>JBBBDQ010001552.1:1630000-1720000 GCA_037127315.1 Ascarosepion bandense | reverse complement strand
GTGTGCTACTAGATTGGCAACTAGGTCTTACTGTTTTACTATTGAACTAGTTAAATAGAATGGTAAGTCATATTTTAATAGTTTCCTCACACTTCTGTGAAACTCTCTTCCAATTTCTTGCTTTCCTGTCACCTACAATCTTCAAAAATTTAAATGCAATTTCAATTGCCACCTGTTTTCCTGAATCTTGATTTTTCATTATCTTTCATCCTTTTCCACTCCCAGTAACCCCTTGCATTCTAGTGACAATATTGATTTGCTCAGAATGCAATGATTAAAAAGAAAAATTGGTCAACACTGTCCATCTGCTACATGTTTGTGTACTCAAAAGTAGTCCAATATTTTCTAGTCAGTACTTTCAAATCTCCTGTCATCAATGTCATAGCAAGACGTTTTCTCAACTCTTATTTTGAAACTATTGGTAAAAGCATCATCAATCCTCAGATGGCCAAATGAAGATGACTTTTGTATAAAAAGAAATTGGACACTTTTAACATGAGATGCCTTTATAAAATCTTGTCAATCAAATAGTGAATGTATGTCAAATGAAGACTATAAGTCAAGCAAGTCATTAAATGGAAACTAGCAGGCCAGAGGAAGAGTGGTTTAAGATGAGCCGACAGTACACTAGAGAGTAACCTCTAATTAGTCACCAGAAAGTGCGATATCATTAACAAACTGGACAAGTACTGTACATGGTCATTGTTTTAGGAGTCATGAAACGCATAAGAATCTAACTTCTATTAATTTTTTTGCTTTGGGGATTTTTACTGTTAAGATCCTAAAAATAAAGTTTTAAAGATGTTGATGAATTTTCTAAGCATTTCATATGAAGAGAACTTAGGTTACATTTATACTCTTTGGCAAGTATTGTGATATCTGATATAAATAAAGAAAAAGCATGAGTCAGGCAGTCTCAGCATGACCAAAACTTTATTGATTTGTGCTCAGATCTTAAAGAGTGGAGAAGTGAGTCGGAAGAAGGGAAAGAGACTTAAAGAAATCTCAGTTCAAATTATAAAGATACTTTTCACCAGTAGAAACGATCCACTCAGATCAATGGTTACAAAGTCAAGACTGATTTATTCATGTTTCCTATCTTAGCTTTGCTTATATCAGGTAGCAAAGACAAGCTGTGATCTGATCAGTTTAGTTGAGCAATATTGAGCTTAGCCATTATTTTGAAGAGTAACCATTTGGATAGAGGCTATTAGAAAATGACAGGGATTTTTTGGCAATAAAACTTACTTTACATAATATTTTTGAATGTGGCAGCTTATTAACATTTGATAACAGGACCTCATGATGAAAAGCTATTTGCACAGGCTTAAAATTACTTTTGTTCAGCTTATACTAATTAGTATAACTAGTTTTTTTAAACCCTGGAAATCCTTTTGTCGAAGGTAAACCTTGGTATCACTAAAAGTTCCAAGTGTAGATAAAGTACTTGAATTTTGACAGTAGAGACCCCCGTTACAAAATAAGGTCATTTTTAAGCATTGTTACTCACTTCATTTTGATTTATCAAAATACTGTTTAACCAGTATATGAATTAATGGCTATAATTCAGTGCCGACTAAACTTAAACTGCATGATAAATAGCAATGCTGACTTTTAAACCAGACAAAAATAGGGTATGTTGAGTGTTCCGCATTGCTTTGTGATGTCTGACCATCTGTTTAAACGCAGTCCATTTTCCATGACTAATTCTGCATAATGGTAAGCAGTTTGAGCAAAAATCCTGACTTTCTGTAGAAAGAAAATTCTGTTTTTACAGAAAGGACATATTGCTCATCCTGTATCTGATGGCATATTACAAAGATTTCCAACAAATAAAAAATGAAAAACACTTCAACTAAATATTCTGTTTCTAATTAGGAAGAAAGAACACAAGGAACATGGCATAAAATATGTCTATTTGTAAGTTGTTTTTTTTTTCTTTTTTTTAATGTTAGTTTGTCTTCAGTTTGAATTAATCTTTTCTCTCAATGGTACATGAGTTTGTAAAGGTTCTTGACCAAACCCAATTGTCAGAATGTTTTGATATTTGGTTATTAAAATACTGATTTTGGGAAGTGATTTGGACAGAAATGTTCTGCTCATTCTCCAAAATTAACATTAGCTAGCTAATTCAGCAACATCTTAGTTTTTTTGTTTTTTTTTCAAATGCAGAAGTTTCATTTTTTTAATGCTTAGTTGGGTCATATATTCTCAATCTTTGAAGTATAGCTCCCTAAATTATTTGTATTAAGATTGATAAAAATAATGAAATTTTAAAGCACAGCATCTTTTCTGGATGTTTTGAACATTTTGCTTATTTTTATTTTTCATCAGGTATTCAGGTAACAATGAATAAATGTGATGTTCATGTTATTTATACTCTGCATTTTTGCATTGCCAATCCTGCCTACAATCTAAACAATGCTTGAGAATTAGTAGTTAACTTCAGAATGGTCTGTGTTGTTAGTGTCATTTTTCTAGTAAAATAGATCTACAAAATAAGTCTGGTTGTGGTTAAAAAATAATCACAGTACAGAAAAATTGAGGGTAACTGTGGAGACTGATCTCAAAACAAATATTCATCCATGAGGTTAAAAGACCAGGGTTTGTTCTTAAAAATGATCCCTTTTTTTTTATCATGTACTTTGGATAGCTAAGAAATGTTTTTTTTTTGGGCTCAGCAAACTTGATCTCTACTTGGCTTTCTTCAAAACTCCATTACAGCCACTTGCAATCTGGTCAGATCATTATGGTTTAGTCCTGTTTACATGATTTCGAACCGATGCATTAAATATTGGAAACATTTTGTCCAGCAATGATGAAGAGAAAGGAGTGGGAGTATTACAGGATAATACAAGAATACAAGACACACTTACTTCACAAACCGATGCAATTAGACATCAAGACAATTCCCCAACCTTCACTATTCAATAGACCTGTCTGCCAACCAACTAACATTTTGTTTTCTGAACCTTATCTCTCTCTCTCCACACACACACACACATATATATATATATATATATATATATATATGCCAGCAGGTATACACCAATGCAGGCCAAGTTGAAAATGTTTTCTGGCAGTTTATCAACTCCAGTCACCCTAGATGGAATAAACTGTGCAGTAGCAATATTGTTTATTGTAATGGTTTTTATTTATTTTTTTAATAAAGTTGTTTGAACCAACATATGTGTATATTTCTGAGATGAGGTATTGTAACTATTTACACTATTTAGACTGTTATTCTCATTTTTGTCATATTCACAACGTTTCAGTTGTTGTACACTCCAGCCTCCTACAGATATGTTGAAATTTCGAACCAGACATTTTTATTTATAAAGATGAGGACAAAAGTTTGAACACTGTTAATAGTTTAAATTTGTTTAAACCAAATTATGGCATTGTAAAATTTCTTGTTCAGAATGGACATTTCTGTTCCAACCTGATACCCATTAGCTAAGAATGCCTTCTTTTTTTTTTTTTTCTAATCCTTTGCCACTAAGCATGTCTTTGTGCATGTCTTGTTTGAAAAACATTCAGTTTCTGCCTTGCAGAATTAAAACTTTTTTTTTTTTCAGTTAACAATTTTAAACAATTTTGTTTTATTATTCAAATGGGTTGAGCTATCCCCATGTATTAATGCAAACTATCAAATCTAAAATCTTGTCTTAAATGACTTCTCTCTTCTTAGTGAAACATAGAATACATTTACATGTTTGGTAAGATATCTCTTCCAAAAAGGGGACAACTTTTGGGTGTATACTTTCAAACTTGAGCATAAGCCCTAACCTATCTATCTTTTTGATTGTGGTGCAACCAAAGCTTGTGTCTAATTTCCCCCTCCCCCAAATAAGACTTAGGTCCACTATCAAACCACTCGACAAAGTGTGGTGAAATCATTTGTCTCAGGGTGTTGCTTTTCTTTTCATTTATTTTTTTTAAGGCAAAAGTGGCAGTATGTTGATATTATACTAGAATTACTTGAGAATATGCTAACAGGAAAGTTGATGATAGCAGTAACCACGATTTTATAAGTATATGAAAAGTAAATTAGCAATCATGAATTTAGGTAATAAAATATAGAAGTGTTAATTTCAGCATGTCACTCATCAGTGTTTGAGTGCTAAGAAGTTCTCAAAAATGTTTAGAGAGAATTGTTGAAATGGCTGTTTGTGTGCGTGTGTTAACTGTTAGGTTCACAGCTAGTTGAAAGATACTCAGCCTGGTTAGTTAAGTTAACCTGCTTGGTTAAGACTACAGTGCAAGCCATGAGTAGTAAGTTTTGAAATCATTCTTTCCTATTGAGGCCCAGTTAAATCTATCTACATTGCGCTCATCTCTCAGTCTTTGAATGATGACCAAAGATTTCATTACCTGTCCATTTTGTTCTTTTAAGTGAAATTTTCATCTTGGCATTTTTGTTATATATACACACACACACACACACACACACAATTACTGTTGTGTATGGTCTTGTAATATTAGAATAAACTTGTTACCAATTCTTCAATATTTAAAGTCACCAACATTTGTGGTAATTGTAGTTTGTGAACTTGACTGAAGTTTCAACCAAGACCAGCAACATCTTTTTGTCTGGTTAAAATGTGTGGGTGTTTTTTTTTTTTTTTTTTTTTTTTTTTTTTTTTTTTTTTTTGTGACTTTATCAACTTCTCTTTCAACATAACATGGGTGCAATAAATGTTTTTGGAGCAAGACCTTAGAACTAATTGACAAAGTTAAAATCCAACAAATGTTTCGGTTAGGACTAAAAGTCCTGACTAAAATATTGCCACATTTTCTACTTTTTAGATGAGTATATAATGATGTGTTTTGTGGTCCAGTGGATATCGACTCGGAATGAGAAATTGGAGAGCAGAGTTCGAATTCCAGTTGAATTCGTTGCAATCATATACGTGCAAATACCCTTGGGAAAGGTATTAATCCATCTCTTCCTTTCAGTTATGGGTTAAATAACAGTACAGATTGGGTTCTATAGCCTTGGCAGGCAACCAGTCTACAGCAGAAAGCAATGGCAACCTACTGCGGGATAATCTTCTGCCCAGTCAGTCATGTCTCTTTTGAGACATGATTGCCCAAGTGTGTTTCACGTATGGCACTTAACTGACTGATATAATGCTAGAAATCTTCATGAAGCAACTCCAAAGGCTGCAACAGCTCCAGACCAACTGAAATATTTTTGCAGAGTTGATGTCATTATTAACCAATCTAACCAATCATCTTCTGATCCTTGTGAGAATAAAAAGCAATTATTTTTTTTAAATACTCTTGCTGTCTGTCTCAATATTATGAAATCAAGTGTGCACCCAGTTTTTTCTTTTATTTATATTGATAGAGAAATGGAAGTTTAATTTTTCTCTTATTAAATCAGTATTTAATAAGTTCACATGAAGAAAGGAGATTGATTTTAATATTTTTCATTAACAAATAATTTCCAGGGTATTTTTAAAGTTGAAAATCATAATTCATTGAACTATAAATAATTTTTCCCATTTTATCTGGAGAGATAAAACATGCAAACTTGCTTTTTATATATATATATATATATATATATATATATAATTTTTCAAAATGTATATCATTGATGAGTAAAAGATTGTATCTATCAGTGGTCAAGTCTTTTCTTTATTATTATTATTAACCACTCTTTTTATTTTATTTTTTTTTTTCACCACTTCAGTAAATTCATATTATTTAGGATAGAAAGTGTAACACTGAAATCTGATGATGCACTAGGACACATAATGAGGAAAGAAGTCTTGGAAAATCTGATACTCACAGGACAGATTGGCAGCAAGAGGGACAAAAAAAAAAGTGGTGCATAACATATTTAGTGAGCTTGAGTCAATGAACAAAGTTTAGGAGAAACATAAGAAATTGCAAAGAGCCATGATTTTCTATCTCCTGAAGAGACTGTATGAAGAAGTCTCTATAATCATACTCGCTTAAATCTTTGGAAAGATCAGATTCCATATTTGCTTTATATATATATATATATATATATATATATATATATATTTTTTTTTTTTTATTTTTTTTATTTTTTTTTATTTTTTTTTGAAACTAGTGGTTTAATCTTTGTTTTGAACTTTTTTTTTTTTTATAGCTATAAACTAGCTCTGATCATTAGTTGAGTATAAAAAATATACTTCTAAAGTAATGAATTCCAGCTGACTTCATTACATTTACTTACATGCTAATACCCTTCAGAAAGGTATGAATCCAACTCTTTCCCTCCAACCTGCTATGGATAAATAGTAGAAACTGGGTTCTATAACCTTGGTTAGCAACCAGACTTGGGGAAGAAAAACCCTGAATTCAAAACTGTATATAACCCTACACTGTACAGCTTAGGGAAAGTATTGTTCACATTGACTCTATGACCCCAACTATGTTCCATTCTTTTTAAAGTGCTTAAAAGAGCCAATCTAATAAAATATCTCTAAAATTTAACCTTTCTCTCCCAAATTCTGATATTTGAGCATCAAACTTTTGGATAAAGGTTTAGTCCCAAGAACTATTGAACACGCTCTCATAGAACACAGTAATTAGAAAAGTCTGGTATAATCACAAAATTGAGTCCCTGACAACCAGAGTCTTGGTCTCAACTAATATCAATCCTACTTGTCTTCCTATTAACTTCTTCGTTCCTTACAATTTCCTTCAGTAACACTCGACCTGGAGTTGGAAGAACTATCAATAAATAAAATAAAAAAGCAAATCTATAGAAGAAAATCATCTAAGTTAATGAGGGGTACCAAAATATAAGAGTACCAGGAAGAAATAAAATCCCTGTTAATAGCTTGCTTGCTTGCTTTGTATGTTAACCATTAAGCTGGTGAGTGCTTTGACCTTGCTAGTTAATAAGGAATTGAATTTTTCTGTGTGAGCACTATTGATATTTCATTGTCTGTATCTAATCGTTTTTCTGTTCTTGCCAGTCAGTTATCTTTTAGATGGGGGGAAAAATGTTCTTGGTACAAATTGACAATTCTCCGTTCAGGCAGTTAATAGTTTATGCCTGTATGCAGAGTAAATTTGCCAGTATAATTTCATTTTCAATCTTTAGATGAGAAATAAAAAGATGAATGAATGACGTGTCTTTCAGTTTGGATTAAAAACCTGCTGTTTTACAATCTGTGGAGGTTCAAAATCAGTTTGTATGATTTTAAAATTGCAGAAGTTGATTTTATATTGACAAGTTGTCATTAATTGAACGAATACCCTCAGTTTTGGTTGTTGAAACATTAGTTTTCTTGTGATCACCAGGGTTAAGCAATATCTAGTCTGGTCAATACCTTGATGGGTGACCACTTTGGAATACAAGGTGTTTTAAGCTTGGATGTGCTGGTGGTGTAATGGATAATGGATTGGAATTGTTAAATGGAGAGCTGAGATCTAATTCCAGTTGGCTTTCTTATATTCACTTATGCACAAATATAATTGGGAAAGGCATGAATCCACCTCTTCTCCAACCAGCTACAGATTAATTCGTAAGACTAATTAGTATCACTAAAATCATTATTATTGTAAAATAAAAAAGTTTTACAATCTAAAAATATTCCCTGGCTTTAAATAGCCTGCAAAGGGTTGATAAGCAATTCCAAACAAATCATTTTTAGTATATTTTGGCTGTCTTGTTTCGAGCCTTCTTCAGATGTCTGTTGCTCCATGTAACCTTCCATGTAATCTTGAACTAATCTTTATTAATAATGTATAAGCTAAACTTTTCTCATTTCACTACCCTTGTCAAGAGGTGTCTCTTTTTGTTTTTTCCTCATCCTGTTTCAATTGAGTTTATCTGTACTACCTAATCCAGGGATTGAATTTTAAATTATTGTCACTAAATTCAAGACGTTTTTGCATTATTTTTTGGGGTAAGATATATTCGTACCTATTTAATTAAAGGTACTCTTTCATGTGTAATAAGTCAGGTGTAGAGTTAGATAACTATGTGGGATAAAAGAATTTTGTGAATTTTTAGTTAGGGGTAAAGGTAAAAATAACTAGCACCTTTTGGTTTTCATGCATAAGAGAAATTTAAATTGAAGTTGATATAATTGAGATATTCCTCATTTAATTTTTAATAGAAGAGGATCAGTGCCTTATGCATGAGAGTAACTTTTTACACAGATCTTTTTTAATTTGATATTGTTTTTTTTTTTTTGTTTTTTTGTTTTTTTTTTTAATATTTTGAGTTGGCATCCTTACTTGTATTTTCTTAAACAGAGAAATTCATAAGAACCAACATAGATAAGAAGTCCTAAGGAAAAATGTTTTCCTGAGTAAGAATCTAACTAGTATTTCTTTCATCAAGTAAAACCACTCCTATAGCCAAAGCATGCCATTAACAATTTTACCATAGGAGAGCTGAACTTTGCTTTATCAAGATTGTGAAATAGTAATGGCACACTTCAGTTACAGCTGTTGTTTCTCTGGTAGAAAAAGTGAATACAGGTTATATTCCAGTCCAGAGACACATTTTTCTTGTTGTACTTCTCAGCCTACATTGGTTATTAATGGCACTTTAAAAAAAAATAAGTGAGAAACAGGAATGGGCCATCTTGGCTCTGGGCACTCAGTCTGGGCCATCTTGGCTCTGGGCACTCAGTCTGGGCCATCTTGGCTCTGGGCACTCAGTCTGGGCCATCTTGGCTCTGGGCACTCAGTCTGGGCCATCTTGGCTCTGGGCACTCAGTCTGGGCCATCTTGGCTCTGGGCACTCAGTCTGGGCCATCTTGGCTCTGGGCACTCAGTCTGGGCCATCTTGGCTCTGGGCACTCAGTCTGGGCCATCTTGGCTCTGGGCACTCAGTCTGGGCCATCTTGGCTCTGGGCACTCAGTCTGGGCCATCTTGGCTCTGGGCACTCAGTCTGGGCCATCTTGGCTCTGGGCACTCAGTCTGGGCCATCTTGGCTCTGGGCACTCAGTCTGGGCCATCTTGGCTCTGGGCACTCAGTCTGGGCCATCTTGGCTCTGGGCACTCAGTCTGGGCCATCTTGGCTCTGGGCACTCAGTCTGGGCCATCTTGGCTCTGGGCACTTTACTGAATAGGTAAGTTTTCTTTTTAGGCCCTTTTCTATTTTTTTTCTTTACCAGTTTTGTCATCTCTATTCAAGGCCATCTTTATAAGAGTTTAGGTTTTAGCAAGCTGTCTGTTAGTTCCATCAATGCTTTTTGTTTATAATATATATGGCATCTGAATTTAGTATTATCTGTAATTCTGGCATTTAATAGTTATAACATGGGCCACTGAAAATATATATATTTTTACAACATGGGTTTTCCTTTTTGTTGAGTAATGAACATCTCTAATCTGGCATAAAACATGTTAGGATATTTTGAAACCATCCTGCTATACCATTCAAGGGAATGACTTATGCACATCTAGGTTAATTGCTCTTAAGTTAGATTGTATGAGACTTTTTAGAAGAACAACTCTTTATGTGGATTTATCTTTTTGATTCAATTGCTAAATAACTGGTGTGTAATTTTCCTTTTTTTTTCTTTTTTTTTTTTTTTTTTAAACCTCTAAACAATAAGCATAAAGAACGTTTAAAAGAATGTTCATTTATGAAGTGAAGTTGAAGTGATTCATAATATTTTGAGTGGAGTTAAAAAAAAAAAATAAAAAGTTCAAGGACATTGGTGATTCAAACACTTTAGTTTTATAAAGTGAAAAAATAAAAAAAAAACTTATCCATTAACTTAGTCCTTTTTGATTTAGTCAGTTACACACAAGGATATAAAATATGGGCACTTTACTAAACAAATGATTATTCTTTATATAAGAAAAAACTGTTTTTAACACTTAATATTTGAATTTAAAGCAAACTGTTTTGATTCCGAGTTTCAGAAGTTAAATCAACTATGGATATGAGGCTGTAATAGAAACTTACCAGATTGTATATGTGATGATAAAACTCAACAGAAATTTGCATGCATCTGGTACTCAATTGGCCTGAGTTCATATGAAACCTATTGACAGATTATCTACTTTGTTCAGTCATATAAAGTTTCTGGCTGAAACATGATAACAAATTATATAAAATTTTACAACGTTTGTGTTGAAATGGCTCTGTGGCCTTTATGATGCCTGATAAATCCGAGCAGTATGCATGCATCAAATAACCAATGGGGTTAAAGTATTGGCTTGTGAATTTGGTGACAGTATTTGTAAGTTCAATCCAGTGTGTACAGTATGAGCAATAATTGAACAGTACTATAAATAAAAATTAGACAATATCCCTAGACATGATCAGTGGAATAAGAACATTATACCCCTGTAAATTAAATGAAGAGTTCATTTTATAATTCTCTATAGGTTATTCAGATCAATATACAGCTAGGAAGGCACAATGACCGAAATGTTGTCATAACAACGGCATAAATATGAAAGATGTTAATCTATTGTTATTAGGGTATTCAGTTAACGTTTATCATGATGCTTCTGTTTATTCCTGCAAATGTCTTGAAGAACATAGGGCTGTAATGTAGCTATGGTTCCAATAGGAGCCAAATTTCAAACCAAATATCCCAGATGGGTGTACTAAAAGGTTTCCAAATGTCCTGCAATTTGACCCACAGTTGAATGCAGAAGTATTTTTGTCTTTCTCAAAGGTGTCACTAGAAATGAATTTTCTCCCATCATGAATTTAAACTTGGTTTGTAAATTTTCTTCCGTTATGTCATCCATATCCCCATATATGACTGTTAATTATTATTAATTATTAATTGTTATTGAATAATGAATGTAATGAGTTTTGTATAACTTTGAAATATTTTATTCATAATTGTGTTGAACAATTTTTTCTGCAAAAATTTTTCTTATAACTAATTAATACTTTGTGACAGTTTTGAGTTCATTTACAGAAATTATCAGCAACAAAGAGATTCTTTATTGCTTGCTTTTTGATTTCAATAAGAACATTTAATCATTATTTTATAAATATACGTTGAATTAAGTAAATAAATGACTTCATATAGTTGTATATGAAGCTGTTGTTCAGTAATGAAATTAGAATAAACTTTAGCTATTGTTTTACTGTCTTTTTTTTTTTTATCTTCTAATTGGGTTTGGTGAGCAGGTGAAGATGGCCTGACACTGAAACTTCATTATCCTCATCCTAGTATACCTGCACTTAATGATTATAGACTTTAATAGGTCAGTTGGTATTTCTGTAAGGATCCCTATTTGTCTTGCATGTTCTTTGGTCAATATAAATTTAGAAACCTGTTTGAAGAAATGCTAATGACATTGTGCTTTTGATAAAAAAATAACTGATGTTTGACATGTCTGGGTTTGTTCTTTATTCCTTCTTTTTTGTGCTGTGTTCCTTCAGACATAGGCAATCATGGTCCTCCACATCTTTCTGTCCTTTGTAGCTCTTAATATGTTATTTTTTCCAAACTCTGCTATCTATTTGCTTAAGCACATCAAGTATGTCATACACTGTTTTCTCTTGTCCCTCTATCTATCAGGAGAGTATCAGATTCCTAAAATTGAATGAGACAAAATGTCCCTAAACATGGGCAGTGGAATGAGAATAATTTACCCCCTTATATTAAAGAGTTCAGTTTGAAATTCTCTGTAGGTTACCTAAATAGACATATGCCTGATGATACAATAGCCGAAATATTATAACGGGGTCATTCCATGTCAATTCACCAGGGCATTACACCCACTGACACCTAATTACTTGATATTTGGCACAAATGTTCCACTTCATGAGTTAGGAAAGTTTGCCAAATTATTTTGTGCTAGACCTTACCGTTCCAATTTTAGGGAGAAAGTTATAATTTTTCTATTTTGTCTCTAAATTAAGGCCACGCAGCGTCGCAGAATTTGTTTCTTAAAATGTTTTTAAAAATATTTCTATACATTCAATATTTCTGAAATTTAGTATGTAGGTAAATAAGGGCTGTAGAATTCAGATATCCAACTATTTTAACTCTATACTTGATAGAAAATTTTATTTTACCTTCCAAATGCATGACTCAAAAATCAACAACTTTTCACCTATGTAGCATATAGCCAATCTGTAAAAAATATGCCCCCTTAAATTTTCATATTTTTTCCTAACATCTACTATGCCTGCTCAAGTTCAAAGAATTTTTTGAGGGGTTCAAGCCTACCTTAGAAGATATGACCCTATCAAGTTTAGAGTTTTTTCCTATTTATATACAGGATTTCAATGAAAGATTATAATTAAAGACAATCATCCTTAATACTCCATGACCTCTCAAATGTTGATATTGTGCTAAGTGACTTCTTAAACTATTCCATAAGATTGTTTTTATTAATTTTAAAAAAATAGTTTTAATGGAAAATATCAAATGATTTTGTTTCATGAAAATAATTAATCAAAAATTAAAAAAACAAACAAACAGACTTTCAACTTCATATGCTTAGTGCCATCTACAAATATTCTATGCACTGTTGATTACCATGCATGAAGCAATGTTTGCCACTTGTTAAAGACAATCTATCCATAAAAAAACAGTATCTGCAAAATATATTTAAACTATTTTTTTAAATTAATAAAAACAATCTCATTGAATAGTTTAAACACAATAACATTTGAGAGGTCATGGAACATTAAGATGGTTGTTGTTAATTATAATCTTGCATGTACTTAGGGGAAAAAAACTCTAAACTTGGCAGGGTCACCTCTTCTAAGGTAGACTTGAACCCCTCAAAAAATTCTTTGAACTTGAGCAGGCATAGATGTCAGGAAAAAATTATGAAAATTGAAGGACATATTTTTTACAGACTGATTGTAAGCTACATAGGGGCAAAGTTGTTGATTTTGGAGTTATGCATTTGGGGGAGTAAAATAAAATTTTAAAATAGTTGGGTATTTGGATTCTTATTTCCCCTACATACCAAATTTCAGAAATTAATTTTAATAAACAGATTCTGTGATGCTGTGTAGTTTTGATTTTTCTCCCCACCCCTAAAATCAGAATGGTAAGGTCTAGCATAAAATAATTTGACACACTTTCTTAACTCATGAAGGGGAACATTTGTGCAAAATTTCAAGTAATTCAGAGTTAGTGGGTGCAGATTTCAACATTTTGCTGGTGTTTTGACCCAATGACAAAGATGAAGGTGATAACCCACATGTAAATTTCTGTTGTTGTCATTTATTGAATCAAGTCAGTTTTTCATTTTTCTCTGTAAAACTTTAATGAAGCATTTATTGCCAGTATTGCTTTTTAAAAAACCATAGGTTTTATCATTGTCTATCCATTTTGTATATATAAATTGAATGGAGTCTGGAAACTAATGTTGAATTTAGACATAGGTTGCAAATATTCACTTGTTTTCAGTTTTAAAAATAAAAAGTATAACTTAGTTTTGATATTTATAGAGAAACGGCTAATATACATGGTGTGATGGATTAATTTTTACCATTATTTTTAATTTTGCCAATGTACATTTGTTATTAATTTTATCAGCTGCACAGTATAGTGGGGTGAGTTGAGCACTATCTGTGAGAAAAAAAAGCACTGTCACAATTCACTCCACCATAAATTTGGAAATGGCATGTTGTAATGCTTGGCATTTGTGCTGGAAATTCCAATACAAACATTTCAGTGTTTGGGTGTCAATCTGAGGACAGTGCAGAAGATTTGGAAAGAGTTGGATGAGTGTGAGGGTGATTACAAAGATATGGCAGCTTGGAAAACTCACTCTAATCATTCTGATTAGAAAAGAATTCCCAAATTTGTTGGTGAATACCTCACACTCAACACATACATCAAGGAGGAGGTAGTGCTGCCCTGGATCAATAGGGTGGCTGCTGGAATACCTTATGTCTGGTAACAGGACTCTGCACCATGTCACACAAGCAGGAGAACAATGTAATGGCTGTACAATTATCGTGAGCTCATCACTCCTTAAATCTGGCCACCTAACTCTCAGACTGCAATACCTTTGATTATTATTTGTGGGGTGCAGTTGAGCAAGAAACCAAGAAAACTTGTAACACAAAAGATAAAATGATTATGGCAGCATTCACCAACTTAAACAAGGAGACTGCTCAGAAGAGTTGCATGAGATTCTGAAATTTAGAGGTCATGGTTGAAGTCAATGGCAATTTTACTGAATAAATTTATGCTTCAATATTTCAAGATATTTTGTTGTAATTCTGGTAAATATATCTATTAAAATGAAATGTTAGTGTTATTTCCATTTTTGCATAATTTAGACGACAATTTATCTTTCGCGCCCTGTATATACCAGCGGCAAGACAACAGATGCACATGTGTCTTGTAGCAATAAACATGTTAAAGAAGAGGTTTTGCATTAAAATGGATGTTTGTATCACCTGGTTAGAAATTCTCCATTACATTGCTTTTTTTGCAAATACTAAATTTGTGTGAGAGAAAAAAATTGAAGACTAGAAAATTTTTTAATAATACAAATCAATAACATATTTGTATTAAAATTTTACAATACAAATCAGTCTGAATCAATAAGAAATTAACATCATCAGTAAAATTAATTGAATTTAATGTCTTTCAAGGTGAACAGACATTTTGTCAGGAAAATACTCAACGGAAAACTAGTGTGACAATAGTCAATAAATTATCAAAAGATAAGTCAATTGAACTTTTATTGACTAAAATTTTTTGTGTGTAGTTTATTTCCTCGCCAGGAAAATAGAATTTTTTTTTTCTTTCATTTTTTTTTTTTTTTTGTTTTTTTACCATCAGAAACGTAAACTTTTCATCAGAGCAGTGACAAGGCTTTCTATTTATGAATATTAATCTTTTCTCGTGAAATAATGATCAACTTTTACTGTTACACCCAAGAATGTATTACAGATCTTGAGAGTGTGGTGGGGGTGGTGATGTGTAGAATAGATGTTATCATTCCAAATAAGCAATGTAGTTATCAAATCATTAAAAGTACTCAGCTGTCCTTTTGGTTAAGATAGGATCATTAGATGTTTAGTAGTTAAGTCTGAAGCATTATCCTGGGGCAAATACTTTTTTCCACCCAAAGCTTGATGAGTGAAATGTTTCATAAACTAGAAGCAGGTCATCATTATTATAATCATGATTATCATCACCATTACCACCACCACCATTCACCACCGCAACTTCTACTTTCTCAAGTTTGTGAAATTCTTCAAGTTCTTTATAAATTAACATTTTTTTTTTCAATCCCTTTTTTTTTTTCAATCCCCCCTTTTTTTCAATCCCCCCCCTTTTTTTTTCAATCCCCCCCCCTTTTTTTTTTTTTTTTTTTTTTCAATCCCTTTTTTTTTTCTAAGCTTTTGTATAAGTATATGCTAAAAATATGAAAAATACATATTTTTTTTATGTCAAGTTAATATTAGATGAAAAATTAGTATGTCAAATAAGTTATATATACAGTGTCTGTTTTCTGATGGGTTTTCCTTCTCATATGCAGGTTGTCTTACCTACCTGCTTATTTTAAAAACATTTACTGGGTTATTGACCTGATACAATTAACCTAATTTTAGTGATACTAGTTATTTTTGTTTAATGCAACTAAAATGTGCAATTCTTGGAGATGTGCTGCATATTGATAAATATTTTTTATGCTTAGTTTGGTACAAGGCTATATACACGGACACTGCAATCACCTCAATCAGTGTATTCATACACAGTGCTAGTGTCCTGGAACATTGTAGATTTTACAAACATAGATTGGCTTAAACTACCTTGCTTCTCAGCTCAAGTCATGTTTAATAGCAGTAAAACATGTAAAGGATCAGCATGTTTACAAGATAAACCATGGAATTTACTGTGCTGCAAACAATCTTGATACATTAGACATCTGCTAGATCATCGGTAGTGTCAGATCAGCCTTTATTTGACTGGGTAATGATTTTTAAACTATGATGTCGGAAGTTGATAAGTTTTTAGTATTATCTAAAATAATTTAGAAGAGCTGTTTACAGATTACTTTTTATTTTTTTTATTTTTTTTTTTTAAGGAACATATTCAGAATTTCTAATTAAAAATTTTATAAAAATTGGTAAAACTAAGACAAACACTTCTGCACAACATTAAGATGTTAAATAATTTTACTGCTTGGGCTCTACCAAATAACAGCACATACATCATTGTAATTTATTTTGATATAAGAAATAGATACTTAGAGATTGTGTATAAGTTTGTATATGCTATTACAGGCACAAAATTCCTATGTTTGTAACTAGTAGATATTTATAAAAATTTGGATGTGGTTGTAAATACTATGTAAGCTACTATTTATTTTGGATCTTTTGTAAGTCTTCTTTCTCATCTACAGTTAGATAAACTCGTTAGAGCTTCACAAGTTAAATACTGATGCCATAGCTGGTCATCTGTTAGTTTGAAGATGTTTTCTTTGGCTTTAAGAAGAAAAGATTTTAGCATATATGTATCGTGATCTTCTCAACAGCCTTGACTTGAAATCAATAAAATTAAGTATCTTTCTTTTTAATCTTCCCCCTCTGCTCTTTCTTTTTCTTTATCCCAAAGGGTCTTTCCTTTCTTCTTCTTTTTTTTTTTTTCCTTTTTATTTCCTGCAACAGTCAGTTTGTCTTTTTCTTACTTACTCCACAACCTTGAGTCAGTCTTTTTTTATTCTACATGCTTGGGCTTGTCTCTTTTCTTCCACTGAATTTTTTCTCCACATCCCACTTCTTTGAATCTGTCAGATTTTCAATGCTCACTACTTTCCAGATCTCCCCCATTCAATTAGTATACATCACCTATTTACCTCTCAACACTTGTCTATCATTTAGTCCCCCCCGCGCCCCAACTCTCGGTTCTGCCATTCAATACCACCATCATGTCTGTCTCTTAGTTTTCTCCCCAACACTCTTCTATCTGTCTTTTAGTCCCCCCCCTCCAACGCCATGCCTGTCGTTTAGTCCCCCCCAACGCTCACGTGTCTGTCGTTTAGTCCCCCCCCCAACGCTCACGTGTCTGTCGTTTAGTCCCCCCCAACGCCTTGCACGTGTCTGTCGTTTAGTTCCTCCCCCCAACGCTCACGTGTCTGTCGTTTAGTTCCCCCCCCCCCAACGCTCACGTGTCTGTCGTTTAGTTCCTCCCCCCCCAACGCTCACGTGTCTGTCGTTTAGTTCCTCCCCCCCCCCCAACGCTCACGTGTCTGTCGTTTAGTTCCTCCCCCCAACGCTCAGGGTGTCGTCGTTTTGCCCTCCCCCCAACGCTCAGGTGTCTGTCGTTTAGTTCCCCCCAACGCTCACGTGTCTGTCGTTTAGTTCCCCCCCCAACGCTCTCGTGTCTGTCGTTTAGTTCCTTCCCCCAACGCCTGTGTCTGTCGTTTAGTTCCTCCCCCCAACGCCTTTCGTGTCTGTCGTTTAGTTCCCCTCCCCCCAACGTTTCCGTGTCTGTCGTTTAGTTCCTCCCCCCAACGCCTGTGTCTGTCGTTTAGTTCCTCCCCACCAACGCTCTCGTGTCTGTCGTTTAGTTCCTCCCCCACCAACGCCTCCGTGTCTGTCGTTTAGTTCCTCCCCCACAACGCCTGTGTCCGTCGTTTAGTTCCTCCCCCAACGCTCTCGTGTCTGTCGTTTAGTTCCTCCCCCCAACGCTCTCGTGTCTGTCGTTTAGTTCCTCCCCCCCCAACGCTCGTGTCTGTCGTTTAGTCCCCCTCCCAACGCCTGTGTCTGTCGTTTAGTCCCCCCCAACGCTTCAGGTTCGTCGTTTAGTCCCCCCAACGCTCTCGTGTCTGTCGTTTAGTCCCCCCCAACGCCTTTCCACATAGTCTGTCGTTTAGTCCCCCCAACGCCTGTGTCTGTCGTTTAGTCCCCAACGCCTGTGTCTGTCGTTTAGTCCCCCCCAACGCTCTCGTGTCTGTCGTTTAGTCCCCCCAACGCCTGTGTCTGTCGTTTAGTCCCCCCCCAACGCCTGTGTCTGTCGTTTAGTCCCCCCCAACGCTCTCGTGTCTGTCGTTTAGTCCCCCCCCCAACGCTCGTGTCTGTCGTTTAGTTCCCCCCCCCCCAACGCTCTCGTGTCTGTCGTTTAGTTCCCCTCTCCACCTTTCCGTGTCTATTGTTTAGTTCCCCCCAACGCTCTCGTGTCTGTCGTTTAGTTCCCCCCCCCAACGCCTGTGTCTGTCGTTTAGTTCCCCAACGCCTGTCTGTCGTTTAGTTCCCCCCCCAACGCTCTCGTGTCTGTCGTTTAGTCTCTCAACGCTCTCGTGTCTGTCGTTTAGTTCCTCCCCCCCCAACGCTCTTGTGTCTGTCGCTCAGTTCCCCTCTCTAGTCTTGTGTGTTTTTTCTCTCCGATCTGCTCTCCTCCCCGCCTCTGATCTATTTACCCCCCCCCCCCCCAAACGATCTGTTCTGTTACTTTTTCTTTTGTCGCTCGCACTGTTTCTGCTCTGTCCAGTTTTCTTTATTTCTCTCTCTTCTTTATATATCCACTCTAGCTCTGGTCTATAATTTGTGTATTCCATTCCCTCCTCTTTATCCTTCCTCGCTCCGCTCTGCTTTGTCCTTTTTTATCGCCTCCTCTTCTGATTTTCCCTTTTTTAACCTTACTCTGGCCAGTTATTTTCTTTGTATGCTCCCCCGCGCCTTCTGCTCTATATCTCACTTCTTGATCTGTCTGTCTTTCGGTTTTTGTTTTTTTTTTTCCTTTTCCTTTCCTCCTCTTTGGTCTTCTTTTCGTCTCTCTCTACTCCATCGCCAACTCCTCCTCTTGGACCATCTCATCAAAATCATCCGCGCCTCATCATCCATGACAACCAGTTAGTACTTTTACTGTTACTGCAAGTAGTAACATTTTTACTGCAACTACTGCTACAATTGCTCATTCCACGCTGTTGCTGTTTTTCTCTCTCCCTCGCAGAAGCAGGCGAACAAGCAGGCAGTTTGGGGGTTTGTTTATCATGTAGACCGGGCGCGAGAGATATTCCTCAATATTTATGTTTTCAATGCAAGCTCGCATCTATCTGGACACACTATACGGGGGCGGCACGAGGAAGGTGGTGGTAATTCTTTAAAAAAATTTACGAAGACCTTCTTTCTGACAATTTCCTTGTATCTGTACAGTTGAACAATAATTTAACACTTTTTTAAACTATCTGTCGAATTTCTTTTTAAACTTAGGACAAGCATGATAAAAAAAAACATTAAGAAAGTGAATAGTTTTTTTTGATGTGGCAATCATGAATAATGGAGACGAAAACATGTTCAATAGATTCTGAATCCATGGTATTGGTAATATAAAAATTAATTGTCGCGGCACATGTGCTTCTTGTCTTTGAGAGTGGATATTACATTGGAAAAAACGTGTCAGTTGTAGGTCGGCAAATGGATTGTCTAAGCCTGGAATTCTGTTGGAGAAGGGTCCATAGGGCCTTGCCTGTGTCTGCTGCTAATACCAAAAGGCATTCTGTTTATCCGAAGGATTACGTAAATTCCGAGGAACTTTTACCAAATGGTCGCTCATGTGACTATGAACGGAAAAGATCGAAATCTGGTCTAGAGAATCTAAATCAGGCAAGAAAGCATGCTTCCTTGTTAACATTTAATTTTGTAAAAAAATTTTTCTAAATTATACTTTTTTTTTTTTTCTTAATTGCTACTGACAGTTATTTTTTCTTTTATTTTTGAAAGATAAAAATTAGGAATATTGTTTATTTGTTGTATTTTTATTAAGTTTTTGTGAAATTTAACTTGGCCGTCAGTACAAAATTTATTTCACTTACCACTCGAAGACACTTGTAAAAAAAAAAAAAATCGTTAAAACCTGACTTCATAAACCTAAAGGTTTATTGATAAAAAATGTTTTCCTTGGATATTTTTTTTGTATCATAAAATAGGATATGAATTGATAACAACATCAATGATCAGTTTTTTTTGTTTTTTTTTTAAGTTAACTCTTTTTAACAGCATTTTTTTATTTTCCGTAAATGAATCTATTTTTAAATTATTATTATTTTTTATTAGTACTTGTTTTAAAATAAATTTTTTTTCTAAATTTTTCAAATACTGTACAGTGTATCCATGCAAATTATGAGAAATGTTAAATTGTTCATAAAAATCAGTTAAATTTTTCTTAATTTTTTTTTTTTTGTATCTGCTTAAAGACTAAGTGACTAAAATAATTCAAATTTCAACTATTTTCTCGCGTGTTACATAAATTCTTATTTGATGTTTTGGTTTCTCTATGAATTCTTTGATAAAAAAGCTTTTTACTTCTTCATTGAGAGGAGTTCTTATGGACCATGTATTTCTGTCACTTTCTTCGTGACAATGACATGGACAAGAAGACAAACCGACACAAACACTCATCGCGTGTAAATAAATCCAAGACACCGACTGATATTTATTGTGGACTTTTCTAATTGAGAGTTGATTGTTAAAAGATGGACTTTGACTTCGTCTATTTCTTAATTATATCTTATTCACTGTAGCTTCCTTTCTTTTATTGTCGACTGAATAGCCAAGCCACACGATCTTCTTCTTGTAAATAATGTTCCTTGAATTAAAAGTCAGCTTGAGACTTAATCTCTTATGACATAACGAAGCAATTATTACAAAAAATGTCACTTCTTTTTTCACTGATGTCTAGTCAAATTTTTCCTTTAATAAATCATTCTGAACTGAATGAAAAGAGAAATCCTTTCCCTTTTTTTTTCTTTTTAATTTTAAGTACATTGCTGTGCTCAGTGTGATGTTGTAGTCTTTCTCTGATGGAATTCTTCTTCTTCATAATGCATTTCATAAAAAATGATTTTGTTCTCGTCAGAATAATCTTGTCTTGAAAATTATCCCGGTTCTTTTTTATTATTTTATTTTTATTAAAAGACAATAAGTATAAAACACAATACATCATTCATTTTCTGTCTCTCTATTTTTTTTTTATTCGTTCTCTCATATACTTTGACCATCTCTCTCTCTTTTCTCTCCTCTCTCTCTCCTTCTCTCATATTCCTTGCTGTTTGTTGTCCAAATCTTTTGTGTGTAACTATGGGGGGGGGGGGGGGGGGACAAACACACACACACACACTATAATAAAATTTTATATAATAAATAATTTATAAAATTTATATTATAAATCTTTATAGATCGATTTACTTTTAAAAATTGAAAATTGTATTTTTTCTATTTTGCAACATAGCATAAAAAAAAAAATTAGAAAAATCTTCACATAAGTAACAATTAAAAAGTTGTTTACTTCTTGGAACAATAGCCATAATTCTTTTTTTTTCCTTTTCCTGGAAATTATGGAACTTGGTCTATTCTTCGTGTTGAAGTTGAATGTATCTTGATTATGGGGATATTAATTTAAATTTGTGCTTGGTGGTGTTCAGTTTTGGCCTGAAACTTCTTTGTTTTAATTATTTTTAGTGCGTTCAGTAAATAAAAAAGAATTACTATATTGATTGTTTTCTTAGACAATGCTTCTAGGATCAAACCTTGTTAAAATTTAATACTATTATTTGAATTGCATTCTTTCATTTAAGGTCTTCAAATAGTCACTAGAAATTAAAAAGTTAAAATTCTGAGTTGAAAAATTACAAAAAAAAAACTCGCCCCCACCCCTGTGGTCATCAGTAGTAATGTCCAAATTTTATTGACACTTTATTAAAAAAAAAAATCATGAGTAGAATGGAATAATGGAAATCTCTTTTTAAAATATTCAGAACAAAATGTTAGCTTCTCCAATTTGATGATAACTTCATTTTTCTATTAAAAAAATAATTGTCTATTACTTCTGAGATTAGGTAATATTTATTGTTTTTGGACTGTTATTGTCATATTCATGATGTTTCGGCTGTTGTATGCGCCAGCCTTCCTCAGATGCTTGGAATTTCAAACTGAACCCTTTTTTTTTTGTGATCACTGGGGTATATAACACAGAAGGTTGGTGTGCTGAAACATCCTGAATATGGCAATAAAGATGAGGACAAGTCTGAACTTAACAATGATATAAATAATGTGTAAAAAAAAAAATTTCCTTCTGAAAAATTATTACATCATAAATGTTTGTGTGGTAGATGATCAAAATTACTGAGAGAAAAGCATCTGAACAAAATAAAAATAAGTAGATTTTTGTTTGCTTATCGCCAAAGGCAAACAAAAGCTGTGTTTTTGAAAAGCATTAATGAGTGAATAACAGATATGTACATTATTATTTGAATGTATTTGAATTTATTTATTTGATTTATTTTATAACCTGTTTTTACATAAAGTTCCTATCTAAAAGTTCTTGAACTTTGGACACATTAATCAGTGTTCATCTGTCAAGTTGTTTCTCATGTCTCACTGGATAATTTTTTTTTTTTTTTTCCTATATTGTGCACAAAATCACTTCAGCAGGAAAGAAACAACCTCATTTTCTCCTTTGAAGGATTTATTTAACACTTAAGTTTCCTGGAACATTTAGATGGTACCCTGTATGCACCCACCCACCCACCAAAGAAAATTGATCTTGTGTGTGTATTCCTTTCTCTCTTAAGTGCCATGTGGAATACATGCCATTGACTTGGCAGAAGAATTCCTGCAGTAGACTGCTGTTACTTTCTGCAGTAATCAAGGCTGTTAACCCATGGCCGGGAAGAGAAGACAAATTCAAACCTTTCCTAATGTTAATCTGCATGTAAGTTAATATAACAACCTGGCTCTCCTATTTCTTATTTTGTGATGTTATTGCATTACCCCCATCCCCCATCCAAGCTTACAGCAGCTGGTATTCACAAGTGGTTACCCATCTAGGTACTGACCAAAAGCAGCAATTGAATCTTTTTTTTTTTTTTTTTTTTTTTTTTTTTTTTTTTTTTTTTTTTTTTTTTGGAGGAGAGGGGTGTTGCATGATTGCTAATTGATGTATATTTGTCTGTCTGAAGCTGACTCATAACAATGGGGGAAAAGGTTGTATATACTTTATTACTTAATCTCCCTTAAGTAAGATTAGCCTAATCCAACTACAATTATGGTGCACTCGGTGAGGATCTAACTCCTGAGCTAATCTTACAATGAATGACTAAGCAGCATTTTCTGACCTGTTTTTTATCTCTTAGTTGCCTGTGTGTCTATATAATCACACACTTTTTCCCTTTTAATTAAGAATACAATGAGATAGGGACAAACAGAAATAAATACCATATCCTCTGATCAGTGATGCTTTTCTGCTATATTTTAAACTCTTTACTTCCTGGTTTTGTACTGAATAGTGACAATAGACTTACATTTAATAAGTCATAACCATTTGAGAAATGGAAATTAATCATTATCTCATTATCACCATTGTTACATATATTTGGATTTCTAATTTTATTTTTTATTTTTTGTCAATAAGAAATTTTAAACACCTGTTTTTTATATATATATATATATATATATATATATAGCCTTTTTTCATGTAATGATTTGTAGTACAGAGAATGATGTCCTACCACACTTAAGTCTGCCCATGAAATTTTAAACTTTGTAGGGGAGTCTTAGGTAATTAGTTACTTTCTCCAATTGATTGTCTTTCTAAACATGAGCACCTCAGGTTTTCTCTAAACGTACCCCAACCTTCACCAC
The DNA here is from genome assembly GCA_037127315.1 of Ascarosepion bandense. Taxonomy (NCBI): domain Eukaryota; kingdom Metazoa; phylum Mollusca; class Cephalopoda; order Sepiida; family Sepiidae; genus Ascarosepion; species Ascarosepion bandense. Next base: position 1,696,454 of record JBBBDQ010001552.1, on the reverse strand, counting down.
ATCCGGTTGTACTTTAAATAGTGTTATCCTCATCATCATCCTACACCTATCACTCATGTGCTTATCTGACTATTTACTTATGGAGTGTTTTCACACTCTGAAGTTGGGTGAGGGTACTGAAATCACAAAATTATTCTTCCAGATCTGATAAGTTACTATGCTTGCATTTTTTTTTTTTGCTTGCCCTGCCTCTGAGTTTATTTTTATTAAAATAAGGAAAGTTAGCAATTTATACCTATTACTTCTTCGATTATTTAAAATGAAGATTTTCTTAGGCAATGTTAAATAAGATTTTTTTTTTTATCGTATCACCCCGAGCAAGGCAGTAACACCACTGATGTGCTGGGGGCTACGTAATAGTGAAAAGATTGGAAAAGAGAAAACCGGAAACCACATCCTAAACAGAGAACAAGGGATGAGCCTCTTCACCTGTTCAATAGACGTGGGTGGAGTGTGAACCAGGCGATAGATAGATCTATAGACTATGGCATTATACATTGAGTTATTCTGATTGAATGGACAACAGAAGGAAAACAGTTAATTTTAACCCTTTTAACATTAGCAAATAATACAACAAATAAGGTCAGAAGATACCAAGATGAGAACAGTTTAAGAATTATCACCAATATTATAATATCAAAAATGCAGATTGGATGTGTACACAAAGTATTTTAAAACAAGTAAATAAATAAAAAATTTCAATAAAAATATAAAGTAACTCTTAAGTGAGTATGCTACACTGGCACACCAAAAAAAGAAAAAGCAATACCATATTAAATGGCAGAGCACTAATATTTCTAAATAAATTCTCAGTGAACAGTGGCAGACTACAATTTTTTCATGTACTATCTGATGATTGCATGAAAATGCCTGAAACATTTAATTATGGTTAAGCAATTTTCACATCTCTCATATATATATATATATATATATATATATATATATATAACGTAGAATATTTGGTATTTAAATCAGATAAATTCCGATAGAGAAGAAGTCAATGTTAAATTTTTTTTTCATTCTTTTTTTGAATGAGTGAGGGAATGTTTTTGTAGATTACCATTGCAAATGTCTAATCTTGATATGGGCACATAAGTGTCTGTATGTAATTCTTTTCTGGATGATTTTGAATATTAACTGTTGTCATTTGGGTCTGATGAGCAGCAGTTTTTTTTTTGTTTGCTGCGAAATACATATTACCCATGAAATTGTAGACTCTTTTTTTTTCTAAAATATACACACACTGATACTATGATCTCAGACAGAAATGTTAATCTATATGTTAAACCTTTTTTAATGTGTGTGTGCACACACATGAATAATGACAAAAAAACATCTTACCATGACTTTATCAAGGCAAATGCATTTGCCTTAAAGTCCCTCAGAGTACAAAACACATCGGCAAAAAACTTTTATTTTTATTCATGTTGTTACTTTACAAATATACTCTGAAATTTTTGCATGCACACACATTTAAAACACTTGTATGTAATATGTAATCTATATTTTTACTTCAGTAGAACTAAGTCAAGCATGTCATAATGAAGAAATAATTCTCAAAAAATTATAATTGTTTTAAATACATGTAAAAGTAGCAATTAAATATTGCAAACAAGAAACTGAGTGGTTGATCAAGATCATTAAATGGTCATATAAACTTTTGACTTGTTGACCTATTTGCTTTGTATGTAACCAAGAAAAGTATCTCTAATTATTGCAAGAAAAATGTTTACTTAGGTCAGTTTGACGTCTCTCTTGATTCACATCTGCTGAAATATTAAGTAGTTGGTGTTAAAATTTAAACTGTTTACAGGCATACAGCTTTTACTCATGTGTCTATCTATGCGTAGAGACTGTGACTTCTGTTATTTCAAATTATTTTGTTTATTCAATTACTAAATGATATAAGTTTCTGCCTTGGCACAGAAAATAAATGTCCTCAAAAAGGAAAAAAAAGTGTTGAATTAAAACGAGTTAAAAATAAAGGGAAAAGTGACTAACAGATGAATTTATAAATAGTACATTAGAATTTGTTCTTGTTTCTATGGTAAAATCTTTTTTTAAATCCCATATTTATTCTGAGTGAAAAGATTGATCTGTAATGAAATCCCATGATGAGAAATTATGGATATGTGCAAAAGACTTCAGTGCTAAGTGTATTATGCTGGAAAAATATTTGTGTAAATGCTTTGCACATAGATGTCTTTTTTTTTATCATTAGATTATGAATTTGATGTAAATATATTATGAACAAAGATCTGGTTGAAGGGGGTTTCATTTTTATTTCAACTCTTCAAGTGGGACATAAGGTGTGTAAAAGAGAGACATTAGCTTAAACATCAACTACATTGCTGGTGCAATCCAATCTTGCCTTGCAAAGCTGTCTGTTATTGTTTGAATGTCTGCACTTTTTTTTTTTTTTATATACATGGATGATGGGAATAGCATGATAGATCTTGTGACTTCACATCTCCCAATTAGCTTCCTCATCTGTTTCTCTCTGATGGTGGTTGTGTCCACAGGAGATGAGTCCTTTTCTTGTATTTCTTCTGTCCCTTCAGTGTGGGCCCCATTTGCTTAGAGATCAATTCACTGATTCAATTCTTGGAAGGCAATGATTCTTTGTCCTTGTCAACTGGCCAGCCAACTGCAGTTGAATCTCCAGCAGCATCACTTCAAGATTTCTGACCAGAGATAAGTCTGCAAGCTCAATGTTTGTGATGAAATCATTCCAATGTACTTTTAGAATTCTGCTGAAATCTATACTGATGTAATCGTTGAAGCAGATATTAGTTGTGCTAGGATATAATTTAAAATTCAGCATCATATAAAAGGATGGGCAAAAAAATGGCTTTGTAGACTCTGGTTTTGTTCCTCTCAACACGTATGTATAATTGACTAAAGGCTTGATAAGCATCGGTCAGTCATTTTCCCCACTTTTCTACATTTTGGCATCAAAGGATATGTTTCTGTCTCAGTAGAAGGAGAACTTTGTTGAACTACTTCCAGCTTTGTCAGATTAACAGCAATGAAAGGCAGGTGATACTTTTGATTTGGTGCAGGTTGATGGAGAATGTCTTTCTAAGACTAACTCCAGTCTTCAGATGTCTTTTGCAAAGCAGGATATTATCTGCTGAGGAATGTTACTAAGTGCGTGTGCGCGCGCATATATATGTTCTTGTCACTGTTATACCTTAAGCAATCTTCAGACTCTCTCTCTCTCTATATATATGTATATATATATATATATATATATATATATATAATCTTAAAATTGAAAAACCAATTTTGGAATTCAGTTATCCTTTTCTCTTTCTCTCTCTCTCTCTCACATTGCATTTTAACACATTTCCTTTGAATCTATGTTCCTGATTTTGAAAAGTGTAGAATTGAACATTCTGCACTAGTCACTGTACCTGAAATTGTACTGTTTTTAAGTAGTTCAACTATGTTGTGTGAAATTAATAGAAAAACTATAAGTGTGAAATATAAAATTGAATAAGAAGCATTAGATGGATGACATGTTTAATTATTTTGTACTTGTAAAATTGTTTGGCGTTAGCTTATCAAAGACTTACATTTACTGTATGGTCATTGTTGGAAAATTTTGCATAGCACATAAGAATGGAATTAATTTTATTTTTGAATGTTTTTTATTGTAAACATTAAAATGAATGTGACTGTTTTTCAATATACAGCCCTGTACCAATTCCACAATATCAAATAGATAAGTTCTCATCTGAGAATTGATCAGACCCTCGTGAAATGAACATTGGTCACTACAGGCAAACATGATATTTATCAATGGTTGACTAAATGCCAAACTTCATTATTCATGTTTTCATTGATTCAATTCCAATTGTGGCTAATTTTATTAGATGAAGCATTTTCAGTCATTAAATTTTTTTTTTACTAGTGTTTACAATTATTGTAAGCATTTAGTTTCTTTCATTATTATTTGACTCTCATCGTTAATCCATGGCAATTTGTAAACAGCACAGGATAATATAAAGTGAAGATCTTGTAGCTCAACAGTTCAAGCAGTTTAGTGTTCACCAGGTAAAAGGGATCTGAATTTGAATCTCATTGAGAGCTTCTTTATTTTTGATCTTGTACTATCCATTGCTATAGAGTTGATGACCTGAATCAAAATGAACATTAATAGTTTACATAATATTTGTTTGAAATGAGAAATATACAAATGGTTTCTGAATTAAGAGAAACTTTAATGTACCTTTTTATTAATATGAAGACATTTGGGTGGGAATTTTTTTTTAATCATTTCATCCCAAGCAAGGCAATAAAATCATTAAGACGCAAGGGGTTGCTGAGTGAGAATGGAAAAAAAAAAAAAAGAAAACATTAAAGAGAGATAACAATAAAAGAACAGGAATTAAGAAGACAGTTAAATTGATATTGCATTTAAATTTTTAAGATCAAAGTTGACTGGAAAACAAGCCGGAAACTTTACCTCAAGATGTTTCATTTAAAATATTAATATTTTTGTTGGTTATTGCAGGCAAATAGAAAATTAGAGGTTCATTTTTCTCTTATCTGATTAATTATCATTAACTAATTTACTTTCTGACTCTGTGAGATATTTGATGTAATTTAAAAAAAATTATTCTTCGCAATAGAAACTCAACTGAATTAATAAAAAAAAACGTGAGAGATTTCCAACAAACCTTTCCCTGCCTGAATTGTTATTTAAGTCAACTACAAGGCTGTGCAATAGATACAACAAACCTAATTCATTTCTACAATATAGATATATGAATAAGTTAAGAGCCTTAGGATGAAAAACAGCATTTATTTTACACAAGAATTTTTTTTTTTTTTAAATCCAAAAATCATCTTTCTTGTAAATGTACTTATCACAGTGCTGCTGTTACATTAATTACATAGGTTGAAATTTATAAAGTGAAAATTTTAGATTATAATCCAGCTTGTATCAGGCTATGAACTTATTGATCCATTCTTAAAAATTGCAAATTAATATTCATTTAATTAATATTAATTAGAAATGAGTTCATCATCATCAAATGACATCCATAATATTTTTATTTTGAGCCATGTTGAAATATTCAAATATGACTCATTTTAATGTGAAAGTCCTTTGATGTGGATATTTTTAAAATAAATTTCTCAAAAAAAACTAAAAATGCTTTTATTTTTTTTTATACATATTAAAAAGATGTTGAACACACACAATGTAATGGAATTTGAAAATGGTTTGCTACTGCAAGTGCTGCCAATCAAATGCTCTGTACTGGATATTGGATTTTCTAGATCATTAGGGAAGCATACAGTCCATTTCAAGGTCTGCTTCTCAATAGATTGAACTGTGCACTAGCCCTTTTCACTGATGCAAAACCCCATAACTTAATTCAACTGTGTTATTACTTATCAACTACTATGCATTCTTTCAGAAAACATTTTTTAGCTAACTGTTATCATTTCTCTTGAGCAAAATCCAATGTCTCACCATCTCTGTTATTGCTTGGGTATCCATTACGGTTGTGCTTACTTTTCTCATTTGGATTTCAATGAATCCTAGCCAACTTGTGTATCCTCTGCAACCAAACTCAACAGGGAAATGTTTATCCTGCCATTCCACATCTTCATTCTTTCACCAGTTTTTCATACTGTTGTATAGATTTGTGCAGCATCAGTGCTGTCTTGATGTTGAATTGTGACTTTTAGATGAACAACCTTTCTCTTGGAACACCACGTTACCAGATAGGTCGCATGCTGATTATTAGTGGAAAGAATATTTAGCAGCCAGACAAATCTGTTACTATCTCCTATTGTGGGTGTTGTTCTCAACTTGCATTTTCTATTTTAAAAAGTTTTATTGACCAGGATGAAAGAATGTGATAAAGCATCTGTGTTGTTGCAAGATTTTGTCTATTATATATATATATATATATATATATATATATATATATATATATATATATATATATGTTCCATTGAAGGCAAATGTCAAGAAACTGATTAAGATTTTTTTTTTAATATATTTTGGTTGCATTTGTACAAGTGATTTCTTTTCTGGACATAGTATATAAGAATTAGCTACGAATCATTTGATCTGTTCTACACACTTTGTCCAGAAATGAAATGACTTGTACAAACACAACCAAAATATAATAAAAATCTTAATTGCAGTGTATTGTCAATCAACTTCAATGAGACCTGTTTAAAAGAGTGATTACAGCCCAAATACACAATTATCAAAATAAATAAATATATATGTATATACATGCATTATTTTTAGTGGATACTTGTATATGAATAGAAATTCTGTTTATTTATTAAACAGTATATTTATTTCTTTTCATTTACCAACCTGAATTTTCAAGAAATCTTAAAAACATGTACTCTGTCAGGATATGAACCTGCATTCCCCTGGTAGAAGCGCATTTTTTTTTTTTTAATAAGATAGTAATCAAGCCTGTAAATGAAACATACGGTTTGATAGATAAATGGAGTGTCTACTCAAATATTAAGTATTCACTAAAAATAATTTTAGTAATGAAATCTGTTAGATTGCTAAATGAAAAAAAAAAAAAAGTCCATCCTTTTCTTAGAAATATATAACCAAAATAGTATTTCATTTCTGTGATGAGTTATTTTTAATATTTTTGTATTTTGAACTATTGTTCTCATTTTTGTTGATATTGATGTTATAGACACAATATTTTGATGAAGTACCTTCTGGTCATCATTGTCCATTGATTGGCTGATATAGAATATCTGATTATTGTGATATTTTATCCTTTTAGGGTAATGGATATAGTAGTTGCCTATACATGTGTTACTGTCATCAAATGATCATTAGTTCAATCCTCGATTCTGGTAGTGATGCACCAATTCAGCCAGAATGAACAATAGCTGATATCCTAGAGATAATATCACAATAATCAATAGATATCCTATGTTAGCCAATCAATATATAACTGGAGGGTACTTGGTCAAAACATTGATGATATTGATGTTATTATCGACAAAGGTGAGAACAACAGTCAAAATGATACAAGAAATATATATATATATATATATATTTAGAACTTGACAGCTCTTTATTTCTAACAAATGATGTAGGTCTCGGTATATCTCAGATATCTATAGTGTTGTTAATAATTTAAAATATTGAATTATTTTCTTGATTATTTCTTGATATGTCTGCATTTTTTTCTTGGTCTTAAATCTGTGTAAATAATCTGATAGCATCTTTTTCTGTAGACACAAAAAACATAATTATGGAAGTTGTCCCTATTGTTTCTTGGATTTCTTTTTATTTTGTATAATTGCATAGAAGCCACTAAGTTTTGATTATAGTCATTTAAGAAAAAAAAACAAACAAAAAACAAATGTCAAGGAACTTGTTTTTCAATAATTTTATCATCACCTCTTGGAGCAACTGTTTATGTGTGTGTGTTCGTACCCAGTTATTTTAGGAAAGATCTATAATAAAAACTTTTCTCACTTGAAGAGGTAAAATATAGGTTGGCAAATTTAGCCTTAGCTTGCAATCTTTCTAATGGTAAAGAAACACCTGGTCTTGTCAAGGAGAGGGTGAATTGTGAGCATTCTAAAAAAAGATAGTAATATCTTATAAGAGTTGACTGTTTTTATTTTGTCACAATGTTATTTATGCCTAGATGGAAAACGGACATTTTGCAAAAACTTCTATTTTCTTCGACTTGATAGTAAATTAGTCTTTGAATTTAGTGCTTCTGTTAATTGGATTTTGAAACTCTTTCTTACCTCAAGATATGAGCAGTGTGAATGATAAATATACATAAATAGCTTCCAAAAATTTTTTCTCAAAACTGTCAATCCTTAAAAGTTCTATGACAATGTCATATATTGCATAAATCTAAGAAACATGACTTTGACTAATAAACATGTTATAAAGTTTGTATAATGTCCACGGTCCTTGTTAATAATACTGGAAGGAAAAGACAAACAAAATTTGACTAAAGTATAAGTTTAATCACTAGAGACCGGAATTAATAATACAATTATAAAGAACTAGCAGTATAGCCCAGCGTTGCTCGGGTGTAATGGAAGCTTTAAAACTAATCCATGGTCCTGGAGATCAGATTCTTTGGACATTGGCATGAAAGTCTAAAAAGCAATAGTTGTTTCCAGTTAAAGCCAAACCGTAGATTGAAAGAAAAATGAATGGATGTAAGTCAAATTTTGATTTCCTGGTATCGATATCAAATTTTCTGCACTCTTGTAAAAACTGCAAGCTTGAAACTTCTGAATATCGTTTCTTATGGCTTTGTCTATGAGTGTATCAAATTTGATTAAAATGCTCATAGTACAACTGTAAATTTTCAAGAAAATCGGTTCAGCCGTTTCAGAGTCTATAGGTAACGGATACACACACGCACACACACACACACAAAATTCCATTTATAAATAAGTTTAGATACCGTAGTTCAGTGTGGCAATGCATACAACTCGAATGTGATGCTTTGTGACACACTTTGCAACAACTTGTTTCTATGAGCAGACGTTCTACTCATAACAGAAGAGTTCATTTTTGGCAAATAGCGTAGAGAAGATCGGTTATCTTTCTCCACAACAAAATGACAGATACTGCCTTCATAATTACTATCTTATGACTTTCAATATTTACTCAAACACACAAATATGAGCATCACTAAAGTAATACTTCCGACTTGTTTTGGTTCACAACATTAAAAGTGAATTTTGGTATCATAATGTTATTGGCTGAATCTACCTATCAGTAACTTTTTTTTTTTTAAACCTTTTAATGGGAAGTAGTTAAGTGGCAATCTTACCAAATGGCATCTGACAAGAAAGTGCATTCAAAGCAAATATATATCATTGAATTTAACCTATTGATTTCATCAGTGCATGCTGAACATTTACAGAAACCAAGCAATGGTTGTACATAGGTAGTGGGTTATACATTTCAGCAGTCAAAAGCATGATTTGTGTGACAAGCGACATTCATGGAGTCCTCGCACAACTACCATCCATTGAAATGAAGAGCACATCAATCAGTTCATTTGCATGAATTGTCAGATTAAGACCAAAGAATTTCATATGGAACTAAATTTTGGCTTCAGTGCATTGGAAATGTTGTCAACATTGAGATATTGCAAAGGTTTTTGCCAAGTGGATGCTCACAGAAAAACCACTAAATGCAAGTCTGTCCAGGATGTGTTGTGCTCGTAAACAATGGAAAAAAAATGTTTTTATAGCTAAAAAAAATTTGTCCTATCCAATAACAATGTTAACCTCTTATTGTTAAAACAGGATCTTTTTCAATAGACTGCATGAAAACATTTCACCAAACAAATAGAAAATTGTAATATTTATTTTGCATCATACAAAAATGTGGCACATGGCCAAGAAGGGGGACAGGGGAAGGGTGATCTTCAATCTGTCTTATCTTAAACTCAGCTAGCAACAATTACTGACCCAAACATACCACAGTATTCCTTACACCAAAAGAACACATTATTACTTACTACGGCCACCATAATACCTCAAAGTCTATTAAGTCTTAATTAGTTTCCATTTGTACAATTTATCGGAGATGGGGGAGATAAAATAACATCCTTTAAAAAATGAAACCCCAATGAATATAATTTATATATAGGAAACTAAACAAAATAGTGCTATTAACAAAAAGAAAAAATCATCCTTAATTATGATAGAAAAATCAGCTGGACAAAATTAATGTGAGACTAGGTAATTAGCAACATGAGCATGAATAATATATATAGATACACACACACACACACACACATACATAGCTGAGTGGTTAGAACATTTACTTTCGGACCATAAAGCCACTGTTTGAATCTCGACATGGTTAATTTGTTAGGAATGTAACTTCTTGATGTTATTGGTCTGAAGGAGGCGATCTCAGCTTGCAGTACCTTTGGAAAGTGCCTGAAAATCATACGAGTTGACCCAAACCTTGTGAGTAAATTTTGGCAGACAGTTCCCTTTGTGGGACTGTCAATGGCTGTGCTAGCTCGAAGTCACAAGTCATTGTGACTGTTTGAGCATCCTGGCCTTGTTCAGACAGCTAATCATGATAAATAATGCATTCTCTCCCAGTAACTGTAACTAAGGTCTGCTCAGCATAGTTGCAGTATAAACCACAGGTGGGCTTTGTGGGTGGTGAACAAGCACAAATGTGCCTGAGCATGCATCTGCAATGGGAATTAGCTAGCTGCCTCAGTGAACAGATATCCTTGAATATAAGTGGCTAGGCATTATATGTATATAATTTTCAAATGTCTGGTTGAATAATATCAGCAAATTCTGTCTATCCATTTTTTTTTTCTGATATAAACTTCAAGTTCCTGAATTGTTTTACCAAAGTCTATATTTATTTTTCTCTTGAGTAATTTCAAATGTTGATATATTTTATTTGAAGTTATATGGAATATCAACATCTTTGTTATTTTCTCTTCAAGTTTCATTTGATATCCATTTTAGCTGTTACTATTGTTGGAAGTCCTTAAGTGACGTGGTATCTATTATTTGGTATAGTTCTTTGTTTATGATTCTGTAGTGCCAATCTACAATGCTCGAAGAAGGATAGCCTTCACCAAGACCCACTGATTTCACTTGCTCAAAACTATTTTTAACAATTGATCTTAGAAAGCGGTTGTATACAGATGACAATTTATTTCTGAATAGGTTTGGCACCATGCAGAACCTCCAAGGTTGTTCAGGAACATGATAGTTTCTAGGTTAATGTTTTGATTCTGTCACAATTTGCAGCCTTTTCTGTGTTTAATTTTCTTCTCTCTTAAACTAAATTTGATCCATACATTGAAGTATTTCAAGTGTTTAGTATTGACTAATTCACATCTAGATTTTTATGATGGATTTAGAGTAGCATTATGGCTTTAATGCAAATAATCTGATAGCATCTTTTTCTGCAGTTTCTGTTTTTGGAAATGTTTATCTCGAGTCATATTTCTTAGTAGAGCATGTTATTTGTTGTCTTTTAATAATAGCTTTATTTTGAACTAGCAGTATAGCCTGGCGTGCTCGGGTGTAATGAAAGCTTAAAAACTAATCCATGGTCCTGGAGCTCAGACTCTTTGGACGTTGGCACAAAAGACTGTAGACTGAAAGAAAAATGAATAGATGGAAGTCAAATTTTCACTTCCTCGTATCGATATCAAATAAGTTTTTTTGTCGTAAACTGAATTTTGAAGGCTAAATAAGTCCTCTGAGTTAATGGTATCATGGCTGAGACTAAGAACTACAATTATACCTACTTAGGGCCAAACCTGAAGCAAAAACTAAAATAAAGGGTTGAAAAAAATACATACAGGTAAATAAACATACACACACAAACATCTTGCCTTATATATATATATATATATATATATATATTATTGATTTTCTGCATGATTGTAAGAACTGCAACCTTGAAACTTCTGAATATTGTTTCTTATGTCTTTGTCTATGAGTGTATCAAATTTGATTAAAATCGGACCTCTCCTTCTATAACCAAATTTTTTTTGATTATCAATTTTCGATATTTATCGGGTGTACCTCGACACAAAACCTAGCTAAGAACACTTGCAGACGCTTATAGTACATATGTAAATATTCAAGAAAATCAGTTCAGCCGTTTCTGAGTCTATAGATAACACCCACACACACACACACACACAAAGTTCCATTTATTAATAAGTTTAGATTAGATATGACAAGGAATATTTAAAGTGCCACTCTCTTCACATCTATGCTTGTAAATATGCAGAACATAGTCTAGAAAAAAAATTAAACAGACTGGGGCTCTCATTTCCTCCTCATCATACTCTTGATGAGTTCTGAAATGTTTCTGTATTGTAATCCTCACAAGACATGTAAGTTTTTGTGGACTGATAAAGTTCCTATATTAGATTGATGCATTCAGTGGATTTGGAGCTTGGAAGGTGGTTTCTAATGGACAAAAAGAGAAAGTCTCTATTGATGTGGTCATACACTGTTAAGTTCACATAAGTTTACTATTTTCTATTTTTAAGGTAAGCAATTTCCTAGAGTTGTTTGATGACATGTATGCTATCATTACGTCCCTTACCAGAATGAAAACCAAATTGAGCTGTAAGATGAGAGCCTCGTTAATGTTCATTAATACTTTCGCCATAATGGATGTCTCTTTATTGATGGCAATTATGTCTCTAATTATTCTGATGCTGAGTTGTTGATAATTTTTGAATTTCAAACATTTTCACCTGTTATTGACATGCATGGATTTTTCTCTGATATTGGTTTTGAGTTTGGTTAGCCTTTGTGTTTTGAAGAGTTGAAATAAATTGATGTTCAACTTGACATGGTATTTTTCAAGAGTTCATTAGCTGGATTTAATGATGGTAACAATATTCTTTGTTTTTGAAATTTACAAAAATGTAAGATTCCTGTTGTTGACAATGAGGTCATTATTGGATAACCATAATATTTTTCAACATGAGAATCAGATGCTTGTTTCTTTATTAATGAGTTTGATATGAAGATCTAAATTTTTATTTTTTGCATGTCGAATATTGGGTATATTTCATATTCATATACATTTAAAAATGAGTTAAATTCTCAGCCTGAATAAAGATACAAAAACAAGTTCTAATTTCAGGAAGTGGTTCAAACCAAGAAATTTTTAGCACCCATTTGTATCGTCTGTGAAGTGGCTTAATATTTCAGACTTCTTACCATAAATTTGTTACAAAATTTTAAGTGATATATATTTTTAGATGTACATACACCCACATACACTTTGCAAGATCTGAACAAAATGAAACTTAAAAGGATTTCTTGGATTTCTATTTCTTATAGTTCTTGGAAAAGACTTGTTTCTTAATCAACAGAATTTACTTTTTCCTCTTGGAAAGGTGTGTCAATTTGAACACAAGTGAAAGAAAGAGGATTGGGAGGTTCATCCCAGATTAGTTATTAATAACAACAACAGTTTTCATTAATCAACAAGATTTTTTCTTTTTTTTTCTTCTAAATCTTGTGTATATTTTTATTTCCTTTTTTAAAAAAAAAATTTCAAAAATCATTGTTTAAACAGCAGAATTTTAGAAAAGAGTTAGTATTGAAGAACTTGTTTACACAACTTCGTAAATCTGAAATTGATTAGAGAGCATGGGTTGCTATCTATCCTTGCATATTGTAACAAGCCTTACTTGCCTTTCACTTTGTGGGTCATTGATATTTTCTAACCTTTGCTTTGAACAGGATAAATAGGTTCGAAAAGATTGGCATAATGCAATCTTTCCAGTTAGGTAAAATTTTGATTCTTCATGTGTTAAGCTGGATCACTGACCTGTGACATGGAGGTCGGAGGAAATACATATGTTTCGATTATCACATCTGCAAAGTTGGTAAACTTATAAATTCTTTTAACTATATTTAATGAAAAAAAAAATTGCTTGTAACTTTGTGAATACCGTGGAAGTCGATTTCAAACTCTTGGATGTCGACTGACTGTAGATACCGAAACAGTTCAATAAGCTGATTGATGATGCTTTACTTATTATCTTGAGTGAGTCAGTTTTTCTCTACATCTCTATTGTCATGATTCCTAAAAACCTTTTACCATCTGTTTACTGAGATAAGTGGTGGGGGAGCTTAAATCCCAAATGATTGTTACTTTATTCAAAATTACAGAAGTTATTATTTTAAAATACTCAACAAATGATTGCTTGTGTCTATTTGAATTCTTCAAAATGTTCTGAAGAATTTTTTTTCCTAACAAAATTCTTTATATGAAACCTGTTAATAAAAAATACTTCAATAGGTACTTTATAGTTTATTTTTGTTTTTTAATCCTTAGATTGTGTAAAAGAAAAAACCTTTTAAACTTTGTATTTCATCAAATGTTGTTTGTTTTATGCCTGAGATTTTGAGACAACTTATCAGTTAATGATTTTTTTGCTAACAGTCACTCGAATGTTTTCATCTAGTGGATCAGTTCTTAAACCTTTAATATTATTTTTATTTATTTTTAACTGGACCGTATCATTCATAGTAATAACTATTATGGTCCATAATATCAATGAAGTTTCTATTTTTGTAAAGCAGTTATTTGAATCATCCAATTATTAAGTGGACTGAGATATCTCATTTTCCATTTTTGCTCAAAAAGAACTTTCAGCTTGCTTTGTTAATACAAAGTTATATTGAATTGACCAATCAAATTAGAAAGACACTCAACTTTGATGTAGAAAAATTCAATCCACTTGTGCTTCACAAACTGCTTGTTGTGTATCATCCAAAAGAACAAACTATTCATGCCTCAAAAGTGCACATGTCACAATCAATACAGACCTTCTAAAAGGCACTGTTGATTTGATTTGAAAATCTGTCAAAAACAGAATAAAACAAACCAGATAGTTGTTGGGTTTTTGCTTTTTCAGTGAATCTTGTCTCTCAATGTACATAACTTTTTTTCTATACATTCCAAAAATTGTTTAGACTATGAAACCCTTTAATGTTTTCATAGTATTTTAGATTATCTATTCTATAGCTTTTTTCTAATTTTCAGTATATAAAGAACAATGAAATACTAACTTAAACATTGATCAGGTGAATATATACCACTTCTTTCAAACTTCTTATTCTCTTACTGGGTTCCTTATCTGTTATTAGAACCTCATCATTTGAGAGTGTAATATGAATCTTTTGTCACTAGATTCAGGCTTGTATCATTTTTGTAACAAGGTTGTTTTACTGTTTTTCTCTAAAACAGTAAATAATGTGCGCAAAAGCAAATTTAGACAAGAGGTGAAATACAAATTAATTCTAAAGCCAATCAAGAAACTCTTAAAGAAAAATTTAATTGGCTAACTTTTGGGAAGTTTTGGTCCAAGACGTTTTCAGCATCTCATATTTACCAAAGATATGTGCCAGTTTTTGGGGGTTTTTTTTATTCTCTGCTAAAAACAACAGGGAAAACTTCATTGTGATCTTAAATGTTTGAATAATTATTCCAGTTGAATCCATTGTATTCACTTACGCGCAAATACCCTTGGGAAAGGTATTAATCCGTCTCTTCCTTCCAGTTATGGGTTAAATAGCAGGACAGATTGGGTTCTATAGCCTTGGTCGGCAACCAGTCTACCGCAGAAAGCAATGGCAACCTACTGTGGGATAATCTCCTGCCCAGTCAGTCATGTCTCTTTCGAGACATGATCACCCAAGCGTGTATCCTGTATGGCACTTTAACTGACTGAGCTTTCAAATGTTGCTCAATTCACTATTCTAATTTGACAACCTTAATCTGGATAAACAGCCCTTAATGAAGCATAAAATTCAAGATACAAATTATTATAACCCCCTAAGTTGGTCCTAGTCAACTGTAACCAATAATATAGTCTTATGACCCACATTGTTCTTCAAATATTTTCAGACCATTGTGGTTACCATGTAGCTGACTCTTTACTCATTAATATACCAATTGTTTTGCCATTGGTATCATGTTAGTGGCACAGTTTCACTCCACTTATCTGACATTTGTCTGATCATGATCGTTCACATATCTGCTATCTTATGTTTTTGATCTCAGAGGATAAGAAGATCACGGATGGCACAAAACCTGAAGACTGGTTTTGCAGCTGGGAGTTACACACACACACACACACACACACACACAAAATCCTTTTGAATAAAGAATTCTGATTTAAAAAAAAAATGTAGAAATGATTTGTTTTATATTTTATTTGTTGTATACAACAGTTTCAACCCTTCTCACTTAAGATCAAATGACACAGAACTTCTTTGGAGTTTGCAGCTTGTTTTAGCAGTAACTTAAATTTCTAAGTTCTGTTATCAGGGCTGGCACATGGTCTTGGTCAAGTGGTCTCCCTGTCTCTCTCTTCTGGTCTTATCTCTCCCAGTCTTATTCTTACTCAAGTATTTTTTTTTTTTTTTTGTCAGCTGCCCAAAACTTTCAACTAATATGGAGTCCTGCATTTGACCGGGGTGGGGTGGGGGTGGGGGGCTAATAAGGATTTGGGTTTGGTTGTATTCTACTTTTAGCATCAATCTCTTTTTAAAATTCTGTATTCTCAAAATCTTTACTTGAATGGTTTTCCAAATTTAGAGTGGTCTAGTCTCCTTTGTTTTTTGATAGTGGTCAGAAGAATCAAGCTACCTGTTTTACTCTAACTTCCATCATGCCTCATCTCCCACTACTGCTCCACATGGGCAGTGCTAATCACTCTTTTCCTTCTCTTCAGCTAACCTCAGCCTGCTTCCTAGGGCTGGTGCAATGAATCAAACTTACAAATGGTGTAGTGAAAATGAAAGGGATTTTCAGTCATTAGTTTTTCTTTATCAGCTTGTCCCATTTGATTTCTTTATCAACTAGTCAGTCAGTTAAGTGCCATACGTGAAACACGCTTGGGCGATCATGTCTCAAAAGAGACATGACTGATTGGGCAGAAGATTATCCTGCAGTATTGCTTTCATAGATCTATCTATCGCCCGGTTCACACACCACCCACGTCTATTGAACAGGTTAAGAGACTCATCCCTTGTTCCCTGTTTAGGATCTGGTTTCCGGCTTTCTCTTTTCCACTCTTTTCACTATTATGTAGCCCCCTGCACATCTGTGGCGTTACCGCCTTTGCTCGGGGTAATACGATTAAAAAAAAAAATAAAAAATAAGACTGGTTGCCGACCAAGGCTATAGAACCCAGTCTGTCCTGTTATTTAACCCATAACTGGAAGGAAGAGCCGGATTAATACCTTTCCCAAGGGTATTTGCGCATAAGTGAATGCAATGAATTCAACTGGAATTTGAACTCTGCATCCCGATTTCTCATTCTGAGCCGATATCCACTGTACCACAACGCACATAATTGGCAAAGAAATGGAAAAGAAATTGTTTCCATTTTCTATAAAAACCTTAATAATTTCTGTCTATACCACACAGCCTGTTCATGGTTACTTCAAAATAGTAATTGAATTTTCCTTATCAATTGTATCCAAAGGAATCAGTGTTAATGTTTGGATAAAAAATTTTTTCTCTGGTTGAGTGTCCTCAAGATAAGGAACAAATGCTTCTACCTCTATAGGGAGTACTTCTCTTTTAGGCGACTGATTCAAAGCGGATACTGCTTTTTCTGGCTCTTTTGATCCCGAGAAATCATAATTTTTCTTTATCAACAACATATGCCTTCTTCTATTTAGTATCTTCGAAGATATGTTTCATGGTCTCTTATCAGCAGGAATTGGGCAGGGATGAGTAGTCTTGATTTTGCTCAATCTTACTGAATTCCTTTTAGTTAACTCTGGGTTCAATTCTCCTTGGAATTATTTTAAAATGTGAGTTTTCGTTCTTAAATGTAACTTTTCAATCTATCTTCCCGTAATTTCAATAACTACCATCCAGTTAGTAGACTCTTTCCTCCCTCCTTTTTTTTTTTTTTAAATCAATGTCAGAAGATTACAATCCATCGACAGCATCTTCACTGCTGTAAAATATTAATGCTGTTGTTTATAGCTTTCAGATTTAAGATTCTTATGAAAAAGCTAAGTAAAGTAAAATATTGTCATCACTGTGTTCTATAGGAAAAATGTTACCTCTTGACACACCAATTAATTAATATTAATTAATAATGGTTATACTTTGAGAAAAATAGCTTACTGATAGCGGATTTGATTTCAGAATGAGTTGGGTTCAATTCTATGAACATGTTGAATCAGAAATTTCATTAACAATAAAAACTTTATCGTTATACTGTTTTCACATCTGCAACATATTTAAGAATAATGGCTGCTATGAAAAGGGTTATTTTGTAATTTAAGGTACTGTACATGAACAGGATGAACAGTTAATTTACTTCTTCTCCCTTCATTACAACTCTCACTCAGTAACACTCTACCTTGAGTGACTATTGTCTTGTGTTGAGTAAACTAATAGTAAATAAAAAAAACAAACCTGCTAACAGTAATTTGGAGATGTACTGATAATTAAATCAATCAAGAGATTCTATTATTAATGTTAAAATGCTTCATTGTTAATATTTTACATAAAAATATATATTTGTGTTTGAAAGACTCAAAATTATAAGAACTTCTACAAGCCCTAAATTTAACCCAATAGAAGGCTCAACAGCTACCTAAGCTAGAGTTTATGATGGATGAGATGTGTGATATAAATGGAAGAGGTGGTTGAAAATAATGATAGGACCCTTGAAGGAATCCTGATTAAAATGCTCAAAAAAGCAACTGTGTGGGAGTCTTTCGCAATGTGGCACTTTACTCAATAACACTTCATGGAAGTCATGACACTGAGACAAGGAAAAATCCTCAATTTAGGATTGGGCACAGCTATGCATTTTAATTACTGAATTTTTTTTTTCTTTTTTTAATTTTACAAAAGAATGCTGAAAAGGTCTCGAGCTGGACCATTTCCCAAAATCTAACTAAATGTCAGAATTTTTTTTTTCTCTTCTTAACCCTTATTGGATGGATGAATTGAAAATTTTTATCATCACCATCTTCGCTTGTAAAGCTTTGAGCTGAGTGAGGCTTTAAAATATTTTGAAAGTGAAAGTAGAGAAGCAGATGTCAGTTGTCAAACCCTGACCTAGAAGAGAACTGATGTTAATATCTAAATTTTGATCATTTTGAATTGATTTTGGTGTGATCCAGGGATTCTGATGCTGTCTGTATTTGCAATTTTACCCTCTTGACATGCACTCATGTCTGCACTCTACCTAATGTAGGTCAATACATAGAATTTCATGCCCTCCACATTCCCGACCTCCTCCACCATTCCTTATCCCCACACGCACACAATCACACATCGCATTCAATGGATTGGTTTTGTGAACATTTTTTTAAATCTCTCTCCGCCCCCTTTCTACATCCGCTTCTTGCTTCGGTCTCATTATTATTATTCATCACCATTTGTAATACTAGTAAATAATTGAAAATTTTTGTTTGTTCAATATTTGTGAAAGAGATGAAATTAAATGAGAGGAACGTTACTCTATTGAAAAAAAAGCAAATTATAAATTTATTAAACTTTTAAAATAGATATTTAAATGTTGGTTAAATTTGAAGACTGTTTCTTTCATGGAGGTATAAACTTTAAAAAAATCCCTGAGACAATTGTTTCACATTAATCAAAATAAAACAACTTTTACCATTTTTAACTTTGATCTATATTTAAAATATTTTTTATCTATTCATAAAATAGTCAATTATGGGTGAGGGGGGGAAATCATTTACTAAGTTTACTTATTCATTTTTTTTTTTTTTTTAATCATTTTACCCAAAGCAAGACAACTGAAATACAAATACACAGTGATAGATATCTATATCTCTCTCTCTCTCTCTCTCTCTCTATATATATATATATATATATATATATATACATACATACACATTTTTTACACAATATTAGGTAAGTCTTAAATTATCTCTGAAATTTACTTAGGTGTTTTGTTTGTGCAATGGTTCAATTGTATATTACAAACACTTAAAAAAAAAAATATTGAATGTAGAAGTATATTTTATCTGAATACGTGGATTTGGGTGTAAGTCATTGTTGAGATACTTCATTGTCTGCTTTTGCTAGACATAAATAAAAGGAATTTTTGGTTAAAAGAACCACTCTTGATTTCAATTCAGAATTAAGACAGTTGTAGATGTTGGTGTTCCAAAAACCTTTGTGTCAATTTTGAAGACGGTATATAAAGAAATTCCAAGAGACGGAAAAGTGAGAAATCTTTCAAAAATATAGAAAATGTTTGCACCCTTCAAGGTTGAATTTAAAAGAAAAATTGAAATTTTTAAATTTGGATATTTGTACTAAATGAGAAGTTAAATCAGGTTTAGTTAACATTTTCTTTTCCTGAAAAATAAATTTGACATAGCTATATTGATAGGCTAAAAACATTGGGGAAGGCTTATTTATGTTCATAATAATAAAAACCAGCTGTTTATATAATTTACATAACAGGATGCTTATCTTCAAGAAATAGGTTCTTTATATGATATTCATTCTTCCAGATGGGCCTTGAATAACATTCTTTCTCTTCTAAATATGCTTATACTTTGCCTGACTTACAAACTTATCTTTTTGACTAAAATGCTTAAAATCGTAATTGTTAAAATCATTGCCCAGCTGAATAGATGTTATACCATGTGCTACAGATTTTTTTTCTACCACCTCTCAAAATTATCAACAGAAAGTACTATGTTTAAAATCTGTGTATCTAATGTTTTGAGACTAATTACATTTTTTTTTTTTTTTTTTTTTTACTAAAAATATTTTAAAGAAACTTAATGATGAAAAGTCTCCTTATTAATTTTGAGATTATTCAACAACTGCTCTTTCATTGCTTGAATAAGTGCATTTGTTTTTTATTATTTGGGGAACTATTAAAACTATGATGGTTTTTAGATCAATAATATTATTCACAGACTATATAATGCATAACCAGAAAAAAAATGAAGTGGTTAAAAAATTAATTTGTGAAAATGATCTGTAAATCATTATTTTATTATAAATCAAAATCTTTTCATATTTTTTAAAAGCATCCTTTACAAAATTAGCATTTTCTTTTTTAATATTCTGGAGGGAAAAGAATGTTAGTACTACATGAAGAACATTACCTTGACAACTTAAAAGATTTTTTTTTTTTTTTTTAATTACAAAATTGGTTTACAGAAAGCATTTTATTTGAGAGTGGAAGATAAACCCATTTAAAATTATAAATTATTTAAAAGGAAAAAGAGTTCACCTTTTACTTGTTTTCATATCTTCTCTGGGTGTGTGTATAATGTTGCATATATACAATGTTTAATTTCTCTACTTGTACAAACCAATCCTTTTTTTTTTTTTTTTTTTTTTTTTTTTTTTTAAGCAGCTCTGAACAAATGTTTTCCTACCAATTCGACTATATTCTGGCACATTATAGTAACTAACTTAGTAATTAAGATGATGGAAATGATTCTTCTTACTTCATTCTTGGGTGTGATTTTTTTTTCTTTTCTACCATCTTGTTTGTGTCCAGTCTGAATTGGAGTAAGAATTCAATTTTGTTTATTTCTTTAAATGTAAGTGATTTTCATGTGTATTTTTTTAATCTGTTATCTTTTCCTGTGTATTTCAGTTTGTATTGATATTCTTAAATGAAGGTTTGCCTTCATCTCTTGCATGAGGGGATGAAATTTGTTTTTTTTCTCTTTTGATATGTATCTGCCATTCCCTTCCCTAGAAGAATGACACCCGCCACCATTCTCCAGCCAGTGTGACATCTATAGGGTAGTTTTTGGATTAAATTTAGCTTGTTTTGGTTTTTGCCAAAAAATAAAAGTGAGCCTTGTCCATTAAAATGGATCATCATTTTCACATTACTGGCCTCTTCAATTCTGAGCTATTGAATTTTTTTTGTTTTTTGTTTGTTAGTGCTGGTCCAAGTTCTACGGAACCAGTAACTGATCTTTTGAATTTAACCAAGTTAAATCCTTTTAATTTTTTTTTTTTTCAAATAGGAGTAGATAGACCCTACTATACTATTTAGGAAGTGGTTTTCTTTCTCTCCTCAGACCTCACTATTGGTGCTCCAATATTTTCTGTGATGTGTGTGATAGGTGGAATTGTCTCTTCATTATGAATGTACCAGGTTGGCAGTTTTCTGGTTGCTGCTTCTGTCTAGTAGTTACGAGCCCTAACTCTTGCATAGTGTCGAGCAGCTGCTCTGATCAACAGTTGCATAATATCAGGGGGTTCTTGCAGTGCTGTGACATGTATAGATAGGGGTCCCTGCAAGCATTTCCAGTGGGCAACCTGAGGCCACACTATACTCCTCTCCTGCACATGTCTCAGTCAATGACCATCTGCCATCTCTTCTTGATGTCTCCAACAACACAAAAATGAACAGTCCCATCTTAAGAAACAAAGCTAAACCAGCCAAACCAAAATGACCTAAGCCACTCAACGTTTCCTTAACAAATATCCGTGGTATGCATACCAGCTTCTGAAGCATGGAATCTTTCCTCCAGGAAAAGTCCCCTGACATCCTAGCGCTTTGCAAAATAAATCTTAATCTCTCAATCCTCTCCTCTGAATTGTCCTGGTTACCTTCTCCTATTAAGGAAGGGCTCTACTGTCCATATGCTTGGTTTGGGGGTTTATGTCAGTGAACATCTCCCTCTAGTGAGGGTGACTTCTCCTTAATCCCCTGACCACTCATACATGTGTCTCAGTCTTTCACTTCTAAAATCTTGGTTAGTTATCTTTTCTTTCTGTACTGTTCCCCTTCCTCTCCTGACTGCTTTCCGCTAGACAGTATCTCTGACAATCTAAGGCTACTTCCTCCACCCATTTGCTAACATATTTGTGTTCAGTGATTTTAATGCCCACCATGCCAAGTGGCTGAAAAACTGTCACTGATCATGCTGGCATGCATGCCATGAACTTTACAATCACTCACTATCTCATGCAAGTGGTGGATTTCCCCATGTGCTTCCCCAGTATATCTAAAGAACACCACTGCTAGATCTGTTTCATCTCCATCCTTGACTCCTGCCAAGCCTTGCAGCTTTGGCCTCATGGAAACTCCAATCATGCTGTCATTCCCATTACTATGCTCCCACCTTCCCAGGAACCTTCAACCAACATAATTTCTTCTTGCTACCAAAGAGCAGACTGGGATTCATTCTGTGATTTTTCTATATGACTTCCCTAGGGAAAAGGTGTTTAGCATCCCCGTTGAGGACTGCACCTCTGAAGTCACCTCCTGGCATTGATGCTTTCATCCTGGTAAGGAAATTTTGTCCTAAATCCTATTCATCCCCCTGGTTATCTCCTGCTTGCTTAGCCACCATTGCCCACAGAAACCATTTCTTCCAGCTATTTTGGAGCAGTATGTTTGACTATAATGGGCACCTATTTGCCTCTGCTCATAATGAGGATCTTAAATGACACTAAGATGTTTGCTGAGAGAATGAAGCAGCATATAGCAGCCTGCAAGTTCACCTCCAGGTGGCTCTGCAAATGTGTGCTGAACAACAGCAAATCCTTCATCTCTCCTATAATCAACAAATTTGAGGACCTCACACCCACAGCAGACAAGGCTGAGTGCTTTACTTACACTTTCATCCAACTCCACAGTCGACTCATCTAGAGTATCCACACCCTAGAAATGAGGGCTATTTACATAACCCCCTCTCTGGTCTCTAACTTAGTTTCAAAACTTGGTGCCCATAAGCAAGTGGAGATAACAGAATCCCAGTCATTGTCTTGAAGAAATGTACCCCTGAACTATTATGTCTTCTCTAAACTTTATAATTATTGCCTCTCTGCTTCCTGTTTTCTTGCCTGCTGGAAGTTCTCTTCTGTAGTTCCTGCATTTAAGAGAGAACCCTCAGACTCCTCTAATTATTGCCCTATCAACCTCCTATCGATCTTCGGCAAAGTGTTTGAGGCTATCATCAATGCTGAAATAGTTCAGCATCTCACTGCCCATGAACTATTCTTGGACAGACATTATAGCTTCTGCTTTGCCAGGTCTACTGCTGATAAACTAACTACCATCGCCGAGGACACATACCAGGCCCTTGATAAGAACAGCAAAGCTTGAACTGTTGCCCTGGATGTCTCCAAGTCATTTGATAGGGTCTGGCATGCTGGCCTTCTGTGCAAGCTATGGGGCTATTGCCATCTCTTATCCTTTCCTCAATACCCCCTGTATCTTGTCCTTCGCTTTTTTCACTCTACTCTCATACAACTCTCTTTACACCAGTATTCCCCTCCTTTTTTACCCATTCTCTGATACCCCTTGTAACCAGTTTTTTTTTGTTTTTCTTTCTCTCTGCTCTTATCCTATCTCCTCTTATTGTAGCTTCCTGTGTACCACTGGCAGTACTGCCTTGCTTGGGGTGAAACAATTAAAAAAAATATATGGTCATATTCATTCTCTCCTGCATTATATAACAATGTTTATTCTTATCTAATGATATTTTTTTTAAATTGCTGTCAGCCTCAACTATTCTATCCAACTATAGAGCATCTTTCAGAAAGAAATCATCTAAGTGAAACATTGCAGATTACTGTTGACATGCTTAGTCAATTACTTAGTTTTTTTTTAATTTACAAAAAAAGCTGCATATTTTCTTCCTAAAAAAAAATGAATGAAGAAAACTCCTTTTGTAAATCAGTCAACATTAAATGCAACTGTGTTTTAAATTTTAAAATATGCTTAAATGTAAATTAAATTGAATGTTTCTGATAATTAATGTTTTTGTTGTAGCTTAGTATGTTTGCAATCAACCTAAGATCAGTCTTAACCTAAGATCAAAGTGTTGAATCTCGGCATTTCTATTTAGAATCTGCATAATGTGATCTTTTGAGAAAATGTTACTCCCCCTTCCCATATACACATGACAAGACAATTGGCGGGGGTGGGGGAGCAAGCATGAAGAAGGAAAGAAAGTTAGAAAAGAGTAAGTTGAAAAAAAAGTGGGAAGTCATGCAAACAAAAAGATGAGTTTTATTACTTTTTTACTTAGATCTTTTAAAGGATATGAAATATAGATTCCATTTTTTTTTTTTTTGTGAACCACAGTTTTTTTACAAAGTGAAGTAGGCATTTATATATATATATATATATATATATATATATATGTAGATTTCATTGAGTTTGTCTGTAACAACTATTTCCAGATACACTATTCACATTCAAATGTGTAAATAACTCTTCAGTCCCCATCCCAGAAACTTAGCCACAAAGAAACTATTTGCACAGAACTTTGTTATAGCTAGTAATTTTAACA
Organism: Ascarosepion bandense; assembly: GCA_037127315.1. Lineage (NCBI taxonomy): Eukaryota > Metazoa > Mollusca > Cephalopoda > Sepiida > Sepiidae > Ascarosepion > Ascarosepion bandense. The sequence continues at coordinate 1,671,638 of JBBBDQ010001552.1, read as the reverse complement.
GAGTGTAACCAATCTAGTACTGCGCTTTTAATTTGTGAAGTTGAGGTACCAAAGAGGAAAATGTATCAGAACAATTACTGAAGACACAAGGAAGCTGTTATGACAGTGGGGAAATGACTGCTGAGGTGCCAGGTAGAATCAGACCAGATATGGTTCAATATTCAATTGCTACTTCATCTGATCTGGTGCTTCTGCTATAAATTGAGATTCTTGATGAAATCTAAAGAATCATCTGCAAAGTTATCGGTCCTTGCCTGGCATTGGGGAAATGTCTGTTAAAAGCAGGGAAATGATGAATGAAGAGAAAACAAAGTTGAATGAATAAAACATAAGTCAAAAAAATCAAGAAGGGAAGAAGGAAGATACAAATTTGAAGGAAAGTAGAAGAATGAAAGAAAAATGAAGGTGGGAAGAATAAATAAATGAAAACACTGAATCAAAATAGGAAAATGGATCAAAGAAATAATCAAGAGAATTGTAATAAATAAATGAAGGGAAGTGTTGATGAAAGAATTGAAACGGAAAGAGATTAAAAAGAATTTTTAAAAGAAAGGGACTATGATGACTCCAGAGATTCCATTTAGTCCCAAAACATGTGCAGATGCTCTCTAATTTAAGAGACATCCATATGCCAGTTTTGTATTTAAGGGGAAAAATCCTTTTAAACCAATTGGCTTACAATGAAAAAAAGGAGATTATTTTCAAAGGCCAGTAAAAATGAGGAGAGGGAGATTCTGGCATATTTATACAGCTACAAACTTCATTGGAATGTACCCTCCCCTCCCACTTTCCATCTACTGCTTCCTTCTTTTGAAAGGAAGTAGTAAGGGTCTCTTTCTTCCTGTTATCAAATTTGCTTCCTTGTATAAAGAATTGTAATTGAAAGTCTGGGAGGGGGTGCTTCTAGATTATTCTCACCTCTTTCCTCCCCCCCACCCATTTGTTCCTGTTATTTTTTTTTTTTTTTAACTAAGGACTTCAGTCAAGAAAGAATATGAAGTATTAAAACAAATGACCATGTAAGTAAGGACTTACTGGTTATATAGCTTTTGGATAATAGGCTTTTGAAATAATCCCCCACCCTCCCGAAGGGAATAATAAATAGCAAAGTTAATAAACCTTTTTTATATATATATATATATATATTCATTCATTGCTGCTTTGCATATTAGCTGTTTTCTTACAAAGAACCATTTGGTATTCATTGACCGAGCAGCTAGTACTGCTTTCAATTGAAATTTATAGATTTTATTTTTTTATTTAATTTCTTTTTAAACAATTTCTCCAGCAAAATCCAGTAGCTGTTGCAACTACTTTCTAGTATTTATGGCAGTTTCCTTACTATCCATTTATTTGAAGTAGTGCAGATAGGCGTTATGGTGCAGGATGTGTTGTGGTTCAGCAGATATCGACTTGGAACGACAAATTGGGATGTCAAGTTCGAATTCCAGTTGAATTCCTTGCATTCACTTGCACACAAATACCCTTAAGAAAGGTATTAATCCTCCAGTTATGAGTTAAATAATAAGACAGATTGGGTTCTACAGTCTTAACTGGCAACCAGTCTACTGCAGAAAGCAATGGCAACCTACTGCGGGATAGTCTTCTGGCCAGCCAGTCATGTCTCTTTTGAGACATGATCGCCCAAAACATGTATCGCGTATGGCACTTGAGTGAGTGTGGAGTGTCAACGTCTTGATTATGTCATTATTTTTTCTTCTAGTTGAATATGCCATCCATTTTACTTATACAGTGAAGCATAAACCAGAAGAAGAAGTAAAGTTGTCTTCTGTTCAATGGCGCAAAGCAAAAACCGAGGCTGACACATTGTCAGAACTATTTACATTGTATTAAAAGTATGGAATTGATGTGCAATGAAAGACAATATGCAACATGCTGTAAGATGTACATCTGCATTGTGTAGCTGTAAATGTATTAAAAATATCATAAAACTATTTTTGAAATTTAAAATATATGATTAAATAATTAAAAAGATGGTTTTTTTTTTCTATTTAGCAATATGATATAGCATTGTCCACATACACATTTACTAAAATGCAGAAATACAGTGTACTGATTGCTAGTGTTTTCAGAGAAAGAATTACAAAAACTGGAAAGGCTTGGTCCTTGTTTAATATTGTACAACAAGCCTTGTTAGTTGATCATGGAAGATAATAAAATTGTACATTTGGTTAAGGGTTTTAGTCTAATCAAAGCCAACAATATTTTATTTGAACATTTTTATATTTCTGTTAAATTGTTTTTTTTCTTGGTCTGCATTTTGAATGATAAACAAAAAAAAAAACTATCAAAGTTAAATCTTCAAAATAATGTTTATTGTTTTTATGATTTATTTTTTTAAATCAAAAGTTGATAAGTACAGTTTATATCTTTGTCTCAGGAAATGACTTTAACTTGGTAGAACTTTTTAAAAATCCTCTTAGTTCTTATTCAACTTTTAAGTGGTTAGATTTTAATAGATTTCTAAGGTTACATTTCCAAAGATATATATTGCTATTATTAGCCTCATCAAATCTAAACTCTCATATAGATGTCACGTATTAAGAAATGTCTAAACTATTAGTTATATACAGCTTGGATCAATGATTAAAAATGGTTTCAAGTGAATGAATCCTCTAGGTCTTAAAAAATGCAACTACTCATCAGATTTTATAGACTAGCACCAGAGAATCACAAAGAACTTTAACAAGCAACATAAAGTACATCACTTGAAGACTTTCAATAGCAGCAATAACTAAAATGGATAGCACATGTAACCTTAAATAAAAGGTTAGAAATAAAACTTTTATCAATGATTAAAAGAGGGACTGAGTTTGGTTTGTTTTTTTTTTTTGTTTTTTTAATTAAAAAATCTTAATATATTTTAAGAGAAAGCTATTATAAACTTCAACAAATAGTAATGAATATTAAGTGTTGGCCAAAATTCACTACTGCTGATTTTCATTATACTACCGTGAATCTCCAATGCCAAATATAATTTACAACCCATGTCTTTTATGATAAATACTGATTGGGAATTGACAAATCATTTGAAAATCAGAAATACATGAAGGAGAGTCTGATCTAATACTTTTAATTTTCAAATGAATTGATTCAGTAAATATGTTTATTGTTGTCAATTAATATTTTTAAAAGATTATTTTACAGGAATATTTCTATAATGAAACACCTAATTTTTTTTTTTTTTTTGTACTGCTTTCATCTTGGTGGGGAAAGAGTTGAAACATTCTTTAACCAACCAAGGAACATTTTCCAAAAGAGTAAATTCTCATATTTTGTAAGGTTTGGAAAAGAAGGTTGGGCTGAAAAATTTATAAAGAAATTATAATGTTAATTAACATGAAAACCTTTTTAAAATAGGTTTTTCTTTAGAAAAACAAAAATTACCCCACTACCACTTTAGGTCAAATTGGTCAACCATTACTTTTTATTTGCTACAACATATTAGGAGGTTAGTATGTTATTTTATTTAATTATTTTTCTAAGTGGTCAGATTTATGAAATACTTACTAGGCTTTTTTGCCAATAGTAGAAAATAAGTTATCTTAAAACACAGCACTGCTTCTGGTTAAAACAACCAATAAAATACTTATATGAAGAATAAAATTACTATTCGAGGTTAAATGTCTACTTATTAAATATCAGAAAGTTTACTCTTTCAGATTTATTCTTTTTCCTTCCTTCCTTCTGTCCTATTTTTGCTTAGATATGAACTGAACAAAATATTAATATATGGTAAATGAAGGCATAATGTTCTTCTTTTTTTTTTTTAATTATATATTTTATTAATTGGCTTATTGCTTTCAAAGTTTCTCTTTTTGCCTTTTATTTAATTTTTCAGTCTCTCTCCTCTGCAGCTAAAGGACTTGTAATAATCTATCATGTACTTCTGTTTGAAAAACTTTCTCTTTTCTTTGTTGGTCCCACCGTAATTAATGTAGAGATAATTAGAAAAGTAAGAAAGTGCATGACCCTCTTCTCAAAGAAGAGGGCCTAACATTGACTGCCAGCCAAATCCCTATCTTTCTTTCTCCTCAGAAGTGCAACAAAAATTAGGCAGTTTCTGATTCAGAAGAATTAGAATCTCTGCATCATTCATTAAATTGCTCTATTGTCATGTGATCTTTTGTTTACAATTCTTAGAATTCTTGACAAATACTGCGAACTGTAAAATCAAATAAACAATTTATTTGTGACGGTTGAAGAATCTTTTACTTGGAAAATTGTATGAGGCAGAATTCAATAGCAAAAGCAAACCTTTTAATCATTCAAGGCATGTTTGGTCAATGGTTCCTGCAAGAAGTTAAGGATTAGAATAAATATTATTATACCATTAGGGTATTAAAAATTATTTTATTAAAAGTAAAACATCTTTTATTCATATTGATACTTATTTGGAAGAGATAATTTGTCTTGACTAATAGCTTTATTATTGTAACCATTATTGTTATTCAATTGATTATATCATCAGAATTATCTTAGAATACAAGTTAATATGATATGTGGTTAGTTATGTTGTAAGAAATATTGAATTATTTCTAATTTTCATATTGTCAGTTTTCTTGAATATTGTTTTTAAATATTTTCAATATTTGTGTGTGTTTTCACACATACAAGATATGTTGTGCGTAACAGAATTATTGAGTAAATAAATTCAAACAACGGAAATATAGTAAATTGATATATTACCAGGAGGAATAGTATTTACAAAAGAGGTTGTTAGTAGTATACAGGAACAAGGGTTTAGTAGCATGTACTGTCATAAGACGTAGAGTCTGATAATAGCACACTTCTGTTTCACTACTGGAAATACTCGACAGACTTGTTCTCGAGACTGGTTACTCGATACTGATCCCCGAGGTCTTCCCACTACTACTTTATGTAGTGACTGGAATAGTCCATTATAGTAGGACACAGGTGGAGAGCGCCCCAACACAAGATGTATCAGAAATACTTTTACAAACGTTGGGAGTGAGTTCCTCATTCCAAAACAAGGACAAAAGTCCAGATAAGCATGTCCACAAATCCTTCATTTTTGAGTTAAGTTTTAACAGTGTCTATCGTAATGTTTAATGTATAATCCAAGATACAATCCAGAAGTACTTCTAAAAAGTTTGCCACGGATTCTCTCAGCAAGGTAATGATAAACAACAGCAAAGGTTGGATGATTCTGCCGCTTTCAGTCTGGTAATGCGATCTGATACGGCCGTACAGCCTCAAGTTCCATACCATTTGCATGGCGATATGCAAAAATCATTTCTTACTGCTCATGACATGAATATACTGCCATTGTTAAATAGAACAATTTAGTTAACACACTACTATATGTGTTAAGCATTGAAGACAGACTAGCCACAAAGGTACATGAATGACAAATTTAACCTAGTCTGCATGGCAACACAGCACCATCTACCATAAACTTTCTTTTAAGCTTAACTCAAAAACAAAGGATTTGCAGACTCTGTCCTTTTTTTGTTGCAGGGTGGGGTGAGGAATCTGTCTCCAAAGTTTGTAAAAGTATTTTTGAGATATATATAACCTTTTAGAGAGCTTTAAGGTATGCTATAAAAGTGCTCAATATCAGAGATGCTGTATGTAAATGTAAAATGGACACTGAGGTCAAAACAAGCAGCAACAGTCTGTTGCTACTTAGTGTTGACCTCAGTATCTCATCTTTTATTGTCATATTTTACATTTCATCCTTGTACACTCTGACCTTGTTCAGGTGATATGTTGGAATTTCAAACTGGACCCTTTATGCAGTTCATGAGAGTAGGTTGTTCTAGTTCTACTCTATACTTTTGGTATATTAAAAATTTCAATGTATATCACCTGTAGAAGACTGGCATGTACAATGTCTGAAACCTCATAAATATGACAATCTAATAGTAACATAGTGATAATCCACGTATACTGTCTTATGTAGAGGAAAAAAACTACTAAAAAGTTGTAAGTTTAAAGGTCGAGGACGGTCTGAAATATCAAATATAATAATAGAAATAAATACTGTCAAAAAAATACATTTTTTAAACTTACAACTTTTTAGTAGTTTTTCCTATACAATGTAATAGTACAAATAGTTACAATACCTCATCTCGGAAATATATATATATATATACATATATATATATGCCTACACACACAGAGCTTTTCCTTTTTTTATGTGTGTTGTTTATTCTTCTTGCTATAAGTCTGTTTTTTCTTTCGATTGCAAAATTGGATATATAAAATAATCATAGGATTACAATTGAAATTCTTGTATCAAGAGGGCAAATAATTATCAAAAATGAAAAATAAGTTGTAAAATTTAAAGAAAAGAGGAAATGAGAAAATTTTCTTTTTAAGAAACACATTTAAAAGAAAAAAAATTATCTTTTAGAGAATTTAATTTTTTTTTAAATCCATATATTTAACCTCATCTTCTGATTTCAGTTCATTCTTTCTATTTTAATCTTTTTTAAATGAATCTTTTAAATATAGAGGTTTAGTCATTCAAATTACAGATCAGTCTGTTCCTTCCTTTCTTAAACCCTCACTCCTTATTCTTTTCTCTTGATGGAAAAAACTTTTATTTAATTTCATTTAGCAGAAGACTTTCAATAGGACATTCCAAAGTTTCAATGGGTTTGTGTAGAAATAAAAATCTAGTTCATTCGACCAACATGGTATGCTTCTCTCCCCATTTCTTTAAAAAAGAAAATACTCTCAAGAATATCTTCATGTTCTCATCTCTATAATTTAAAATTCAGTGCTTTTTAAATTGTTAGAAATATTTGCCAAATTAAATAAGATTCCTTAAACAACCAGGTCACTGAAGTTATTTCCATATGTTCTCAGGGTTTGTGTAGTGGATAATAAATTAAAAATTAAAACCAACCCTCTTCTTCACTTTTACAAAAATTCACAATGATGTGTGAAATCCTGGTTTTTCCCAAATAGAAAAAGGATTTACCATGTGCTTAAAGAAAAAGAAACCAGATTTCACAAGTAGGTTTAAACTGGTTTGCTGATTAATGGTAGCAACTTCCAAGACCAAAAAGGGGTTTCACGATCAAGTGTGAAAATCTAAAATTACTATAAAAGGCCCTGATCAGCAGCACCAGTCAAGACACAGAGATGGAAACAGCAAAGACAAAAAGCTAAAATGTAAGCAGAGATGCTTCCTCTTTCTCTGCTGTGCTGATTTCCTTTACTTCTTCTACTAAACAAACACATATATAGTATATACTCTTTCAACAATTACTACTAGGAACATTTTCTACAAATCTTGATCCCTTTGAACTTTATCATTATCTACCCTTAACTTCATAATGCTTCTAATTGCACATTAACTTCTACAACTTAAGTTCTTTTTTTTGGTCACCCAATTTTATTTCCAGGTGTCATTGGGTAGATTCTTGTCTGATGTTTTTGCTTTAGCAATTTATTTAATCAGCTCTCAGTCTACTCTCTTAGGCAAAACTTCATTATAATCTTTTAAGCCATATATTTTCAAAACTGACATCAACTTGGCTATTAAAAATTAGAGAAAGTCAATGGATATCCAACCAACTTCCAGAAACACCCTTCTTGTTTGTTCAGAGATATCCTTCATCTAAACTGATTGCTAATCAAGGCTAGAGTCTATTATTTTAACAGTTTACAGTGGGATAAAAGAGACAGATTTTCTCAAAGTGCATTAGTGTAAAGTGAACACACTTTCTCACCTGAATTTGAACTCGGCTCACTGATTCCATTTTCTGTGCATGCAACTGTTATGCCACTTTGACATTTCTTGAGATTGGTTTGTCAATTGGTTATGATTTACTAAATGGGTTTTTGAGTCAGCAATATTCCATCTTCATCTGAAATAAATGTCTGTCCACACATAAGAGAGAGTGACAGTTCAAATTTTTTTTACTTTGTTTCACCAATGAACCAGCCAACATCAGAAAAAGAATTTCATGGAATCAAAATCTATATTCTGGAAGTAAAATTGGATTTATGCCAGAACACTTGATTTTTATTTTAACTATATTGTTACAGAAATTAGATTTAACTAAATTCAAGTCATTTTTTTTTTGTTTCTATTCTCTGCTTGTTTTAGCAGTAATTTAGTATGAGTGGGAGTAAACTAAAATAGCCCAGTGACATATTAATTCGGGATGGGGGTGGTGGATTTGTACATGATGGTGCTTTCACTGCATCTCTGAGTAAATTAGGTTAACTATTTCTTAAAACAGTTTTCCAGGTAAAAATGATAGTGTTGAAACACTTAACACTAGTGAAATTTCATCTTGATAATGTAGATTTTGTTCTTGCAAAATATTTTTCAGATTATGCTGGTTCATTGATGAAACTTGATAAAATAAGAATTTTCTGATATGTCATATATATATATATATATATATATATATATAAGCAGATTTTTCAGATTATTTACTCATTAAGTCTTTTCTACAGTGTAATTTTCAAAATGGGCATTTGTTTCACTTGAACACTCCCAAGCTCTTTGTTTTTTCATGTTTTTCAAAAGGAATGCGTTAGTATGCTGACAGTTTGAAATAATTTAATTTTTTTAATAATCCATTCACATTCTTGGATTTTATGGTTTTCAGTTTCTCCTCTCTACACAAATCACAATTTCTTCCTCTGGTTTCATTCATCTGTTGTATTATATACTAGTATTTTACTACTGGTATTTTCCATTTTAATTCCCATATGTAAAATGTATACAAGAAAAAGAATCTACATACACATTACAAAAGCTATTGAGGGAAAAAAATTTGCCATAATGTAGTGTTTTTTTTTTTTTGTGTGTGTGTGTGTATATATATATATATATACACACACACACACAAACACACTTTTTTCTCTCTCTCTCTTTCTATTCTCCCCTTTCCTCTCAGATGAAAAGGATTTGCTTGTAATACTGGATTTAGACAGTGTCAATTATGCCTGGAAGAAAAGCTACACATTTTAGAAATTAACCCCAGAGGACAATGTATTGAATAGGAAGGTAACTTTAGATGAAAAGAAGTAGTACCTTCTCTGCTACCTAACATCTAACTAGAGGATCAAGCATCTTAAAATCCCCCTTACCCCTGGAGAGGTGGGGGGGGGGGTCTTGCTATATGCTTGATAATCCATTAATGTAAAAATGGCAGTTACATTTACTCTTCAATTAAAAAAAAATAACAAAAAACACATGGCAAATTTATTTTCAACTTTTAAACTTTATCTGGAGGTATATGGATTCATGCCTTCCCCAAACAGATTAAAACAATGTGGATGAAAATGAGTAGATTGAACACTGTATGCCTAAGTCACTTTTCTGTCCATTATACCATCTAAGCTGAATTCCAGTTGAATTTCTTGCATTCACTTATGCACAAATACCCTTGGAAAAGATATTAATCTCATCCCCCCAGTTATAGGTTAAATAATAGGACATATTGGGTTCTATAGCTTTGGTTGGCAACCAGTCTACCACTGCAAGCAATAGCAACCTACTGCAGGATAATCTTCTGCCCAGTCAGTCATATCTCTTTCAAGACATGATCGCCCAAAGCGTGTATCACATATGGCACTCAACTGATACCATCTGTGCCTCATATATATATATATATATATATCTATATATGTGTGTGTGTGTGCGCACTCACACACACTATTTCTTTTTGTGTGTACTTCTATCAATTGTTTCTCATCAACTGAAAATAAGAAATTATTGAATTTGTATGCACATTCAATAAAACATTTGTTTCTCTCTCTCTCTCTGATTAATGATCATTTATCAAATCAACCTCTTTTCATAAACAAATATTATCACTTTCTGATTGAATATCTTCAAATAGACAAATAAATCTTTGAAAGAATTCAATTATATGAAGCCAATTCACATGCACTAATATATATATATATATATATATATATATATTAATAACAAATGACATGGAAGATTTTATTAATTTTTTATTTAGTTTTTCAAATATTCTTACATGTTTCCTTTTTGCTAGAGATAAGGTTTCTTGACGTCAATATAAAGCTCATGGCCAATGAATTTATCGCTTATCTGTATAAAAAAACCACCAGGAAAAGCTCTTATCTTAACTATAATAGCCGATGCCCAGAAAGATATATAAAGTAGCAGTAATCAATGTTCCTTCTCTCAAAGAATATTTTTGAGCAAACTAAAACACATAAAACAAATATTAGTCAACAATAATTTTCACAACTACATCATTGATAAACAAATAAAATTATTCTTACAAAAAAATGACACTAGTATTAAAAATAACACAAAACATCAACATATTTTATTGCAGTCAAATGCACATTAATTATAAACAGGACGAATTTTCTATAAGAAAACTTATTAAACACCATGTTTCTGCTGTAATTCCTCAAAAACCTGTAAAATTTATTATTTATTACAAAAAATGGAAGACAGTAAAACTTTTTGTTTCTAATAATAACCCTATAAAATATAAACTAGCAATGACTAATATAGTGTATGAATTTAAATGCCCTGTACAAGATTGTGTTTCTTGTCATATATCAATTACCTATATTGGCCATAATACCCCCCCCCCAACGAACCTTGGAGGCCTTACATGCCACCTACCTAGTAATAATAGTGTAATAAAAAAAAAATTTATTAACCCATAACTTACAAGAACCCTTAAGGAAAATTTTGGTTGAAAATATAAAAATACAATTTAAATAACAGTAGATCATTAAGCAGTAAAAGGATACAAGTGAAGTGACCCCCACTCACCAGGCTGATAAGTTTCCATTTTACTAAAGCAAATGTTAAAAACATGGCAGCCATATCACCTCCTTCATCTTCACTCACTTATGCTTTTCTTTGCTCACTAAAACCTAACAGCATATTTTTCTTCCATCTCTCCTCACAATGAAAACTGAATTGCTTGAGAGATAATGGTAGCATGTAACTAATGGAGAAAAAAGCAGAATTAAAAACTCCAAAACAAAAGAGTAGATAGGTTCACCCATTGTCCAGTTCACACTCCTCTCTTGTCTTTTGAATAAAGGGAGAGGTTTATTCCTTGTTTTCTGTTTAACATTGAGTTTCTAGTTCCTTCTAAAGTCTTTTCATTTTCTTTCACTCCCAGTAGCCCCTTGCATGTTACTGGCTTTTTTACCTTGCTTGGGATGACTTGATTAAAGAAAGTGTTTTAATAACCGCAATTTGTTCTTGGATAAAAAGACAATTCTAACCAAATGTCTGATTATATAATACAATTTGTGAGGAATTACCAGTACACACATGGCACTATAGATTGGTGGTTGTCAATTGTCTCCAGTTTCAGAAATGGAATATCTGGTGTGGAATCGTCCATGTAATGGAATCCTCCACTTACCAATATCACTCCTTAAATTTAAATGCACTATTCCATAAAAACAACCTCATCCAATTAAATCCATGGTGTCTGAGCCAACCAATCACGTTGCTTGTTTCATGTTCCTACCAAGTGAACATGGAATTATCGCAGGAATTGGCTTGGCTATATAAACTGCAACTATCACTTGATCAGCAGTTAGCGTCTTGATTTTCCAACACTAATTTTTGACATCCGAAGTGGCGATTTAACTAACTCGTCGCCGCTGCAACCCAAGATTTTTCCTGTGCAACCATGCATCTTAGCTAATTCAACATTAGCAACAATCAAGCTTACCAACGACACAAATCTTCTTAAAAGTTCAACTGTATTTCAAAAGATATTCGTCAATCAAAGCCTGATTCATTCGAACATTCCTAAAGTTGTGATTAACTACAACTACTAAAGAATAATATTGTTTTTAATCCTGATCAAAGGTACGCAACTCTACCCTTTTGTTACACACACACACACACTCGTTGATTCCTCATTCGGGATTACTAAATTGTTGCCTGTTTGAACTGTTTGTCCTGAACTTTTGCATTATTCATTCTGAACTCTGTACAAGATTGACTTTCGTCTTCCTAGAGACTCTAACATTAACTTTCATTTTTCACAATTTGTTCTATTGTGTATAATTGTGTATATAAACATATTTGTATTATTTATGCTAAATTCTGTGTTTGCTTCATTACCACTTACCAGTGTCTTTTATTTGTTTTGGTAGCCAGAACACAAATAGCCATCATTTAAAGAATCCTTCTGATAAACATAATTTACTCCAGCACTTCACATCATCTATCACTACACTGGCACCTACAATTATGTCCCATTGAAACTAATAATTCACATGTTGTCACTGTTCATACTGTGAATATGGGCGCAGAACTGCGCAAAGAAGAAATTCGCCGGGCTGGCGATCGGTACATTCGAGAGGTGCGCGACCCGGAGGGACATCTCCTTAGGTCCACTGACGACATGTGCGAGGCGTTCCGGCAGCATTTCGAACACCGGTTTACCAAGGAGCCTGGTCTCCGTGATGAGGAGTTTCGCAGCTATTTGGCTGACTTTCCCCGGCTTTTGCCGGCTGAAGCGGCTAGCTGCGAAGGGGAGATTACAGAGGACGAAGTCTACGCGGCTTTGAAGAAGGTCAGCAGTGGCAAGTCGCCAGGTTTGGATGGTTTGCCCTATGAATTGTACTTGAGGATGTCGCAGCTTTTTGTCCCGATCTTGACTGTCGTGTTCAACCACTGGTTTCGGCAGGGGTCCATCCCCGGTCGGATTACCAGGGGCGTGATCACGCTGTTGAGAAAAGGCAAGAAGGTTGGGAGGGAATTAGACGATTACAGGCCCATAACTCTGCTAAACACAGAGTTAAAGATTTTGGCCAAGATCCTGACGAATCGCTTGCAGCTAGTTGCCGAGTCTCTGTTGGAACCGGATCAGACTTGTTCTGTGAAGGGACGAACAATTCAGAGCAACCTGCACTTGATTCGCACGATCGTAGAGGGTGTAGAAGACGACGAAGAGGCCGCACTGATCAATTTGGATCAGTCCAAGGCATTTGATAGGATTGACCATGGCTACCTGGCTGCTGTCCTGCAGGCCGCCGGATTCGAACCCGACTTCAGCCGCTGGATTAGCCTTCTGTATCGCTCCCCCAAGGCTGTGGTACAGGTGAACGGGAAGCTGTCGAGCGCTTTCGCGCTGTCTAGGTCGGTCCGACAGGGTTGTCCACTGTCGCCTCTCCTTTACGTCCTGGCGTTGGAGCCGCTACTTCGCCGGCTAAGGGACGAGGCGTGCAGTCCGGTCCTGCGTGGAATTGCTATCCCTGGTGGAGCTCGAGCCAGGGTTTCCGCGTACGCCGATGACATAACGACCTTTGTGTCCTCCCGCAGGGACATAGAGGCGGTACAGAAGGCGCTTGAACGGTACGAGCAGGTAACAGGGGCCAGAATTAACCGCGACAAGTCGTCCGGCTTGCGGTTAGGTGCCTGGAAGGGTGTTTCCCTCCCGGGGCCCTTCGACTGGACGGACGGGCCGGTCAAGCTCCTCGGAGTTTGGTTCGGTCCGGACTTACAGTTGGAGAAGAACTGGTCAGAAGTACGGGCAAAGGTCGTCGCGTCGGTCGAGATTTGGCGTCGACGGAGTCTCTCCGTGAAGGGCCTGGCGGAGGTGTGTAACACATACCTCTTTCCCAGAATCCTTTACCGGCTGTCCGTACTTCCCCTTTGTGATGATCATGAGAAGGCGCTCGAGCGTTTGCTATTCTCCTGTCTGTGGAGAGGACGCAAACACATGGTCAGCAAAGGAGTCTGCTGCCTCCGTCCGTGTCATGGGGGCCTGGGAATGCCACACTTGAGGAGCCACGTGCTCGCTTCGAGGTTGGCATTTCTCAGGCGCGCGTTGGAGGATGATCGGTTGCTTGCGGGGGTAGTGAGGGACATGTTCCCTTGCCTCACTATCACTCCCCCGATCCTGTGGCTTACAGTTAGGCCATGGGTTCGGCCGAAATTCCTGCTCGAATGTCTGGAGGCCCTGCGGGCCATTCCACGGTCCAGTGACCTTTCACAGCCTAGGAGAATCTTCTATCGGGGATTAGTGGAGGGCGCCGTGAAGGATAAACTGTGGAGTAAGCTTGGCATGACGAGAGAGGAGTATCGCTCTCATTGGTCTTGGGCACCAGGTGCGGATTGGCTCAGCAACTCTGAGTTTTCTCTGACCTGGCGATTGGCTCGGAATGGTTTGTCTCTCAATGACAAGCGTTTCGCAATGGGCCTGGCGGATTTGCCAGATTGTGAGCGTTGCAACCTTGGAATTAAGGAGACGTCTGCGCACGCCTTCTTCCATTGTTTGCGTGTTCGCCCGTTGTGGGAGCGTGTCGGCGAGTTGACTGCTCGTATCGCGCCGCGGGAGCTTCTGCTCATTGTCCACAGCGTATGCGCGATCAATGTGTTGCCCCCGTACTCTGGAGTGAAGTGGATGGTGTTTCTGTCGCTACTGGCCACGGCTAGAATGGTGATTTGGATGACGCGTCTGGAGGAAGTCTTGCGGGGCGGCCGTCTTTCGGATCAGGATCTAATCCAATATTTTGAGCATCAGCTCAAAATGAAGATTAGAACTGAACGGAAACGGCTGCACCCGACAGAGTTCAGCGAAAGGTGGATAATTGCAGCGAGCCTGGTTCGTGTGACTGGGGCTAGCCTTGATTTTCTCTTTTAGATCTGCTAGTCGCATCGGGGTGGATTCCTTTGGAACCCCTCCCGCGGTTAAGGTAAGAATTCTTTTGTGTATCTAGTTAATGTGAGTGAATGTGTTTGTCCCGGCCTGTTCCCGGCTCCACTGCTTTCGTTATGATCCAGTTCGAGATCCCCATTGTCCATTGTTATTTTGTCCCGTTTTTCATTCTCGGCTGGGTCAGCCTTATATATTCTACTGTCCAATTTATTTTGTACCCAGCATCTCCATTCCCCTAAGAAAGAGAGCTTCTTGATTCTGTCCTTTTAAGGCAGAATACAGCGGCCTCTTTAATTATGAGGGTGTGTTTGGGTCTTACTAACACGGTGTATATATATTCATTTGAAATTGTTTTGTTTTGGGATTTTTTGTTTCTTCATAACCCCTTCCCATCATGTCATTTCATGAAAATTTTTAAAGTTATTTTTGTAATTTATTGTACAAACCACAAATTTTTATGTACATTTGGGGCGTTTTGTAGGTCCTCGGTATGTTTTTGCGGTATTTTGGTGCACGACAAGTATGAGTGTTGATGGACAAATTTTTATGGTGAATGAGAATCATTGTAACGTATGTATGGGTCGCGAATCTGATTAGCTAGATATAGGATAGAGTATCTGTAGACCAACCCGAGTTTTGTTCCCCCTCCCCATTTTTCGGCCTTGTGCCATAATTTTGTAAGTTTACAAAATAAATACACATACTGGTTTAAAAGATAACTGATTGTCTGGACATTTCTATGATGTCAATTTTCAGTGGCACCACCTACCATTACCTTTACACATAGCTAACACATGACTTTTGGCATGTCCATGTAATACTGACCAAACCTTGTGATCAAAAGAAGGATCAGGATACTAGTCTTTAATAAATTATGAAAAAGATCTAAGTACCTAATTTTGAGTTACAAGGAACCATTTGATTTTGGACAGCATGAAGTCATTTTAACTTTGACTATTTGCTAATATTTAAAGCATTTTTTAATTCTGTTGTCTGTTTACTTGATGTCTTTATAAAAGTTACTATCTTTCTCTCCCCGTTGTTAGTGTTTCTCTGACTGCCCTTTCTGTCTTGTGCATCACTTTGGACGCACGGCTTAGAAATGTCAATAGCATGTGCTGTCAGTGGTTTGCACTTTCAGTGCAATCTAATCTGTATTAAGTACAAATGACACCCAAAGTTTTGGACATGTTTGGCAGAAGCCAGTTCTGTTTATTTTCCATTCCCTCTCTTACTTTCTCTCTTAAGTTTAGTCAAATAATATTTGAAAATGCCAAAGAAATTAAGCAATTATAATTTATTATAGACTTATCTGAATATGGATTTTGTTCTTTTCTGCTACTTGACTTCTGAAAGTCTTAGATTTGAATAACTTTAACTGTATTAAAATTGCAGTTACAGGCCAAGCATTATTGTAACAGAAAGGAAAAAAAAAATTTTAAATTAAAATCCCTTATTCTTATTTCATGCTGTAGTGTCAAAAGTTTAGTTTGATCTGTGGCTCAATTAAAATTCATTGTTTTTCTTTTTGTTTTATAATTTTTAAAATATTTTATTAAAAATATTATAAAAGCTATAAAACAGCTTACCTTTACAAATATCTTTTAAGAGTTAGATAAACTGTAGAAAGTTTTGAAAACAGCTTCACAGTGAAATGTGAGCCTTTTTATAAAAAAAATGTGAATTTTTCATGTTGGTGTTTAGTCATTCATCCTGTTTGCTCATGTTAGTGATAAGTACTGCTTCCTCTAAAGATAATTCTAATTTTACAAGTCATTTTATCTTAAAGTTTAATATCTACCCATCCGAGGTCGCTATATAGGAGGTCTTGACCCATCCCCATGATACCAAGGTGCAAAAAAAAAAAAACTGTTTTTGTCACATTGGCTTACAAATTGATTCTATTTGATTTGCAGTGAATAAATTTCTATTGCTAAATAATACAAAAATCAACAAGATGTGCTTCAAGATTACAGTAACAACATTTGTAAAGAAAAACCACCCTAAAAATTGATAATTCAATTACAGCTGTTATGTAACTACAAATGAAATGTCTGTTTTCTGAAAGCCTTTTTTAGAAGTAGGCTTACAGCTATATCATGTTGAAATACCAGTTCCCATACAATCTCCAAAGTTAAGCAGTTGATTCTAGTCAGTACGACATGGGTGACTGCTTGCGAACACCAGACACTGTAAGCTTAGATGTGTGGAATATTTAATGGATAATGACTTGGTATTGTTAATCAGAAATCCGAGCTTCAATTCTAATTTAAATTTGCTTAAAATTGCATGATTAATTTTTTTACACATAGTGTATCTGGAAAAACAGCAATTATTTTCAGATATGTCATTACCAAAGAATACCATTGCAGTGTATATGGATGATCACTGAAAATATTAATTTTTAACTTCAAAATAAGCACATTGTTTTCTTGTATTTTCTATTGCTGTTTATGGTTTAAGTTGATGAATATATGTACATCATAGGATATGTGGTATGTTACCTTTGAGAAGGCCAACTAACCTGGGAAGATATATTTAACTCTTTGATTATCTCATTAAATAAGAGTTGAAAACAGTTTCACCACAGATGGACCAATGATTTTGATGTAGAGCTTAGATTACAATCAAAATTAGAAGCCATAAATAAAAATATCTATGGTGTACATTGCATTATAAATTGGGAAGTAAACAGTTAATTTTATAAGTATACGTGGCCTAAATCACCAGCATAATAATTTTTAAATGAGCTCCACATGAATTGTTTATAACAGCAGTATTTTTAACAAAGTAAATGTATTGTACTGAAACACTCTTATGAGATTGAAATAATTTTTGATAAAAATAAAAGAAAAAAAATTTTTTTTATTTATTGATATATATATATTTTTTTTTTTTTTTTTTTTTTTTAAAATCATCTAACCCCAAGCAAGGCATTCTACTGCCACTGTTGCGCAGGGGGTTACATAAGGAAAATTGATGAGAAAGAGGGGTTAGTTATTGGAAATGTCAGGAGGCGGGTAATAGTCAGATAACAATACTGATGATGGGGGTGGAGTAGATGAAAAAAGAGCTTGAGAGAATGGATGTGAGATAGATGTCTATTGACCTTACATTTAAATTTCTGGAGATTGTAGCTGTTATGGAAGGGAATTTTCAAAGTTGGGAGGTGCGATAAAAGAAGCTGTTAGAGTAGAAATTGCAGTTACATTTTATCGGTTTCACTGTAACTGGGACCTAGTTGCTAATCTAGTAGCTTGTGTAAATTCATACACAGAAAGCACCAGTGATCTAAGTTCATTGGAAAAGAAGCCATGAAAGTATTTATAGAAGAGGCATAAGATCCCAAGCAGACGTATACACTGACAACACTGCAGTTTACTCTCACATCAATCAAAAATCTACTGAGGCTGACAAAGCAAACCTCTCTGCCAAGCTTGAAAAGGACCTTCACTCCGTGGTGGACTGGGGTAAGAAATGGCTCATGAATTTTAATGCTTCCAAAATGAAGCTGCTATCTACTAACCATCACAGACAATCACTCCTACCCCCCATTAGCATGGATCATGCTAGTCTCCCTGAAAGCAAAATGCTGTGCCTCCTCGGCTTAACTCTGACAACAGACCTATAACCTGTCACTCTTTCTCATAACTTTCCTCCTATGTAACCCCCTGCAAAACAGTGGCAGTAAAATGCCTTGCTTGGGGTGATATTTTTATATATATAATTAAAAAAAAAAAAAAAAAAGAGAGAGGCATAGGGAAGCCGCGTCATGCTGGTGAGATAGTGACTGTAGCTGAGCTGCCAAGTTGGTATCAATCACATTACAGATTCTCTGTTGGATTGTGTCAAGAACCCCGAGGTGAATAGCAGGAGCACCCGACCAGATGTGGCAGCAGTATTCAATACATGGGCGGCTGGTTTTAGTTTTAAAATACTGAGTAGATTCAAGACTTGGCCTTTCTGGTTGATATTACTGCTCATTTAAATGATCTAAATCTAAGAATGCAAGGAGTCATTCAGTGATTGAATCTTCATGTATTGAAGCATTTGAAATCAATCTGTAGCTCTGTACCAATTGGATATTGAAATAAAGCAAAAGTTCTCCATTTTCTGTAGACATTGGATATGATAAACTTCAACTTGAAATGATAGATATGAAGTAATGGACTTCTCATGTCGAAGTTTTCAAATCTTTTATCAATATTTGGGAGATAAATATCTAGAATTGAAAATATTTTCTGTAGGAATAATGCCAATTCAGAAGTTAATGTGTTTGGGAGCAGTTATTCTTTTGAATCAACATAAACAAATGAAAATATTGTTTGGGAATATTGGATAACTAATTAAATGAGAGCTGAGTTTGAATTATAGTTGTCCACTTTTATGCAAATAATCTTGAGAAAGGTATTAATCCATCTCTTCTCCCTCTAGCTATGGATTGAATTGCAGGAAAGATTGGGTTCTATAGCCTTGGTTATGTGGGAGAAATTTTACCCAAATGTTTCTGCACGGACATTTTACTAAGATCTCGGATTTATTTTCTTTATTTATCCTCTGTGCCATGTCACTTCAGGACATATGCGATTATGGCTCTTCAATTTTCTATGGAGATTTCTATGGAGATCTATGATGACCCACAAAGTTGTTATTGATTCCTCTGTCCATTTACTTTTGTCTTTACTATGAAAGCGGATCTTGGAAAGAATTGTCATTGTCTGGCCGATGAGAATTAGTTTCTGCTTCAATCTAACACAAAACTGAACAAGTTTAAAAGCTACCGATTAATGTATTTCATTGTTACATATGTTTAACTTTTTTTCTATAAATATTTACTATGCTAACAAAGACAGGTAACACAAGGTGCATCTTTAGTGTGGTGTACCAACTGGACCACTAAATATTGCATAGTTGGTCATTTGGTTTCAAGAGAATTGCTTAGTTCTACAGATATTATAGCTCTAATCCATCTTAGTGCAATTGGGAGTTTGTTATTAGGGATAAATCTCTAAATACCTTGTTTCATTCAAAGCTTTTTTGTAAAAAAGTGTGTTTGTGTATTTGAGTTTCCTGATAAACACCATCTGTCCCTTTATTTATTTAAAATCAGCTTAACTTTACTGACTAGTATTCTCATTTGAATTTGGGTTTGGTGAGGAGGATGTCATTAGAAGCCTGTAACCCTCACTCTGCTTGCTATATTGAGTTTTTGACAAACCTTGCACAAACTTGAATATATAATGACCTTAGGTTGATAATCATTTCTCTCTAACTAAAAAGACCTCCTTCAAGAAATTGAATTGCTCATTGTCATTGTGTTCTAAATGATAGAGGAAGAAGACTAAAATTTTCTTTTAGTGAGGCTTCCACATACACAATCATTTTCAAATAAGCCGTCAATGTTTTGATAATAAGCTTTTAGTACTAGAAGCAAGCAAATTCTGGGTGAAGACAATACTTTTTATTATTGATTCTCTAAATTAAAATGTTCACCTTCCAAAGAAAATCACATGACATCTATATTGTATAGATACAATAGTTATATATTAACACATTCTCCTATAGTACAAAATTTGAGATTCCAGATTACAAAAGACACCTGTGAAAGGCTAGAGAGTAAAGTCTGATCCCATTTCAGTGAGTAACTAACCAACCACCAAAATAGTGAAATAATTGTTTAACAAAAATGCTTTTTTATTTATTGATGAATTCTTACTAACTTTGGGGAATTAGTAGTTCAGTTTTGGTTTCATATTTTAATCAGTTTGCTCATGCTGTCAAAAATGTACTATTTGAATTTTTTTTTTTTTTTTTTTTTTTTTTTTTGAGTGAGAGCAACATACTAGCAAAATGACATTATGGTACAAATGTGAAGGTGGAGTCCATTTTACAATACCATCAGGTCAGATAACCTAGTACTCTCAGTTTCTGATTGAGGATGTACCCAAGTATCAAGCTGTTGCTCTTAAATCTGCTTCAGGCCTAACGGAAACAACATTCTTGACACCTGAGCATAATGCTCTTGAAGTACTACAGATGAACAACCTACCAGAACATAGCGACATGCCCTATTGATTAGGGTTGGATAACTGACAAGTAAATCTGTGGTACTGAAGGGGATTTTTACTCTTGCTCATCATAATTAATCAAGACAAAATATGTACATATTAGAACCTTTCAATCAATTATGATCAGAAGCACTGAAAGCTATATCTGGTATAACATGAAGCATTATTATTGAATTTGTTTTGCCCTCAAACCTCCCTACTCCATTTTTTGAAACAGTCCATCATTGAGTTATCCCCCTTGCTCTGGTGATGACAATACAAATAACTCTTGTGATGCAAAAAATTAAGACTTCACACACAAAAATTATATGTAAGATTATTTTAAAAATATAGTTAAGAAAATAATTTCAACTATTTAAATTCCATTCATTTTTTTTTTTTTAAGTTTCTTGAAAATGACTTTATTAACTAACAAATTAACTTAGTTGAGCAGGAGGTACCAAATTGACCTATGAAGCTGGTTTAACAACCATACCCCCATACCTGATTAGAAAATACAGTAACATGAGAAAGCATGTTTAAGGTGTTTTTCTGTTGCAACAGTTGTTAAAACAAAAACATTTTTTAATTTTTGCTTGCTCCTGCCATCATGGTTGAATTTTGCTGGAAGGATGGATAATAAACAACTTAAAGCTCTTTATTAATGATGGTTGTTACATTTTGTGTAACTGGCGTTGGATTTAAGATACAGTGATGTGCTTAAGGCTTCATCTTTGTAAAAAAAAAAAAAGACAGGTGGGCACCATGACATCATGACTAACAATCTCATTTACGGCCCCTCACTTGATGTTACTAAGCTATCTCAAGTCATCATTAAGAATGGTGCATAAACTTTGTTGGTGTGTTTTTTTTAAATGTAAAGAAATACTATTAAGGGAGAAGTACCTTTCCCTCCTATCCATTCCATTGCTTGTAAAAACCAGGTACTGTAAGTGATCTACAATCTGAAATGTTTCAGCTTTAAAAAACCCATAAAGGGTTTAGATATGAAAATAAAATTGAAACCTATCAAAGCCATTATTCTTTAAGATGTGATGGATGGTTGTTTATCTTTTTTGCTTAATGTGTAAGGGATATTAATAAACGTATGTGATTTGGAAAGAGTAGTTTTTAATCTGACTTCATTTAAGTACTTCTCACCTTCAATTGCCACATGTCAATGTGATCAGCATAAAAAATAAAATACATTATGATCTGGTTTCCTCAGAGGTACAAGCAATAATTCTGCTGTTCAGTCCTGCAAGCAATACATGAACAGTTTTATTCTTGTCCATTAAAAACAAAAAGTTGCATTTATTTTAACTTTCTGAAACCAGAAAAAAAATGAACACCAAACTGTTCTTGAGGATTTAAAAAAAAAAAAAAAAATTAAGTTGTAATTTCACCTTGATCAGTATCAGGAAATCAGGCCAAGATTTGGTGGTCAAAAGGAAATCTGCCAAATATTTGCTATAACCATTTCAATGGGCCACAGGACAAAACTGAAAGGAGTTAGAAAATAAATATTAAAACTTTGACCAATATAATGGAATAAAATATTAAGTTTTACTCATAATTACTGGAGCATGTGAAACTTTGCAAAACCTTTGTACAAATGTAATTAGTTCTGAAGAACTGAAAATACAGATAAATTTGTTTGTGAAAATATTGAGTGTTAGAAATTGTGACTTGCTGGCTTTTAATCCAACTTGATAGCCATCAAAAATTAAATGGTGCAAAAATCAGCTAATTCTGGGAATAGCATAATGAATATCATTACAGAAAGTAAAATCGGCATGCAGAGTTCAAATTCTAGCTTAGTCTGTTATATTCCCTTTCATTCTAATTAATGTATTTGATAATGTATTGGATCATTTTTGTTAATTTATCAAGTTATTACATTACTAAAAAAATATCTACTACTTAATCTGTCTACAAATATATCAAATTTTTTTATTTTTTATTTTTTATTTTTTTTATTAAATGATGTGAATGTTTAGTCCTAAACCTCACATTTAGTCAGATGAAATTTTAGATTATAAAACATGTCACATGAAAATTTTCCATTAAAGTATATATCTCACACACACACAGGTTTCATTATGACAGACAAGGTTCTAAGATTTTAATATAATTTTTCATGTATTTGTATCCTTTCTTTTTGGAACTCAAATTGTGTAAGAATTGTCCAAAGATAGACTAAACTATCGCCCGGTTCACACTCCACCCACATCTATTGAACAGGTGTAGAGGCTCATCCCTTGTTCCCTGTTTAGGATGTGGTTTCCGGCTTTCTCTTTTCCAATCTTTTCATTCTTACGTAGCCCCCTGTGCTTCAGTGGCATTACCGCCTTGCTTGGGGTGATATGATTTAAAAAAAAAAAAAAAAGTTTTGTACTTTTAAGTGCTTTCGGCTATACTTTTAGCCATTATCAAGAATTTTGTTTTACTTGTAAATAAATACGTGTAAAGTTCATGCATATAGTCTTGTGTATTGTTTGCAAAAGATTAAAAATATTGGAAGCGTTGCTAATCAAAAAAAAAAAAGAGAAATCCTATACTTAATAACATCAATTCTGAATACGGTAACAATGTTTACTGCCTTCAGAACTTAACATACACGAGATTCTATATGTGTAAACTTTCCACATGTTTATTTACAAGTAAAACAAAATTGATTCTTGATAATGGCTAAAAGTGTAGCTGAAAGTGCTCGGAAGTACAAAACCTTCGGACAATTTTTACATAACATAAGTTCTGAACAAAAAAAAATATGAACACATGCAAAATTATATAAAAACCTTAATGATAATTAATGAAACCTGTGACAAAGAGATTGTTGCCCAAATACACTATATTCAGAAAAACCCGAAGTTTTGATAAATCCAACAGAAAGTCTGATAGGTGATCATAGAAAAACAAGCAAAATAAAAACCAAGAAAAAGTCAACAGAAGAAAGAAAATGAAACCTCAAAAAAAAATAAATAAAAAAACACCTCAAAGGTAATTATACAGTGTCTGAAAACAGCAAAATACTATTTCCAGTGCCACAACTTTGAAAGAGATAAAGTTTGATTTGCTACTTAAGTTTAACATTAGCGCAATCGTCAGGCGACCAGAATGCTATGTATCTCTCTATATACACACACACACACACACAATGCATAATGGAAAAGACACCATTGTCAGTAATTTCTTACCAATTAAGTGCGAGGTATTTCTGCTGTGCTATATTTATTGTCCTTCATATTTGAGGATGGGCAAGTGTGTTAAGGGGAGATTATTAGAGTTGTCGTTTTACTCTTTGTTTTGCAAGCTCAACAACATGTATATTTTATTTTTTACTGTTGAATAATGAATGAATTGAATTACTTTTTTTATTTTCTTAGTGAACTTTTATTCAGAATAAGGTTAAAGACTTTTTTCTAATTTTTTAATTCCTTGAAAGGCTCGTCATCTTAAACTCTTGGAGCTGTTTCATACATTTTGGTGTTGAGACAATTTTCTATAGCAATTTAAAAAAAAATTATCCCAATCATGAAATGTATCATTTATTTTATCGACAAGCTTTGAGAGAATTTTTTTTTTCTTTTCCTTTTTTTAAACGGTATGTGCATATTAATGTATGTAATTGTGCATCTGGGACTAAGAATTATTTTTCTCCATTTTACATTTCCTCTCATTGTCAGCTTTTTTTCAAAAGTGAAATGGATTTTTTGTTCCTTTTAAACAATCAATGTATTTCTTTCTTCACCTTTTTTTTCCTTCTCCCACACCCTCTTGCTCTCTTTTCCATGTTAACAACAGCAGACTTGTAATTTTCTTGTTGACTGATTTGACTTGTATTTTGTGAAGCTATTTCCTGCTCGCGCACATTAAGCAAATTATTTTCATTCATCCAGGCCTCAAGCAAAGTAGATATCTTAAAAATAAATGAATATAAATTTACAGTTAATGCTTTGATTGCTTCATATCATCGAATGAAAAAAAGCTTTTTGTAAAAATTTAAATTGTATTATTTGTGCATATAAAGAAAAAAAAAGATCTTTTTCTCAGTGGCAAAACTAAGTGGAAGAGGTATGGAATATTTTTATTTTTTGTGATTTCATAAATCAGTATCCACGAGCAAAGTTAAAAAATTAGATCTTTAGAAAATAGAGAAGCTTATGGCCACTGATCTTTCCTCAAAAGATATGTTTTATCTTTATTTATTTTATCCTTTATTTTTTGAAAGATTTGGGTAGATCTTTTTTCTAAGGCAATTATGTGGATCTAAAAATTGACTGTCTAGGCTTCTAATTATATAGTTTAAAATTGGATTTAAGAGGCCTAAGCATAAATTATAGTTGGGGATAGACCACTTTTCAGCTTGGGGTCTTACCACTAAGCTAAATTCAAGTGCAAAGATTTTCAATAGTAATTATCAATAAATATGTACGTTCAACATTAAAGAAAAAGACTGTATAGTTGTTTGTTTTTAATGTTCAATTTAAAAAAAAAAAAAAAAATTATCCATCAGCTTGAGTTACCTCCCTTACTTTTTATCATTTTTTTTTTTTTTTTTTTTGTTCTTAACTGGACATGAGGTGCTTAGAATGAGTATAATGACTCTTTAAGCATTTTATTTTTCTAATTACAGTATATATACACACTACTTGTGTTTGTATAAACGTCTTTAAGAACGTTTAAAGATTACTAAAAACATGAATATGCAAATTTTTCACTCTGGAGTTAGATCTGACTTTATAAGCATATACTATCTCACCATACCATTTTTAGATTTTTATTTGCAAACTTTTCAATTGATTTTAGATTACAAAATGGAATAATTTCAGGTTAAACAATTTTTGCATTCTAAATATTTAAATTGCATACTTCTAGATTTCTTTACCTTGTCTCCTATTACGCATTATTTTTTTTCTGTAAATGAAATAAAGTTCAATATTTGTGATGAATGATAAGACTTGTTATTGTGTAATAAATTCCTATAATAATAATAGAAAGAAAAAATGTACTTCATTTGGAATTGAAAAATCTTGCATTGGAAAAAATAACATTGTCACACATACAATATGACCTATTTTCTGTATATTAATTATAACAAACTAATCCTCATGAAAAAAATTCCTACAGATATATTTTAGTTTGTTTTTTTTAGTTTTTTTTTTCAATGGCGTATTGACTCTTTAAGGGTCATTTAATGGTAAAATTTAATTTTGTGGAGAGCAATAATTTTTTTTTTTTTGTGTTGTTAGCAACTTTTATGATGATAAAAATATATTTTCATGTTTTGACTTCAGTTCGGGTGTTTACTGTTTGCCCATAGCTGGAAGTTGAACAGGTGCTACTACCCTGTATCAGGGTGGGCATGGGAACAGCAATTAAGGTGTTTCCACACTCTCAAAACCTCTCAGTCAGGTCTTGCTGCCAGTTGTAGTTCATCATTATACCCAAGGATGACCTACAGATGTGATTTTCTCTTGTATTACTTTTGTGGTACAAGTAAATGCATTAAAAACTTAAAAGTGGGTACGGGGGTGGTCATTAAAGTAAATTTGCAGAAATTTGGATTGAAAAAATGAACTTTGTTTGAATCAACTTCCTTATTCCTTTAAAAAAATTTTTCAATGATCAAAAGATAAATCAGCTGATAAATGTTTTGATAAAACACAACAAAAAAAAGGAAGAAAGCTTGTTAAAATCTTGATAATGGTATTTGCAGCCAATCCTCTGATGTTTGTGTTATTTGCATTAAAAAAGTGACATATTTGGTTAAGTTCTCCTTTCCTCCCAAAAATGTAGAGAACATTATAATTGTAAGATGTTAACATTGAAAGAACAAACCATATGTTGCGGTCCCTATATCTGAACTTGATGTTATATACTAAGTCGCTTCAATTTTATTCCTGTTAGACTCTTTGTGAAAGAGAAATCCACAGCCACACACACAAGAGTTTACAGTGATTTCAGTATTATAGTGAAATTTTTAGGAGTACAGCTTCTTTTTACTATTTCATATCTGGCAGGGAGAAGTGGATTCAAGCTTTTTCCTATGGCATTAATATAAAGTGAACATGTTTCAGCTGGATTTCAAAGTCTGTTCACAATTATATTAAAAGAGCTGAATCATGTGTTTTGTATTTGTATGAATTTAAGATATTTACTTCAATTACATGTTCAAATTTCAAATAATTTTAATATATTCAAAACATTTGATGTTTTTTTTATACAGGAAGTCATTCACCAAAAACAATTAAAAAAAAAAAACAAGTTGCACATTTTATTTAAATCTGTTTCGTTCTTGCCTCATTAAATTTTCCATTAATCTTTCAACTCTGTTTGCATAAATTAGAATGAGATCTTTCTAAAAACATTGCCAGTTTCTCATTAAGTTTTCTTAATTACTTTTTTCTACATTTTTATTTTGTTTAGTTTTGTTCTAAATTTTGTCACCAATTAAAGAGCTTGATAAAAAGAAAAAAAGGTCTGAAAATAGTTGGTTGTCATTTCAATTTTAGAAATTGCAGATGCTGTCATTTTTGGAAAAATGGGGACATTTAATCAACCATTCTTTTATTGTCAGAAATAATTTAAAGCTTTTCTCTTCTGAATGAATGAAATCATCACAATACCTGCAACTTTTAAATAGGTATATAACTGAATAGGTACATCAATCTGTATTAATCCAGTGGTGAATGTTAATCATATGGATAAAAGACAATGAACATTTAAGATTAACTAGGTAGTGTATTCTTTCTTAATTCTTGTTCTCACTCCTTAATAGGTTTCTTCTTTCTTATAGTGTTTCACACTTATTAATCTCCTGTGACACACTGGCTTTATTGCCTTGCTTGAGGTAAAATGATTAAAAAAAGGAAATATTGATCTATAGATTTATTGATCTTTTGTGTGTATACACACACACTGTAAATAAATATGAAGTTTTCTGTTCTGGCGATTTTAATTTGTGACAAACTGGGTTTTAACATTAGTTTATATCGAGCTACAATGTGGGGGGGGAAAAGTCCAGACTTGAATTCGTTATTTAGATCAGCAAAATTTTAGTCATTTTGTGTAAACTATGATTAATGCTAAAAGTTTGGAAAGTTGCCTCTTTTGTTGTTTGTGTCTATTACTTTTTCATATTTATAAGTTGTAGAACAATTGGTTGTTAATTGAGATGAATTTTATTTTCTCTCAATCAGTTAGAAAAACAATGTATGTGATCTTTATATTTATTTGATTTTGGTTATATTGGTCTTTGTCAAACAATATTCTTTCTATATTTTTGAGATGAGGTATTATGATTATTTACATTGTTTAAATTGTTGTCATCTTTGTTACCATATTCATGACGTTTTGGCCATTGTACACTCTGACCTTCTTCAGGTGATTAGAATTTTGAACTGAACCTTTTATTCATGGGGTAGATTGTTCTTGTTTCATGAGTCATACCACTTCTGGGTGCCTTATTTATTTTCATTTAACTCAACTCTCAAAGTATTTGTTTATCACTGCTGTAACTAGGTCAGTAAGTTAAGTGCCATACATGAAACACGCTTGGGTGATCATGTCTCGAAAGAGACATGACTGGCTGGGCAGAATATTATCCCGCAGTAGGTTGCCATTACTTTCTGCAGTAGACTGGTTTCTGCAGTAGACTGGTTGCCAGCCAATCTGTCCTATTATTTAATCCTTAACTGGAGGGAAGAGACGGATTAATACCTTTCCCAAGGGTATTTGTGCATAAGTGAATGCAAGGAATTCAACTGGAATTGAAACTCGGCTCCCTGACTTCTCATTCCACGCCTCTATCCACTGCACCACAATGCACAACCTTTAACTAGGTACTGAACTCAAAACTCTATGGGTCAAATCACTGGATCTGACACTTGTATCCACAAGGCCATGGTTTCTTGAGGAATTTGGCAACAAAGATGTGGACAAAAGTTTGAATAATATTTATATTTATTTAGTTTTTTTAATTGATATTAGACAATTTTCTTAAAAGCCCACTTGTGAGTAATTTCTTTCTATAGAATAAATATCGTAATTTAAACTTTGATAGATATATATAAATTGTTCTTTGCTCATAAAACAAGCCACATGTTTAACATGTTTATTATCAAAGGTTAATTATGAAATTCAACTTCAAACATCAACTTTTTAATAACCAACTTAGGCAAGGCAAAAAGGTTTTTATGAGCTGATTTATTGCTTTAACTGAACTCTTAACATTGTTTTTACACTAAAAGTATCACTGAATAACTTTGTCGTTAGCACCAGCAGATGAAAATGTGTCAGAAAATGTTTGGCATGAGATAACTCATAATTAGTATTCTATAACTCATAGTTGGTGTCATATTAAAAAAAAAAAAAACTCTCAGTTGATAGTTATCTCATGGTTGCTAGTGAATCCCTTAAATAGTGACATTCATGTATAGCATAATATACTCAATGTCCATATGAATGAATCAAGCATGTTGAGTTATTTATTCAAATAAAGTTTATTACTTTTGTATATTTGGTCCTTTTTATTTATTCTGTATTTTACTTATCAAGTAATATCAATTTAAGACACCTACTGAAAAGCAATTTTAATGACCATTTTTCTATTGATTTCAAATTGTATAGAATGATCATAACTTCCTCTTATTTTCATTTTTGTGCAAATTCATCAGATTTTCTGGAACCCAAATCATGTAAATCAAGCAGTAGTTGTGAAGCCTTGATGTAATTTGATATTCAATCAAAGGAAACTTCATTACATATGTAAATACTTTCCCATGGAGTTACTCATTGAACTCCTATCTGTATAACATTCATCATAACTGCATCTTCCCATTTGTCATAAGATGCAGGTTCAGGGCATTAGATTTCCCAGATTTGGCTCTCCACAACTTCATCTTTCCAAAGCTAAAATTGCTGCTTAAACACTTGGTGAGATTAAGCAGTGAGATTAACAAAACAGTCGATGGTGATCCCAAAAGAGGATTTTTCAGACTGTTTTGAAAAGTAGAAGGAATAAATGTGGAATTTTGAAAAAGACTAAAATGACAATGCCCTAGGTAGGCTTCTTTTAAACTTTTCTAGATTGACCATGTACCATCTAATATGTTGCAAGATTATTCTACTTTGTAGATCATCTAGTTGTATATTTCGTAGGGAATGTTTGCACCCATCTAAAAGCAAGCTTTATCTACCTTTTTAAAAGATAAATAAAATAAAATTTTCCTACTGGTATTCTCTCATTCTGCCTTCTACCATACTTCAGTTAAATGCCATACATGATACACACTTTGGGCGATCATGTCTCAAATGAGACATGACTGACTGGGCAGAAGATTTTCCCGCAGTAGGTTGCCATTGCTTTCTGTGGCAAACTGGTTGCCAACCAAGGTTATAGAACCCAATCTGTCCTATTACTTTAACTCATAACTGGAGGGAAGAGACAGATTAATACCTTTCCCAAGGGTATTTGTGTATAAGTGAATGCAAGCAATTCAACTAGAATTTGAACTCGGCTCCCCAATTCGTTGTTCCAAATTTATATCCACTACACCACAACACACATATTGAGTGAAAATCACTAATTTTCCAGACCTACACACAATCTTGTTTCATAAATGTGGGTAAATATTTTGTAACTAGTATCATTTATATTTTTTGCTGCTGTTTCTGTTTTTGCATTTTGCTTATGAGTTCTCTGTGCATCTATGTGTCTGTGTATATGAGACTGTGTACGTGCGTGCAGCTACATCTGTGTGTGTGTGTGTGTGAAAACATATGCATTTCTCTCTCCGTGAGTTAAACTTAACCAGTACATATAAAACTCGAAAGTTTGAACCTATAGACTAAGATTTTTATCAATTCGCAAATCGTTGGTTTGTGAATTTGATGAAATAGTAATCTCAGGATGGAGCAGTGTACACTTTCTCTGTGGAAAAAGGATGAGCACTGAGCGGTACTAAGACATATCACATGTCCTCTGGCCTTCATCAGGTGTATAGCAGCCGAAACATTGTGATAAAAACAAGGATAAAAATGATAGCCTGTATGTAAATAAGAATACAAATTTTAACTGCCCCCCTCCCTCCAATTATTAAGGCTCTCCATTTGTATTTGGTACCATCTCTTCTCCAAGCCGCAACACAATACTTTTCTCAATGAAAGCTCACTTCTCAGAAAACTGATGTTACTAGTCTTCTCTATGTGCCATGTCTCTTCAGGATGTGAGCAATTATAGCTCTCTACAATTTTATGTTTTCTGTAGCTCTTAATAAATTTTGTCTTTTTGTTATCTCTTCTAAACCATGACCTCACATCTGTTTTCTCAAGCTCACTAGATAAGTCATGCATTGTTTATCTGTGTCCTTCTTGCCTTCAATTTATCTTGTGAGTATCAAGTATGTCAAGCCCTCCTTCTTCATTATGTGCCCTAGAAATTTCAACTATCTCATCCTGATAAGTATATGTGCCCTAGTTTCCATTGTCTCTAAAACTTTGTTGTTGCTCACATGTTTGGTCCATGGTATTGTCAGCATTCTTCAGCAGAACCACATTTGTTACTTCAATTCTCTTCTCCATATGTGAGGAGATTGTCCAGTATTCAATTTCCCTACTTCTTAATCATAAATTCTGGCACACCTGTTGAGATTTTTATCAAAGAACTTAAGTATTTAATTTATATTTCCAATCATTCTAATTCTTTAAAAGATGTGTATAATCAGTCGGCCCAAGATGAATTACTAAGTTATTATATGACCTCTGTTGACCTGGCAAAATGGATAATCTGATACGGTTCTGAAAAACCAAGGGTACCTAAAATAACTGTTCAACAGTAGTTTTTTTTTTTTTTTTTTTTAATAATGGGGGAATATTTTCAGATCTCCTGCTGAGTTGCACCTCGTTCTGACATGTGAATTTCTGCCTAATAAAACTATTATGCATGTCAAAGTTTGACTAAAATTCATTTAACTTTGACATAGATTTTTTACTTTAACATAATTATTGACGATATTTATCAACATTAATAATCTTCGTAAGGAAACCGTTTTAACTTTTTACCATTTTGGCTAATCAGATGTACCAGAAGCTATAATGGTTAAGGCAAGTGCTGTTTGTATTTTGAAAGACATAATTTTATGCTTGATGAAGTGACAGACTAAATATGTTAAAGATTTTCTGATTTCTTGGTTATCATTCCTTTTATCATGCTGATAAATTGCAGATTTCACTTGCCTTACAGCTAATTCTCATTTCAATTTCTCTTTAAGATTCTAATTTTAAAGAATTTCATTATCTAAAATTCAACTCTTTTACAGTTGACCAAGTTCTTTGCTTTAAGATAATGCAAGAGCGACAACTAAATTTTTGTTTACTTAATCTCATTCTGACTGGACAAATGGTTGCATTCTGATAATTGCATGAAGAAATGTTTAATGTACTTTCGTTTGCATTCATCCTGGGGTAATAACATCATGTCAGATAGTGTTTTAAATGAAACATCACTTGGTTGCCTTCTGAATGATTGGGTTTTACTCTCCTTTTTTTTTTTTTTTTTTTTTTTATATCATAAACTAGTGTTTGAAATGCAATACCATAAAAGCCTGACAAGAAATGTTTTTATTTGTTAGTTGTTTTTGTGTTGAATTCCTTTTAGGATGAAAATGATAATAGTCATAAAACAAATGGTATGACTAAAACAAGTTTTGGAAATTCCATCAGAAAGTTCCATGTGGAAGAATAAATTGACATTTGAAAAGTTAATTTCTAAA
The DNA here is from genome assembly GCA_037127315.1 of Ascarosepion bandense. Taxonomy (NCBI): domain Eukaryota; kingdom Metazoa; phylum Mollusca; class Cephalopoda; order Sepiida; family Sepiidae; genus Ascarosepion; species Ascarosepion bandense. The sequence goes on along the minus strand of JBBBDQ010001552.1, from coordinate 1,639,172 downwards.
GTGAAAACTTTTTTTTATCCAATTTTATTTTAGCAGACCCAAAATTATATATATATATATATATATGTTTGTGTTGAAAATTTCCTTTGTGTACTTTGTTACAAAAATTAAAGAACTCGAGTATTCTAGAATCAGATATCTATATCTTCGATATGGGCTATGTGTGCCCTACCAATGAGGCAACTGTAAGCCATTACGACAATGTAAAGCTCAATTACTCTACTTAAAAAATTCTCAATGGGATTTTTCTAATTATTTATCTGATAACTTTCATATAAGAAATATAAAGTACTTTTTTTTCTTTTTTTTTTTTCCACATTATTTCTTATTACTTTAAATATAATATTTTGCAGGTGTTTGAGTTGACATCCTTATTTTTTTCTTTTCTTAACAGTGCAATTAATGTATACTGACTTTTACTTGCACTTCAAGTTAATATTTTGACTGGGATAAAAGTAAATCCATCCATTTTGGTTTAATAAGCAAAACTAATCCACTTGTGAACTCAATACAACAGATGTATGTGCAAGTTAAGTTCCTATAACATCCATTATTTACTCAGTTGCTTTTTTTCTTTTTTTTTCAGGTAAGTGATAGCCTTCTTGGTGACTTGAAACATTGGTGAGAAGTTTTTATTTTTTGAATTTTTTTTGTCTGCTTTCTGCCTTCTCAAAATCTGAATTTTTCTTTGATTCCAATCATTTTGATTTTGTTTTCATTCTTTTGAGAACCTCCTCCCTTTTTACAAATTAATGGAAATCCAATGTTTTGTGAAAGGATAGATAAATATCTGTTTTGTTCAGTTGTTTGTTTTATATCCAAAACTTAATGTAATTACCATGTCCAGAGTTCAGTCACTATTCACCAAAGAATTTTACTATGTTTATGTAAACCATTGGTTATTGAACATAATTGTATTGCTATTATTGATATTAGAGTGGAAATAAATCAGAAGTTGTAAAGAATTATTAACACTTTCACTTTTGCATTGTTGCCTGGCTGTACAGGTCTATTTTGGAATAAACAGGAAATTCCTATTTACTTGAAATAAATGATTACAGTAATGCTGATAGTGATTTTCATGCACAGACACCATTTTAGTTTCTATTGGATACTTGGCAATACATACTGACTAGAGCTATATTTTTGCATATTATTGCAAAACACTACCGATTTCTTGACACAGTTACTACTACCATCACCAATTCCTTGACACTCGCCGCTATTACTACTACTACTACTTGACACTCGCCGCTATTACTACTACTACTACTACTTGACACTCGCCGCTATTACTACTACTACTTGACACTCGCCGCTATTACTACTACTACTACTACTTGACACTCGCCGCTATTACTACTACTACTACTACTTGACACTCGCCGCTATTACTACTACTACTTGAAACTAGCCGCTATTACTACTACTACTACTACTTGAAACTCACCGCTATTACTACTACTACTACTTGACACTTGCCGCTATTACTACTACTACTACTTGACACTCGCTACTACCACTACTACTACTACTTGACACTCGCTACTACCACTACTACTACTACTTGACACTCGCTACTACCACTACTACTACTACTTGACACTCGCTACTACTACTACTACTTGACACTCGCTACTACTACTACTACTTGACACTCGCTACTACTACTACTACTTGACACTCGCTACTACCACTACTACTACTACTTGACACTTGCTACTACCACTACTACTACTACTTGACACTCGCCACTACTACTAGGACGAATTCCTTGACACTAGCAACCACAGATTTTTTGCGCAGTTTCTATGGAATTCAAAATTTACATTTATCAAGCATTACTTATATATATATATATATATATATATATATATATATATATATACACACACACACAGTGTATCAAAAATACTTTTACGAACTTTGGGGTGAGTTCGTCACACCAAAACAAGGACAAAAGTCTAAATATATATCCACACTAGTTAATTTTTGAGTTATTGACTTTAAAGAAATATGCTTTGCCATGTAGACTAGGTTACATTTGCCATTTGTGTACATTTGTGGCTAGTCTGTCTACAATGTTTGTGTGTAGGTCTGAGTTAACTGAGAAGTGTTCCATTTAATATTAGAAGAATATTCACATCATGAACAGTTAATGATTTTTACTTACAGTAATAAGGCTGTACTGCTGTATAAGATTGCGTTTCATTCAACTTTTGATGCTGTTTCTTGATGTGTTGCTGAGACAGGATCAGTGGCACTACAAACTATGGAATGAGGAAAACCGAGATCTGCTTGTGTGCCTGAACACATTCTACAGGTTGTCAAAAACTATCCAGGTATCACCATACATAAAGTGGCCCTAGCATGTCCTACATCTTCTAGTAACACATAGAGGATACTTTAAAAGCAGCTCCTGTATTGGTATCATTTGCAATGTGAGCAAGGTATTTCTCCCTCTGATCACTTACTATGGGAGAACTTTTGCTGATGGTTCATTGCACAAACTGCCGATCCACTGTTTCTTTTCAGTTTGTCTACAGCCGAGGGAACAATTGGAAGAAATGAAACTACCTGCCGATCCACTGTTTCTTTTCAGTTTGTCTACAGCTGAGGGAACAATTGGAAGAAATGAAACTACCTGCCGATCCACTGTTTCTTTTCAGTTTGTCTACAGCCGAGGGAACAATTGGAAGAAATGAAACTACCAATTTACACAATCAACATTTCTTTGTAGATCAGAATCTTCATGGTACAATAGACACAAGTATCAGTTTATGATTAACTAACAGTATAGCCCAGCATTGCTCGGATGTAATGAAAGCTTTAAAACTAATCCATGGTCCTGGAGCTCAGACACTTTGGACGTTGGCATGAAAGACTAAAAAGCAATAGTTGTTTCCAGTTAAAGCGAAAACGTAGACTGAAAGAAAAATGAATGGATGTAAGTCAAATTTTGATTTCCTGGTATCTTTTTGTCGTAAACTGGATTTTGAAGGCTAAATAAATCCTCTGAGTAAATGGTATCATGGCTGAGACTGAGAACTACAATTATACCTACTTAGAGCCAAACCCGAAGCAAAAACTAAAATAAAAGGGCTGAAAAAAATACAGGCATACAGGCAGATACACACACACACACACACACACACATCTTGCCTTTTTTTTTATATATATATGTATATATAATTGATTTTCTGCACTATTGTAAGAACTGCAACCTTGAAACTTCTGAATATCGTTTATGTCTTTGTCTATGAGTGTATGAAATCCGATTAAAATCGGATCACTCCTTCTACAACCTGATTTTTTTCAATATTTATCGGGGGTACCTCGACACAAAACCTAGCTAAGAAAACTCGCAGATGCGTATAGTACAACTGTATAAATTTTCAAGAAAATCGGTTCAGCTGTTTCGGAGTCTATAGGTAACGGACACACACACGCAGAGACAAAGTTCCATTTATTATATAAGTTTAGATGTATGAGCTGGGATTGTAGGTGATTGTCTGGTAGGTCTTTGTTCTTCCAGTATGTCTTCCAGGAGCTGTCTACAAGGACTTTATTTCAAATTGGAGTTCCAGCACATTTTAGTTACATTGTTTGTGATGCACTGGTTGACATCTACCATACAAAATGTATAGGTTGGGGAGGATTGATTCTATAGCCCATGCAATCTTTGGAGCACGATCCTTTGCTTTTTTTTATTTTATCTGTGGGGCCCACCTAAAACAATTGTTTTAGAAAGCAGATATTAATAATGCAGAGACGTTTGATCAACATGTGATGCAAGCCTGCAAAACCATTCAACACTATGTGGGAGTATTTGAAAGTGTTTGCCAATCAATTATTCAATGGGTGCATGCATGTGTAGAAGTAAGCAGAGGACATTTTGAACATTTTGTTATGAGTTTCTCTACAATGAGGAAAAAATAGCCATTTTGTAGGACCATTTGTGCAAGAACAGAACCAAATTTAATATCTTGGACTTTGTGTTTGAAATGAATGACTATTTGGTCCCAATGTGTTCTATTGAGAATCCTTTGTAGAATTCAAAATCAAGGCTCTTAGTAAAAGCATTATTTTCTTGGTTCCATAGTCTTCTTTTTTTATTTGTTCATCCATGTATAATCTGATATGTAAAAGTTGAAACAAGAGAATTAGAACAATACTGAATCGTTGAAATGAACAAAACGACAAAATAAACCAAAGGAATACAATGAAGTTTTAATGAATGCATTTGTATTATTAATAAAAAGACCATATGACTGCCTTGTATACATAGGAATTTTGTTATCATTTAAAAATACAAAGTAAAATCTAGTGCTTATAAAAACAAGCATCATTTTCTTAGAAAAAAAAATTGAAAGGATTATTTCTATGGATCAACTCTTTTGTATAGGATCAAACAATCCATCCTAGCACTTCTGCTTAGGATTGGTGTTCATCAGAATTGTTTTTGTTAATAGAATTATGTATAGGAAAAGGCATTTATAAAAACTCAAGCATTGGTTAAAAGAATGCACTGATAGGAAACGCTAAAGTTGGTGGAATGTTGAAATTAAAATTCCATGTTTCTTATTAGTGAATAATTAAAACTGATACCAAGTTTTTATATCTCCTTACTCATGTAATTCCATCAATATGAACATTATTTTAGTTGCTAAAATCTTTCTAGTGAATGAACTTTGTTACACAGAATTTTTTTCCACTTTTTATTCTTTTACCTAAAATTGTTTTGATATAAATATATTAATTTATATATCACACATTTTCCCATTATATAAGAACAAATTGATTTGTCAGCTGATGTTTTCATTATCACTTTCTGTTTAAAAAGTTTTCTTTTTTTTTATGGACAAAAGATCATTTTTGACATCAAAAATGTTTATTTGAAGAAAGTGCTCTTTAACTTATCACTTGCAAATGTCAATTTTACTTAGATGAGTTGCTGAAAGTTCTTTCTCAAACTCGCTTTCCCAAATTGATATTCTGATGTTTGGTTGTTAAAATATTGTCAATAGATTGGGCAATAATGTTTCAGTACTTCTCCATATATAATTATCTGGTTTACCTTTGTAGCATTCTCTTTCTGTATCATTTTGAGATCTGTTTTATTCTGAAACAGAAGAATATATATATATATATATTCATTTTAACTGCTTAAATAGTTTTTTATGACTTATGAACCTTTTGCAGGCTATTTAATGCCTGAAAATATTTTTATATTTTAAGCATTTTTTTACTTTAAATAAAAATTGATTTATTAATACAAGTCACATGAATTAAGCCACAGCTGATAAGAAGAGAAGAATGTAAGTGAATATTACAAACCTGACTAGAATTGGAACTTTGGGGGGAGGGGTCTCCAATCTTCAAGCCTCAAGCCATTATTCATTATACCACCCACAGATCCAAACTTATAGCACCTAGTATTCTCAAGCAGTCAGTAATGATTTATGTATCTTTCAACACCTGTCAAGCACTTGTCCAGCAATGATAAGCTATATACATGTTTATTGCTGTCCTATGGAGATTTTGTGTTAAAACATAATTTAAGAAAATGACAGGTAAACACTTTCTTTATATAATTTTTAAGTACTCAGTAATCTTAAAAATATTGGAAATATTCTCTGTAATCTAATTTCAGGAATGTCGACTTTAAATTTACTGTAGTTATTGATCTTATTTTCCAATATTTTCACATATGGTCACTGACACTTTCAAAATAGGCATGTTTTATACACATGAAAAAGATTTTCAAATTATTTTAAAAATCTTGGAGCTTGATGATTTGTATTAAGCATTTCAGTTTTCACTTAGGTTATTAAGTAAAGACTATATTTTCTGACACAGACAGTGTTGAAGAAATTTAAAGATTTTTGAAACTATGAAATATTATAATTTAAAAAATAAAACCAGTTCTTGTAAAAATAAATTTTTACTTGAATACACCTTCTTTAACATACCCCACAAAAAGGAAGTCAATTCTTTTTGACAAAATCACATTTAATCTGCAGAGATTAAAATAATTATAGTTGATGAGATTTCCTGTGTGTCCAGACTTTAGGGTCACCCTGTATTTATAGTCATTTAACCAGTACAAAGTCTTTTCCAAATATAATTAAAAGAATACCATACACTAAATTAACCTCCAGTGACTTTGTACTTTTCATCAGCTGAAGGCAGTGCATAAAGTCTCAATATGAATTCATATATAATTTATTTCTGTTTGTAACTCATAACTGGCAAATATTTTTCATATACCTAAGAAGGGTTGCTTTTAGTCCTGTTGGCCAGAGATTTCGGCCAAATGAAACCAATACACCCTGCCTTAAATGTTCATATCTATAGGGGAAAAAAAAAAATATATATATATATATATATATATATATATAGTAGATGTTTCAAAAATAGATATATAGCAGTTTGAAAGGAACACAGAATTTGTATTGTTATTGAAAAATTTGCAATTCTTTATCCTAAACAATAATTAACAAATTAGATCATAACATACTGCTTCATTTAGAAATTAGTCCAAATGTAAATAATAATAATCATCCTTACAAACTGATGGTTATATATTTTCCTAAATGCCAAGTTCTTTCAGAACATAGTGACTATAGGTATCCTTGACTTCTTTGAAAGATGATGTAGCATCACATTATTGCAGTTTGTTCCCAATTTTCATTGTTAATATAAAAATTTTTTTTCTTTTTTAATCATATCACCCCAAGCAAGGCAGTCCACTGCCACTATAGCGCAGGCGGTTACATAGAGCGATTGGGTATAGGAAATGTCAGAGGGAGGGTGATAGACGAATTAGGAGGTACGTAGGTAGAGTGTTGGAGGGAATGGATGCGAGTTAGTGTGTTAGATGTCTATTGACCTTACATTTAAACTCCTGGAGGTTGTAGCTGTCGTGGAAGCAATCATGCAGAAGGGAATTCCACAGGCGGGAAGTGCGAGAAAAGAAGCTGTTGGAGTAGAAATTGCGGTTACATTTTGTCGGTTTCACTGTAAAGGGGTGGGATCTAGTTGCCAATCTAGTATCTCATGCAAATTCACACCTAGGGGGCACCAGTGATTTAAGTTCATCCAAGCAGAAGCCGTGAAAGTACTTATCGAAGAGGCACAGGGAAGCAACGTCACACCGGTGAAATAGTGACTGCAGGTGGTCAGCTAAGTCGGTATCAATCACATTACAGATTCTCCACTGTATTTTGTCAAGAAGCCTGAGGAGGATAGCAGGGGCACCCGACCAGATGTGGCAGCAGTATTCAATACACAGGCTGATGGTAGATTTATATATGTGCAGGATAGATTCAGGCGGAAAGAATTTCCGGGGCCTGCACAGAGCCGACTTTCATAGCAGCGGATTTAGCAATGGATTCGACATAGTCATTCCATTTGAGGTCTGCTGAGAGTGTCGGGCCAAGCAGGCATAGTGTTTTACTCTCTGGGAGGCAGACCTGTTCCATGCTAATGGGGGGGGGGTACAGTTGTCTGTGGTGGTTAATTGACAGCAGCTTCGTTTTGGAGGAATTGAATTTTACAAGCCATTTCTTACACCAATCCACCACGGATTGGAGGTTTTTTCAAGCTCGGCAGCGAGGTTCGCCTTGTTACCATCACCAGATTTTTTGATCGAGGCGAGAGTAAACTGTGGTGTCATCGGCATACATACTTACTTGGGATCTTATGGCATCGGGGAGATCATTGATGTAGATTAGAAAGAGCGTAGGACCTAGGATAGAGCCTTGGGAGACACCCGCGTTTGTAGGATAGTTCTGAGAGACATGTCCGTTTAATACCACCTTCAGAGTGCGGTTAAAGAGGAATGACTGGATTAGGTCCAACAAAAGTCCAGTTATGCCATAGCTTCGCAGTTTCCGTAAAAGGCTGGCATGCCATACTCTGTCAAATGCTTTAGAGATGTCCAGGGCAATGATTTGCGCTTCACCATTCTTGTCGAGAGCCTGAATGGCTGCCACTGGTGTTTGTGGTACACAGATTTCTACTGTGTTCTAGATTGAAACCTTGTATCATTCAATTGTAAGTCAGACTTTATTGAATGTTGACTTTTTGTCCATGAATAAATGCCTTAAAGATGAAGGATAAAAAGTTGCATTTTGCCATATTATCTTCTATGAATTTCAGGAAAGAGTAAATGTTAGAACTGCGATATAAAACATTCAAAAGGTATAAACCTTGGATCATGCTTCAGTTCTTTGGATGGTCAAAAAATGGTTTGGTAGATTTCATCAGGGCTATTCTTTTTAACCTAAACAACCAACCATACTCTGGATGACTTTTCAGCAGTGATGAAAACATTCTGCTAACCATCATGGAAAATAAACTAGATTTCATCAAAAGAGATTCCTAAAAGTTTGAAAATTGATGTTTCAACTGCCTTTTGCCATTTGAAGAGACTTGGGTTTGTTTCTAAACTTGGCATGAGAGTACCACATTCTCTGATGAGAAAGAACAAGCTTGATCATGCTTCTGTGACAATTCTTTGCTGTTACGCCACAAAAAGAAGTCGTTCTTGGATATAATTTTCACAGGCAAGGAAAAATGGATCATTTATGATAATGTTCAATAAAAAAGGCATTTGAAACAAGCTTCTGGATTTGCAGAATCTCTGGCTATAGCAGACTTGCATCCAGTGAAGATGTCATTTTTGTGAGATTGCAGATTTCACTTTGAGTACTTTCAACTAGTGAAATAACTGCAAAGAAGTATTTTGACCAACTTAACAATCTCAATGTGGCTATTCAAGAAAAACTACCAAGTTTAGCAAATCAAAAAGTTATTTTCCACTATGATGATTTTGCAAAATAGACCTTCCAGAAGCTTAAATAGTTGAAATGGGAAACCCTCCAGCACCCATCATATTCTCCTGGCTTGGCTCTTTTAGAATTTCATTTCTGGTCTCTAAAAAATTTGAATTTAAAAAAAAAATTTAACTCTAAAGTTATCCAACCTCCTTTTTAAAAATTTTCAACAATACAAATTCTGTGTTCCTTTCAAACTGCTATATATCTATTTTTGAAATATATATATATATATATATATATATATATATATATATATATAAAAACATTTAAGGCAGGGTGTATCAGTTTCATTTGGCCGAAATCTCTAGCCAACAGAACTAAAAGCAACC
>JBBBDQ010001552.1:1227500-1625000 GCA_037127315.1 Ascarosepion bandense | reverse complement strand
TTTTTTGTTTTTGTCAATTACTTAAACCCATGATTAATTTATCTCTCTAACCATGTCACCCACCCTTTATCTTTGGTGAAAATGCTGAAGAGTAAAGCATATTTTGTGATCTTATGTGATGAACTTTTTAAAGACTCTTTGTTTTGTTTGTTTAATCTTAGTAACCCCAGCATGTTAGTGGCTTTGTTGCCTTGCTAGCGGGTAATGAGTGTGAAATCATATAAAAAAAAACATTAAGGAGAGTGAGAACAATAAAAGAAATTAAGAAGACAAAAGATGATGGTTGGGATCGCATTTTAATTTTTGAATTTTAACTTGACTGGAAAACAAGAAACTGAAAGTGAGTTTTACAAGCAAGAAGTGCAAGAAGACAAACTGTTTGCATAGAATGTATGTTGACATTTATTCATTTCCACTGTAAAATGATGAAATCTTGCCACCAATCTAGTCAGTTAAGTGCTGTACATTATACGAAAGAGATATGACTGACTGGGCAGAAGATTCTCTCACAGTAGGTTGCCATTGCTTTCTGTGGTAGACTGGTTGCTGACCAAGACTATGGAACCCAATCTGTCCTATTATTTAACTCATAGCTATAGGGGAAAGAGATATTTTATATTATTAAGTAGTAATTAGTGGGGGAACAGTTTATTACTTCATAACAATAGACAACCGATCCCTCACTTTATGCCCAGTACAAGCCTTCATCATGATTCCAACTATTATATTCAGTCAGTCAGTTAAGTGCCATACATGATACGAAAGAGATATGACTGACTGGGCAAAAGATTCTCACAGTAGGTTGCCATTGCTTTCTGTGGTAGACTGGTTGCCAGCCAAAGTTATAGAACCCAGTCTGTCATGTTATTTAACCCATAACTGGAGGGAAGAGACAGATTGATATCTTTCTCAAGGATATTTGTGCAAAAGTGAATGCAAGGAATTCGACTGGAATTCGAACTCTGCTCCCCGATTTGTTGTTCAGAGTCAATATCCACTGCACCACAATACACATCCAATCAACCAATCTCGTACTGTGAGTAAATTCATAGTCTAGGTATATAGAGGAGAGTTAATCAAAACAATCACCATGATAGTATTTATAGAAAAGGCACATTATGGCAGTGGAAAAGTGATTGATGCCAGGTCAGGACCAATGATATTGCAGATTTTTCTTTGTATTTGAAGGATCTCTAAATGTAAATAGCAAGAGAACAAGACCAGATGTAGCAGCAATATTCTAAGCATAGATGAATGGTAAACTTGTAAATATGTAAGATAGATTCAGGCAAGAAAAACCTTTGCATGACATGGAGAACCAAATTTCTTGCTAGCAAACCTTGGCCTTGAGTTCATTGCATAGACTTATTTCAGTTCATAAACTCTGAACTCTTTCACTGTAGAGATTAGTTTTGTATTTTGACCCCTGTAGATTCTCCTTTCATTATTCTCTCTGTTCTGTTACCCATCAGAACTTCTCGTCTCATGTTGATTTTATTTTAGTTAAACCGTTTTTTTTTTCTTTCAATTGGAGTAGATAGACTAAACTATTGCCCGGTTCACACTCCACCCACATCTATTGAACAGGTGAAGAGGCTCATCCCTTGTTTCCTGTTTAGGATGTGGTTTCCAGTTTTCTCTTTTCTAATCTTCTCACTCTTATGTAGCCCCCTGCACATCAGTGGCGTTACCGCCTTGCTTGGGGTGATATGATTAAAAAAAATATCAATGTAGATGCTGTTTTTGTTTTATGTTTTGTTTGTTTGTTTTTTTAATCTGATACTATATTTGATGTTTCATCTCGTTTCAGGTGATATTTTACATATTTGAAAACCTGATTAAATTAGAAAAGTGAATTATCACCTGAAAATGATTGAGTTCCTCAATTACAAAAACTGTTGAACTTTTAATGTAAACTGTTTTCTTCCCATTTCTAATTCTGATTTGAACATTTGCACATAATAATTTCAGTTTAACTTCATGTACATTCCATAATCTCTAAATCTTTTTTTTTTTTTTTTTTTAATTTATTTCTTTAAAAACACTTTTCATTTTTCATTTTGGTTTCTTTTTGATAGACATCATGAAATCTTATAAAATTACATCATCACCATGCACAGGTATTATGTTAATTGCTTTTTATTTATACCAGTTACTTCAGTTTGGAAATATTAAAACTGTAGTAAAGAGTTTTGTTTTGTTTGGTAACCTTTTAAGATTTTCATCCATTTATTTGTAAAAAGCACTTTCCTTTTTTGTTTGTTTGTTTGATTCCTTGCTTAAATGACCCGGATTTGTAGACTGAATAGCAAGAACATGTAATAATGTGAGACAACTCTCTCATAAACTCCTGTTGATTAACTATCATGAGGAAAAAATAAAACAAACCACTATTCAAAAATAGATAAAATTTAACTGTTAAGATTTTAAAACGATTATTAGCAGTCATTCCTCTACTTTTGTAGATGTATAAGAATTTTTATAAATTTATTGTTTCGCTCTTTAGCATTATCTAGAATTCTTGGAACCAAACTCCATATTATTTTATTTCTCAATTTCCAAAGATCAATAAATAGAACCTCATTGGATTTATCAAGATTTTCCTAGTTGTTCCTTATTCAATCTATATTTTTAACTTTTTTTTTTTTGTGTGTGTGTGTGTGTGTGCGCATATATATAATCTTGTTGACAGTTGTTTTTAAAGTGGCATTGGTTTTCTAACTATGGTATTTTATTACAGCTGCTATTAATGATGCTGCTACTATCTATTCCCAATCAATCAATATAGATTGAGTGAGTGACTAGGGCAGGTTTTTTGATGTCTGCTATAACACAGCTGATCTGTAGCCTTGAATGAGTTCACATCAGTGTCTTTATTTGTTTTAATGTATAAAATGGCACTTCTTGTGCCATCATCTAAAAGTTAAAAGAAGACAAAAGAAAGAGTGGGGGAAAACACACATACTTTACCCAACCTCTCTCCCGCTCTGCCTCATTCCGATATAATAGCAAAAGAGAAACTTCAACTATTCCCAGTGAACCTACTTTACACACATAGACATGAGTATTTACTGCGTTCTTACACAGTCGTACTCATCTCTGCTGCTGGGACACATGTGTAAATGTGTGTGCATTTTTATCCACTAGTTAGTAGTGTGTCCCTTAAAGGAAATCAAAGATGATGGACAGTAGTGATGTTGATGGGCGTGTCCTCCTCTTACCCCTTACCGGTCTCACCTCCATCCCATCCAATGTCTCTGAGTAGATAGTTGGTGTGTATTCTTTATTTTAAACACTGCTTTCACTTCTCTTAATTTTTTTTTCTCTTCCCACCAATTTTTACTTCCCTCTTTACACATATAAACGTGTGATTGTGTGCTTATGGTTAAGTTCATAAGCTTCCTACCCACAGCCCCCTGACAAAAGGCAGATGGCAACAGTTATTGCCCAAGGTGCCAGTAACGCAATAATAACCACTCCAGTGTTCCATGTATATTCTCTCCAATGACAAGTTAGAGAAAGCAGAATATACTCAAAATAAGGAGGATTTTTTTACCTATTCCTGCTATTCCTACCCTGAGGGAAGGAGAAATATTAAAAACTGGAAAGAGTCTCTCTCCTTCCAAATGGTGATTCCAGAAATATTTTAGTAGAAATACTGTTAAAATAGTTTGGCTATGGAGTTATTTACAAAGGTGATCAACCTGACCGGAATCGATATTTGGAACACGGTAAGCTAACATTATTATTGGACTTGCATGAATGAGAATTTGCAATCAACTTAAAAAAAAAAAAAAATTCACACACACAATCTATTTTTCTAATATTAATACTGTCACTTTTCCAATCTTATATTTGCACTCAGTTGGTGAGTAAATATTCTTACTATTTTTTTTTTTTTTTTTTTTTTTTAAATTGGGTCTAACAGGTTGCATTTTTAGTTCAGTAATGTTTTGTAGTTAAATAAATATCCCAGATTTAGGAGTTGACAACTTAAGTCTAGAGCAAGAAAAATATTTTTTTAGCAGTTGTTCATTTTAAGTTTTTTATTCTGTTGTATTCTCAGGCAGTATTCTCTCCTTTTTTTTTTTTTTTTTTTTTTTTTTTACAGTAATATGGTTTAGTTTGAGTGTTAATGAATGTGAAAGTACTTTAAAAGTTTTTTTTATTTAGCATACTGATATTTTAATTTATAAAAATGTAGAAGTTTTTTTTTATCACTGCAAATTTAACTCCTGTCAAATAGCTCGAAACATTTCTCTTTGTTAACAAATATTCTTCATTCATGTTGTTTTTTTTTTTTTTTAGGGTACTGCTGGAGCTAAAATTAATGTATATTGTCATTTTTTAAAAAATTTAATACTGTCATTAATCAATTTTATTATTGATTTTGTGATCTTATTTAAAAAAAAAAACAAAAAAAACTCGTTATTAATAGGGATCAATGATTATTTTTTGATACCTAGGCTTTACATAATTTGTTTTTTGTTGGACACAAAATAAGGAAAAAAGGCTAGACATTTACATATATTATCTCATCACTATACCTGGAATAAATTGTTTGAGATTCTTGCTGTTTATCATTTGTTCTAATGTTTAAAATATCCATTTATGACTGTAGTAGAGCATTAGTGTAGACTTTTCAGCTTAACTTTTGATCTTAATGCATTGAGAAAGAAATTCCAATTTCAAAACAAGAGCAAGTAACTTTAAATAAGGAACTAATGAAAGATTTTTCACTATTTTTATTTTCTTTCAATAAAGAAAACCATAACAAAAAGTAATAGAATAGATAAAACATGTTTCACCTGTTTGATGCCATGTGTGTGTATATATATATATATATATATATATAATTTATGAAGGAAAACTCAACACGTCATTTCGGTTGTAAACTATAGCTCATTTCAATGAGTTTAATAATGAGCTAATTATACTCATTGAAATGAGCTATAGTTTATAACCAATTGAAATGACGTGTTGAATTTTCCTTTATAAATTTCCTATCACTCTGGATAACATCTATCGAGCTCTCTATATAGATTTATCACTTAATATTTTATATTAAGGTAATCTTGTTGGATTATCCTTATCATTTACGGACTGGGCACACACACACATATATATATATATATATAATCGTCAAACAGGTGAAACCTATGTTTGATAATGAACAAATAAGAAACATTTATCAGTCTAACATGTTTCACTTTTATTAAAGCTTCTTCAGAGTATGAGATATGGAGAAAAAAAATTTTGCTATTTTTACTTTTGTGTTTGAATTTTATTGGTGAATCAAGTTTCACATGCAGTTGACTTGTTGAACCATGTTAGTATAATTTCTGGTGTTCTAAATTCAAGGAAAGATGATTCATCCATTCAAGTTTTAAGCAATGAATTCCAAGCCTAACTAAAAAACCATAAATACGTAAATGTATAATAATTCTAGTTTTTCTTTGGGTTTCATATGTATATTCATCTGAATCCCACATATCTAAAGTTTTTATACAATTGGTAAACATTCCAAAGTTTTCATTTTTTTTTTTTTTTTTTTTTTTTTTTTAAACAAATAACATGACATGACAATCTACAAGAATTGTGGATATATGACCAATGACAGAATTTAATATTTGTTTGATGTTGAAGATACAATCTTCCAAAAGACATGAGGATTCATAAACTTTTTTTTTTTTTTACATTGGGTAGATTTTTGAAGTGCTGAATTATTACTAAGAATTTGATTAGATATTTTGAATTTTTAAAATATAAATCTAAGACATTTGTTAGGATCATTAACTGTTGTATATTTTTAAGTGTTTACTAGTAGGATGCATATGGTTATAATAAAATAATTTAATAAATTTTTATATATACACACACACACACACACACAGGGTGATTGAAAAATAACTGCCTATTTTATATATGAATGGCCAGCCAAGAGTCTTAACTTTTTCTTTGGAGTTGATTAAAGGAGTAAGTCTAACAGACCAAGACCTTGGAAGAACTTGAATAATGGTAAATGCAGGAAGTTATGGTAAAATCAGTTGACATGATTCCTGAGCAGGTAACTTCACATGATTTCTGGTAGCAGAATTTCATGCCCATATCAAATTTTAAATAAAACTTCATCCTAAACACTTTCTTTTATATCCATTTCTTGTAGAAATTATAATTAATAAATTAATAATTATAAGTATTTTAAAATGGTGAGTTACTTTTTGATTACCCTGTGTGTGTGTGTATATATATATATATATAATAATGTAAGAGTAACTATTGTTCTTATTTGTGACTGTGAACAGATAAAGTGTTGACTTTATGTTCAGCTTCCAAAACTAATAAGTTATCCACAAATCTTTTAGGGTTTAAAATCTTTAATGACTCTAATTATTTTT
Organism: Ascarosepion bandense; assembly: GCA_037127315.1. Lineage (NCBI taxonomy): Eukaryota > Metazoa > Mollusca > Cephalopoda > Sepiida > Sepiidae > Ascarosepion > Ascarosepion bandense. Next base: position 1,618,602 of record JBBBDQ010001552.1, on the reverse strand, counting down.
ACTAATTAGTTTGCTAAGTTATTTTCACACATTATAGTTTTATTTTACATGAAGGTTGTCTCTTCTGTCACTGACACTAAAGGTTTCTGGTACAAAACTTAGTAAATGTTCACAAGCATAAATTGTTTAATGAAATGCTCTAAGGGAAAATAAATCTTGCAAGGATTTCTAAAAGATTAGTTATCTGGAAGACTGTCTGGTTTGGTTAAGGCCTGACACCTCAAAGCAACTGTAAATTTCCTAATAATGGGACAATCCAGTACATTGTTTGTGGTAGTGGTACTATTAATAATAATAATAATTTATTGATAAAATCACAGTTAAAATGATTGGTCTGTTGATGTCCTGCCAAAGAATGAAATAGGATTTATTACCAGGGCTATCATTTTTTCCCCCCATTATATCACTGCTGATAATATGTATCACCACCAAATGCCATTTTCTGTCTTCCTGTCTTGGTTTTTTTGTCGTTTTTTATCACTAAAGTATGCTCGTTTTCTTTCACTCCAAGTAACTCCTTGTATCTTAATGGCATTATCACCTTGGTTGAAATGAAATGATTAAAAAAAATAATTAAAATCTTGTTGCACAAAATTTTCTATAGTAAGGATTAAAAAGCAAAGAAGTTTTGTTTCTTCTAGTCATTATTTAGGGCTTTGTGAAATTAATGAATTTTTGTATTAAAATGTCGAATCGGCATGACTGTATTGTTGTAAAATGCTTGTTCATTCAGTACATTTAAAAAAATTAAATGCTTCTTTGTGAAAAGTATGCTTACACTTAAGTAAATAATACTAGAAAATAAAAATTTAAAATTAGTTTAAGTGAATAACTAGCGCTAAATATTTTAAGTACATATTCTTACTTTACTTCCAAAAGTATGAGACTAACTTTTGTTTATAAAAATCTCATAGCCTTGACTGGAGTAAATAGCTATGAATTTACAAATGAAACATTTCAGATCATATTTTAAGCCTTCTTGGCTAAAGTTAAAAATAACTGTCAAAAATTCTCATTGAAGAAAAATCAAATGAAAAATTCTTGCTTTCTCGTGTGTTGAGTATATAACAATCTGGAATGTTGATATTAATCAACAATCCCTTTTAACTAACATTTTTTCATAAACTGTTTCATTGTTCTTTATATATAAGGCCTGCATGGTAAATATTTGGCCAATTTGAATTTCTTCAGAACCAGTCTTGATGTAATCTGGGAACTCATCAAAGATGACCTAACTGTATATAGGTGAATATACTCTCCTGTGGGAGTTACTCAATCAATAATGAAATGCCATTTCTGTGACTCCCATGTTTGCAGTCACATCATGTACAAGAAACTTTAGCAAAACATGGTATCACTCCGTCACCCACCCTCTGTTATACCATTTCGACACCCTGTGACCCTGGCTTTCCTAAAATTAAAATAATCAGTGAAAGGAAAGATTTCATGTCATGGGTAAGATTAAAAGAGGACTTCAAAAGATTTTTGAAAAGTGGAAAGGAAGCAGGTATAAGTGTCATGTCTCAACACATATAGTTTGAACAGGACAAAGGCACCATTGCCGAAGGTAGGCTTTTCCTCTGCTTCTCAGAAACATTAATAAATAATAATATACTTTCCAGATATACCTTTTGAGTTTGTAACTACATTTTTCTTTCAAGGAGATACTGAAAATTTGTTGGCCTAACCAAGAAATCCTTCCATAAAATCTGACATTTAATAATCTAATTAGATTTTGAGGTGTCACATAAAGCTAAGAACTTTTCAGCATTCATTCCTGGTTCTTTATATGACAATGTTTTCTCCTACTTTTACAGATAATGTCTCCTCTTACTTTTACTCCAGCTTTTACAGACAATTTAGCAATGATAGTTCATAAAATATCAATAATTCTCAAGGGATCTCACGTTCTTTTAAAACATTCGACATAATTTAGTTTTTATATGAAGAGTAAGTAATCAACTGGTTCTGTGTTTCTTATCTACATCAATCATTCATATAAAATAATTCAGTTTATAGATAGTTTTTTGATATTTTCCATTAATTAATATGGGTCTTGGTTTGTTGTTGCTTCAATTCTGATGACTGATTTTAAAAGTTGAGTTTCTGGGATGAAGAGCTATCCTTGCTTAGATTCAGACTAATATCCTCATCTTTGTTATCACAACATTTTGGCCATTGTGACCTCTGGCCTTCTGCAGATGTTTGTTGACTCAGGTAACCTTTAGGGAATTTCAAGCTGAATCCTTATTTAGTCCTTTAAATAAATATTAAATAAAGCATTCTGTTCAAAATGTGATAACAACAAAGATGAGGACATTAGTCTGAATGTAAATAATTGACAAACCACTTTAACTTTGTTGAATACAAGTAAATTTGTTCTTGACCTAGTTTCAAAAAATATAACTTATAAATCTAAGCTATTGAATCTAACTTTGTTATAGTGCCTTATCTACATTGGAATGAACTCTTCCTCCTTCATAAATACTAACCTGGAAGACTTCCTGAGAGGCAGTCAAGACAGTGTAACTTGACAGTTCAGACATACACTTCTATCTGCTGACTAATAACACTCTTATTTTGTATAGATGTTCTGTTATTCCAATACACTGGTTCAATCTACCTTCTTTTTTTCATGTTTTTCTTTCTGGCCCTAACAGGCCACAACACTTTCATTGCATCACTTGTTTAATTTGATATTTAATTTCTTTTAATTACATGTTGTTATTGATAATTATTTAAAAATTTAAAGCTTGTGTCTGATATGATAAATTATAATGGTCGATTTTTTTTTTTTTATTTCTTTGTGATAATTTAGATTTTCAGAAATGTTGCTAGATTTTTTTCTATTTTAAATAGAAAACATCTTTGGGAGTCTGCAGTTGATTAAATATTATTCTGCTTGAATGACTGGTTTGTATAAAAAAAAAAAAAAAAATCTGTTTCTATTTAGTAATTTGGGTCCCAAATTTGAATAAGGCTATTGGATGCAGGTGGTGTTCAGCCAAGTTTAAAGTCTTGCTTGGTAGGGTGAGGAAGAAATTGGTACAATAAAGATAAAAAAAATCAGTCAAGTATTGAGTAATACAAAAAGTTTGGTTTATTAAGTAAAGATCAGAATTTTTTTTTCTCAAGTATTTTGAGCAACATACATAGTTTGTTTCATCTTTTATATATTTTGATAATCTCGACCTCCCAGTTTTTTTTTGTCTTTCTGAGCAAGAAATGTTCTAGTAGCTTTTGACAGTCTTTCAGGAATTTTTTTTTCTTTCTATTTTTGCACAAGTTTTGTAAAGTCCTGAACAAATGTTTATCTGACAATCCAGTATTATCTTGGAGTATTCCACCCATTTTCTTAACTAACTCCAGATGCCTTTTGTCAATTGCTGCTTTTAGCTAGTCTAATTGGGTGCAGGACTTACTTGAATTTCCTTCTTTTTTTTTTTTTCTTTTCTTTTCTTTTTTTTTTTTTTTTTTAAATCAGTATCACCTTAAAACAAGTCAGTAAAGCCACTAAAATGCAAAAGGTTACAGGGCTTGAAATAATTAAGAACAGAAACATTAATAGTGAGCAGGAAAAGAGAGTAATCAAGAAGACAGTACTTAATGATTAACATTGCATTCAAATCTTTGCAGATTAAAGCTGGCTGGAAAGCATAGAGCTGGAAGGGAGTTCAACAGATGAGAAGGGTGGGAAAAGAAACTATTAGCATAGAACTTATGGTTACATCTAGCCAGTTGAATTGTAAATCAATGAGATTTCAACACCAGCCTAGTATTGCACTTAAATTCGAAAAGTCTAGGTATCAATGCAAAGAGCTTATCCGAACAACTGCCATGAAAATAGTTACAAAAAAGGCACAAAGAGGCAACCTTACAGTGGTGGGTAAGTGAGTGAAACTAAGCTGCCAGACCAGAACCAACAATATTGTTGAGCCTTCTTTAGATCTTAAGGGGCTCAAGGTAAATAGCAAGGCCACTAAACCATATTTGGCAGGAATATTCTAAGCATGAATGAATGGTACTTAGACATGTAAGATCGATTCTGAAGAGAAAAATTTTCACTTGAAACAGTGAATGGACTTTCTTAAAAGTTGACCTAGCAATGGATTTAATATAGTCCAAGAAGACACAATGATTCACTCTCCTGGAGGTTAACTTCAGCCATGCTGATAGAAAGCAGAGAGGGTTTCTCAGATGATAAACGGAGATAAGTTTAGTTTTGATGGCATTAAAATTGACAGGCTATCTTTTGCCCCAATTAACAATGGTGTTAAGGTCGTTTTTGGACATCGGCTGCCATTTTGACCTAGTCAGACTGATCAGCTTTACTATCAAGGCAGGAGTTGTTGTGTTGGCTTAGATGCTAACTTCAATTAATTCTTTCTTTCTAGAGAAAGACTTTATAATAAATAAAGGATGTCTTTCTAATCTCACCAGATAAAAAGTATTTTGTTTTTAGATGATGAAATTAGGTACTGCAATGAATAATGGTTCATTTTACTTAATTAAAGTATAATAAAATACTATGTGTAGATTTCAGAATAAACAAGTAATTATAACATTTTGATTTGTTTTGTTTTCAGTTTTTTTTTGTTTTTTTTAATGAGTGTCAAAAAGCATATAATCTAATGTGCGGGGTGGGGGGGGAGATCTTTTAAACAGTCGTGAAGATTTAATTAAATCAATGAAAGTTTTTGCTGGCTAATTTTAAAATTAAATTTCATTATATTGAAATAATTTTATAAAAATAGTTTCATTTTTTTCTTTCTCTCTTTTTTTTCTTTTTCTCTCTTTTTTTTCTTTTTCTCTCTTTTTTTTTCTTTTTCTCTCTTTTTTTTCTTTTTCTCTTTTTTTTCTTTTTTTTCTTTTTTTCTCTTTTTTTTCTTTTTTTTTCTTTTTTTCTTTTTTCTTTTTTTCTTTTTCTCTCTTTTTTTCTTTTTCTCTTTTTTTCTTTTTTTCTTTTTTTCTTTTTTCTCTTTTTTTCTTTTTTTCTTTTTTTTCTTTTTTTCTTTTTTTCTTTTTTTCTTTTTCTCTTTTTTTTCTTTTTTTCTCTTTTTTTCTTTTTTTTCTTTTTTTCTTTTTCTTTTTTTTCTTTTTTTCTTTTTTTCTTTTTTTTCTTTTTTTTCTTTTTCTTTTTTTCTTTTTCTCTTTTTTTTCTTTTTTTTCTTTTTCTTTTTTTTCTTTTTTTTTGTTGTTGTTTAGGTCAGTTTATTAGAAATGTCATAATCTCTGAGAGTGCAGCTGGCATATTACCAAGTGAAAATTAATTTCTGAAATGTTCTTTTTGTCCTGTTGTAATGGGGAAAAGGTTGGTATGTTGTAATGGAGTTCACTTTAGGCTTAACGAGAGAGCATAAAATTTAGAGAACAATGCATTTTATCCAAACATCAATACTTATTTATTTTTTTTAACTACCATTTAAAGGGAGGACATAAACAAGTGTTGGACACAGTTTGAAGTCAACCACTTATTTGAGTCATTTTCTTTAGCGGGGATGGGGATTCTAACCAAAAAGGTTTTGTTAGTTTAAAAAAAAAGTCCTTTTTCTAAAAATTTTAAGTCTATCCATCAATTATATATAATATTCTATAGTTATTAAGTAAACTGCATGTATTTGAAGGTAAAGAATTTTCAGTTTTAATCTTTTGGGCTGAACTTTCTAATGCAATGAAAATGAGATAACATGACAGAAACATTAGTCAAATTTCTTTATGAAAATACTTTCTCTAAGAAATTTAGATGACAACTAAGTGTAAACAAGTAACAGGAGTAAAATGAAAGCAATTAGTCAGAAATTGAGGACAAAGCTAAGGAATTAAAATTATTACATCTGCTACTAAATGTAAACAAACACTATAGCACGGAGAAAGTCAACTAAGGGATAGTCTAGTTATCTGATTAAATTTGAATTTTATTTACAGAGGGATCCCTAAGGCCAATCAGTCTGACATTGTCAGACAGGCTTCCAAAGATAGAGGATGCAAGTTCAACTCTTATTAAAAGCCTAGTTTGTAAAGTTAGTTACAACATAATTCCAGAATGACCAAACCATTGTAATAAAAGGAAAGAGGAACTAGTCTAAAATTAATAACCATTTACAATATTTTAACTAAGAAATTTGATAAACACAAGGTAACACAAATCTATAAAGCAAGCCTGCTATCACACTATGGTACATGTTTTTATACTTAATTTTGTTTGACATAAGGTTATGAATATAGAGCATCTTTTAAAAAATTAAACAACTTAATGCACTTCAGGAGTAAAATGCTAACCAGTGTTTTAAAATTAAGTGCATTTTTTTGGTCTAAAACAATTATCACTACTTACTAATTTGTATCTTCTCACTGGACATTTAATCATTATATCAAGGCAATCCTGAGAGAATCAGTCATACCAGGAGTTGTCATTGGTGGCCACAATCTTAACAACATAAGATATACAGATGAGTGTTGATAGCAGGCACAGAAAGGAAAGTGAGAAGAAAGAATTAAACTTCATTTGCAAGACAGAATGCAGGGTTGTTAGCAAAAGGAACAGCCCAACATGTGAACTATGAATTGAAGATAACAAATTTAAGCAAATACAAAACTTCAAATATTTAGGAAGTCTTTTAACAGAGGATGGCAAACATGCTACTGAAATCCAAAGTCATATTGAAATAATGAAAGATGCCTTCTGAAAACTAAGCAAAGTATTAAGAAACAAAGATTTTCTTAGAAACAAAGAGTACCAAACTTTTATGTAATATCTGCCTTCCTATATGAAAGTAAATTCTGGACCTTCTCCTCACAGGTAAAAAAAGAGACATCAGGCAATAGACCTGTGGTTTTACAGGAGGATTCTGAGATAAGCAGATCTTTTCATTTGCTTGCTGTTATTATCAGAGCCAGTATTATTCTGATTGGGTTCTTGGTCCATTTTGTGGGTGATTTTAAAAAGTTAAAAGAAAATTACTTCAGTCATATTTGTTTTATATATTGTAAACTTATCACTATACTTGTTTCAAAAAAAACCCTCCGAGTATATACGCGAAAGGAAAAAAATGGTTGTAAAAAAAGAAAGAGCTAAGTACATGAATATCAGTCAAAGTACGTAGCCCAAAGAAAAAACCCGAGACACGTAATCTATAACAAAAAGTGCTCAATATGTAAGCAGAGCAGTAAAAGTAAATAACCTAAAGAGCCAACAAACCTAACAAGGTTTCACCTAACCGGATCTTCAGGGAAGAGCCAACCATAATTATAAATTATCTACAGTTAATAGTCTTATTCTCTTTGCTTATTTGTACAGAACTAAGATATTAGCAACTTGGTTTTTCTTTAACCCTTGATAGGATTTACTAAACAAATACATCAAAACACATATACATACACACACACACACACACACATACATATATATTAGTTACTATCATTTTGTATTTATATTTTTATTCACCTTTTAATATTATCAATAAATTGGTTTCTATAGCCTTGGTTGGCAACCAGTCTACTGCAGAAAGTAATTGCAACCTACTATAGAAAAATCTTCTCCCCAGTCAGTCATGTCTCTTTTGTGACATGATTGCTTAAGTGTGTATCACATATGGCATTTAACTGACAGATACATATAAAGAAGGAATGATCTGTTAACATGTTGACTACATACATATTGTCACACATATGTACCAATTATTAACACACCTGCATCTGAGCAGAATACATGGAGAATTTGACACTTACAGGATATACTGAAGGCAAGAAAGACAGGAATACAGCAAACAGCCTACTTAACAAGGTTTGTTAATGGTTAGCAGAATAACGATTAGGATGGATAACAAAAAGACAAACTTTACTTAAAGCTACAAAGGACAGGAAGTTATAGAGAGCCATGCTCATCTGCATCATCCTAAACAGACATAGCATATAGAAAAGTTATTCATTGGATGACAGACCTCCTCAGAGTGTATTATCTCTAATGCTCTTGAATTTTGGTTTTTATTATCCAAAGAGGATGGTGCTTTATATAAGGAAGTGACAATGTACCAAGAAGTCTATTTATATTTGTTCAGTTTCACTTGTATGAAAATTGATAGTTTTGATAAATTAAAAATAACTAGAAACCAATGGAAAAAAAAAAAGATTCCTGTCTCTGAAAATACCTATTCAATCTTCGTCTTAATGTCAGGAAGTTAAAAAATATTTAAAAAAAAAAAAAATCAAAACGAAAAACAGTTGGCAATAATACCAGTGTTCTCTCAATAATTTAAAGACTTCTTTTTAATTTTTGTTTCTTTTGCTCTTTCCCCCTCACTCTGCTGCTCTTTCCCCCTCACTCTGCCACACTGTTTTTCAGTTATCTTAAACTTGACTCTCTGCTTTTGAGAATAATGTTTCAATTGTATGGCAGACTGGCAAAATTTTCTCCAAGAACTAATTTCCTTGTTTGGTGTTCATTTGCCAAAAAGTGATGTGGCTTTCAGCTTAAAAGGAATTACCAACATTCCTACCTACCTCTACAAGTACCCCTCTTTTCTTTCTGTATGAGGCTTCTACTGTTAACTTGGAATATCAGAAATGATAGTTTTTCATTCTGACTCTAGAAATATCTGGACACAAGTATGAAATTAAGTAATACACATCTCTTTTTTTCTCTTTCTCATATATTCATTTTAAGTTTGTTTTTGTCTGATATACACGGCTACAATCGGAGAGTACTTCATGAGGATAATATAAAAAGTTTGTGAGAATGTTTTGGTATTACTCTATGGTAGGTGACCATTTTATATATAGGGGTGCTGAAAATTTTGCCAATCCCACTTCCTAAAATGAATATTTTAATGACCATGCATCCGAATACATTTTCAGCATCCCTTTTTACATATATTTATGCATGCATGAATTTTTACAGAAATTTAACTTGTGTACATGCTGTCAAAGATCTTTATATTGAGATATTTTCTTACTTTTACATATGCACAATATGACACATTTTATGGAGGGATAAATTGTAGCTGATAAAACTCTTTAATTTTATATATATATATATATATATATATATATATATATATATATATATAACTGAGTGAGTATAGAATGAGGAGAGGAAAAAGAAAAATTTTTCCCATACAAAATATTAATTTAAAACAGTGCTCGATATATGATGTATAGAGCAGTGAATATTTATTATAAATTATGTTTTAGAACATAATTTCTTCTATATATGTCCTCTTCCCAACAATCATATGATTGTAGGGAAGAGGACATATATATTATAAATTATGTACATGTTCTAAAACATAATTTATAATATATATATATATATATTAGTCATCTACATACAAGCCTGTTTCACTGTATCACAGCTCATCAGTGTGGCTAGACACATCCACTTGCTTCTGGCTGGGATCGAAACTCAACCAATTTGGTGTTAGTCAGTCACTACCTCCTAACCCATAGGCGCCTGGAATCAGAGAAGGAAAATTTTAACATGTATATAAGAAGTGTATATACATACCAGTCATCAAAAGAACTCTATTCATTTTTTTTGAAGAGTAATGCTTATATTGCAGAAGTGGAAACTGTTTTTAAAATTTTCTTCTCTAGAGAGCTCAATCGCTCAATCATGATGAGAGCATAATATATTAGTCATCTGCATACAAGCCTGTTTCGCTGTATCACAGCTCATCAGTGTGGCTAGACGCATCCACTTGCTTCTGGCCGGGATTGATTTTTTTTTTTTGTGGTTATATATATATATATATATATATATGTGTGTGTGTGTGTGTACACAAGAGATGGCAGAACACCTCCTGGTACAACTCTCTTCCCAAAACCAATTTATTTCTTTGGTTGGCTGGTTAATTTTTCTCCTACTTTTTGCGTGTGCATGATGCTTATGTTCATTCATATATATTCTTATGTATATAGGCATGATATAAACTAATATAATTGTATAGTGATGTATTTACTTAGTTACCAAAGCATTATATATATCTTTGTACATACACACTGCTTTGTTTTGTATATAATTCTTTTTCATTACAAATATCTTTGAAAAGATACAATTGGCTGTCATCAATTGTCTCCTAAAAATGTCCACATAAAATATGTACCTTCACATACACCCAATGATACCAATGCTCAAATTTATATCTTCATATATACTAACATATATAAAATACTTTCATGGTTTTGTGTGTAAAATGCTTCTACAGATAAAATTTATTTTGTACAGAAAACATATATATATATATATATATATATATATTAAAAAGAATGCACAATTCAGAAAAATTGAAAGTGTAGAGCTAGTTAATATTTGGAATACTAGCATCTTCCACAACTGCAGTTTCAATCAAAATAGGTTTCATCAGGTACTGAAAAAGGTTAATTGTATTTCCAATGCTTTAATATATATATATATATGCACACACACCTTTTTCTCTTTTCTAGACATGTATATATATATATATATATATATATATATATCTCCCGATACACACACATACTTTTCTCTTTTCTGTACATATATACCTCTTTCCCTATATATATATATATATATATATATATATATATATATATCTCCACACGCACACAGAGTTTTACAAGATGTTTATTCATGCTTAGATATTGACTAATACACATGTAAACTCAAACAATTATTCAGCAACATTTGAGATTTTGTTCCCATTTAATGTCAAATGTTTACTGAACCATGTAAACAAAGTGATATTGAATTTACGGTTCTGGCTTCATTTACCAAAAGAGACAAAACTAGGTACTGGAGCAACATCTGCTGATTTCTACCTATTAACTGAGATTGAATTTATCTCTCTACCTATGTCATGATGATTCTTTTTTCCTTTCTTTAAATATCATCATAAACCCAGAGATTATATAAATTTCAATCAAAAAGCAGTATTGACTGCTCGGTCAGTAAATGCTAAATATTTCCTTGTAGGGAAATGGCTAATCTTATTACCATCAGCAGCATATTTGGTTCTATTAAAGTGAGTTAAATTCAATCTTAAGATTTTTTAAGATCAAAAAATATTTGTAAAAGCTGGTAATGGTTAGCAGTTCAAAACAAGAATTCAGTCAGCTGAGTTCAATTCCAGTGAAGTCTTTTTACATTGACTTTCATACAAAACCCTTGGGAAATATATGAATCTATCTCTATTCCCCACTCTCTTGGCTAGGGTTAAATAGCAGAGAAGACAGGTTTTACTAACTGTGATTGACAACTAGTCTAGATGAAAGAGTATTGTTATTTTAAAACTCTCTGTAGACCCAGTGACACACACTCCATGCAGCTAATGAAAGCCTGTGGTTCACAACGGTATTACAAAATTCTTCATGTGCTGTGTCCCTTCAGGTTGTATGCGATCATGGATTTCCACTTGGCTCTGTCTCTTGTCACTCTCAAAATTCCTTCTCTTAGCATCTCTTCCAAACCCTGTTCTGGCATCCATTGCTCAGGCCTATCAAGTAGGTCTCATGCTGCTTTTCCCTTTCTCTCTTTCCCTCTATTCATCCTGTGTGTATTAAATTCTCCAGACCATCCTTCCTCATTACATGTCCCAGAAGCCTCATCTGTCTCTTATGTTAAATATGAGTTTTCTCCTTGTTTCCATCCTCTCCAACACCTTGTCGTGAGTCATGTGCTCAGTCCATGGTATCCTCAGCATCCTTCTGTAAAACCACATTTCTGCTGCCTCAAGCTTCTTTTCATCCTTGAGGAGATTGTTCAACATTCACTGCCATACAGAAGGACAGACAATTGCAATCCAGTACTCTTTTCTTCATTTTCAATGAGATGTTCTTGTCTCTCAGTAGTCTGGTTAACTTTTCAAATGTGTTTTTTGGCTATGCCAATGCGTCTTTGGATATCAACATCATACTTTCTATCCTCTGTCAGCACGCTTCCCAGATATTTAAATTTCTTTACTGGTTTTATTTTAGTTTCTCCAACCTGTAGTTGGCATTTTGGGGTCTTCTTTTTGCCGATGACCATACATTGTTTTTTTTTTTTTTTTTTAAGTTTATGCTTAGTCCTTTCTTCTCACTTTCTCTTACTACCTTCTGTAAGAGGTCCTGGATTCTCCTTTCTGTGTTTGCTATTAGCACTGTGCCATCTGCATTTCTTACATCATTGGGATTGTGGCTGCCAATTACAAATCTTGGCAAGAATTTTATTTCTCTCAGAATTGTTTCATTGTATAACTTGAATAGATCTGTTGAGAAAACACATCTTTGTCTGACGCCCCTTTCTATATTTGTATACCTGCTGAATTCATTTACTATCTGTATGTAAGTGGTTTGCTGGCAATATATATTCTTGATTATCCTAACATCTTTCTGAAAATGTCTAGGTTGTCAAGCATCTCTATCAAGTCTTTGTGGTGTACTTTGTCAAATATCTTTGTGTAGTTTATAAAGCACAGATGGTGGTCCTTCTGCATTTGTATTGCTCTTTCAGATAGCATTCTGAGCTTGAATATTGCATTCCTTGTTCTGGTATCTTTAACAAAGCCATACTGTTCATGTCCTATTTCTGGGTCAATTCTGCTGTGTGCTTTGTTCATCAGAATCCAGATGAGTTTTATGTGGCTCATTGAGCTGATTGTTTGGTGGAGTTCACATTCTTTTATACCTGGCTTCTTAGGTAGTGCTATAAAAATTGATCTGCTTAGGTTCTCAAGTATATTGTTGTAGAGTTTGTTTTTGTTTATTATTTCTGTGAGCCTGTGTATGCCAAAGTCTTCTAAGGGCGTCAACATCTCTATTACAATCCCATTGGGTCCTGCTGCTTTATTTCTGTTCAATTTAGCTATTGCCAATTCCACTTTGTTTGTGAATATTTCTAGTCTATCTGTATTTTTGTGTATTGTTGGTTGCTCTCTCATGTTGTGGAAGAAATCACCATCTACTCATCCCATCTCTGAAGTATTTTTTTCTTTTTCTAGTATGAGTGTACTGTCCTTTGCCTTTATACAGCCTGTTGCTGAGCAGGTCTTTTGTTCTGTTAGTTCTTTTATTTTTTTTATACATATCACCATTTTTTGTTGTGCTCAGTCTCTCTACTTTGGCACATTTGTCATTAAGCCATCTTTGTTTAGCCTGTCTGCATTTTCTCCTTATTTCCTTGTCTAGTTTCTTGTATAACCATTTCATATCTTGGCATCATTTTTTGTCTCTTTTGCATCAGGATCATGCCAAGAATCTCTTCAGTGATCCATTCTTCCTTTTTTTTTTTTTTTTATTATGTGCTTTTTCCTTTGGGATGATGCCATTTGCTGATGTCACTAGAGCCACACTTGTTACATTCCACTTTGAGTTTCTGTTTCCAATTTGTCCTTCATTCATGACTCTATTACATGCAGTCTTAGAGCTCCCTATGTTTCTATAATTACCTTAGTTTTATCCTTAGTTTGCATAAAACTGGTATGTGGTCACTTCCACAGTCAGCACCTGGGTAGGCTCTGCAGTGAAGGACTGCATTTCTGAATCTCTTGATAAAACAACCAATTTCATTCTTAATTTCTCCTTCTGGACTTTTCCATGTCCATAGTGTTCTTGGATGCTTTTGGAACCAGGTGTTAGTCCCTACTTATATCAATGAAGCTGTTAGATAGGTTTGAAAACTAAAATTATATAAAAAAAATAGCAAAAATCCTATATGATGCTGAAGCATTTTTGATTTGATAAAGATTTTTAAAATAATTTAGTGTTTTGTTCATTTGGTTAAATTTTAGGAAGTTGGTTAGGCTGAAAATTTTGCAGCACTCTTATTTACTAAAACAAATATATATGTATTAAAATTCAGCTTCATTAAAAATATTTTTATACTATGTATGTTTGTCAAGTAACATTTAAATCGCTTCATTATAGCTTGTCATTGGATATATTTTAATATACTTTTTAATTTTTATGTAACTTCAATTTTGTCTTGCTAAAAAAATTCTATTTTGAGTTGGACAGATAAAAAAAAAGATGCTATCAACATTATTATTAAATTATCAATAAATAATAAATTTCTTCTATGAGTTTTGCTTACCAGGCTGACCGAAAGAGGATATATATATATATATATATATATATATATATACATATAGAGAGAGAGAGAGAGAACTGATTTGGGGTCTCTACCAATATAAATGTATAATAAGACAAGAATTTAATAACTTCATTTTTATGTAACTATTTTATATCCTTACAGTCACATAATAGGATTTAAACTATTTGATTTTTATCTTTTCTCCCTTTCATACTTCTCTGGAACTGGTCAGATAAGACATTTATTTAGATTGTCAGGTGTACAGATTAGATTATATAACAACTTTACTATGCATAGCCCACTTATTATACATTTACTCTATTTTTAAGTAATTGAGTGAAAGGCAGATAGTAAATGAGAATAAAACCACTTGAGTAAAATCTGTTTTAAAATAGGGTTTGTAATATTGATCAAAAGAGAATTGAAATTCAAATTAACCAATGGTTTGATGTTATTTATGATGGAATTGTTCATACAGGTTAATACCATCAACCAGCTTGTAATTGAATTGCACTGCTCAGGCATTATTTCAATTTCAAATTTCCAAGGTTGCTGCAACCACCTGCCACTGTGCAAGTTAATATAATTACCTTTTTATTTTATGTGTACTTGATTGAAATTTCATTTTCTATTTTAATGTTTATTTGGTTTTTATTTGATTTATAATAATTTACAGTGTGTTTTACAGATAGCATGAAGTGCTGAAGGTTTCTAATGAGGTCTGGGAGTGTTTATCTAAATTTAGATTCTTGTGATCTATCCTAATCATAGATCCAAAGTTAATCAGTTTCAATGATGCCAGATTATGGTCAATCTAATTATGTTTGGTAGCTGATTATCTTTAATTCTACAAATCCATTTTTATTATGCATATTAAAATGATTATTATATAAGATAAGAATTATGTTATCCAAACAAATAATTTTGTCTTTTCATTTAACCTTTATGATTGGTGTCTTCTTCTGACAAATACCACTAAGATAGTTGGTCAATTTAGTGACTGGTGTTATATATTTAAAAATTGTTTGTATTTTCTGATTAGTAGTGTCTTTGGGTTTTTGTTTTTTAAGTTTCTCAAAAGAGCTCAATGTATCCGATAATGTTTTTAATTTAATTTTAAAAATCAAGTCGTGTGTGTTAGGCTGATAAATTTTCAGCATTCCTTGGCACTATTATTTAAATGGTGATCGTACTTTTTTCTTTTTTTACACACACAAGTTCTATTTAGTATTGAGCACTTTTGTAAAAAAAAACAAAAAAAAAACAAAGTAAATGCAACAAACAGTAATTTTTAAAAAAATCTATCTGTTCTTTTACTTATAAAATAAACCAGTTGATGAAATTTGAGGAATACCAACATGACAAAATGATAACAATATTGACAATGAGATTGATATTTATTATATATTAGGATTTTGACTAAATTCAAACACAGAAAGAAAGATTTGACATTAACTGGCTTATTAAATCTCTATATAACCACATGTAGATCATTTTATATATATATATATATATATACATACATAGGGGTGAAACAAATATTCGTACACATGAAAAATTGTATTTTAATTATTGTAAAACCCATAACTGAAACAAAATTTGATATATTTTATGTATAAAGATACATACTACTAAAAAATAATAATCTCAAATAATTCTTATTCTAACAGAAATTAATGCATTATTTTCATTTTAAGGGGTGAAAAAAGTATTTGTACAAATCAATTTTAACGAATATTTTATGGTAGTATTTTCTAAAATTTCCAAGTAATGTTATCAGTAACTATAGTTAACGTTATTAGCCACTATCAGATCATTCTGCAATAGACAGTCTTACAAGAAGGTTCTAATAATGCCTGAAGGGAAAGAATTGACTATTTCACAAAAACAACTGATTTTGTCTCTTTGGAAAGATATAGAACGATTTCTAGTAACCTGAAAATTCCTTTTACTACAATTGCTTCGTTCATTGCGCGGTTTAAGACTCGTAACAGCGTTGGAAACCTAAGACGAACAGGTGCTCCGAGGAAGATTTCTCCAAGATCAGCAAGGATATTAGGACGCCAGATCCAACAAAATCCACAGGTTACCCGAGAAGAGCTGCAGGAACATCTGAGTGCATCTGGGATTAAAGTAACCAAACATACAATAAGTAATGAACTACACAGAAACAGTCTGAAATCACGTAGCCCAAGGAAGACTCCACTACTCTTGAAATGACACAGATGCTAGGCTAAAATTTGCTAAAGAGCATAAGAATAAAGAATGTATGTTTTGGGAAAAGGTACTATGGACTGATGAAACTAAAATAGTTGTTTGGTCATAATTATCGAAATCATGTGTGGAGGAAAAACAGTGAAGCCTATTTACCAAAGAACACTGTGCCAACTGTAAAGTTTGGTGGTGGCAGCATCATGATATGGGGCTATTTTTCTGCAAAAGGTGTTGGTAAAATATCAGTAATAAATGGTAAGATGAATGCCAAAAGCTACCAAAAAATTCTGCAAGACAATTTAATGACTTCTGTTGAGAAGCTTTGGCTATCTCCTGATTGGATTCTTCAACAAGATAATGATCCTAAGCATACCGCTAGATCTACAAAGAAATGGTTCATTGAAAGTAATGTTAATGTCTTGCAATGGCCAAGTCAGTCTCCAGACTTGAACCCAATCAAGAATTTATGGCAATATTTGAAAATTCAAATTGTGAAAAGAGCCCCCAAAATATTGTGAATTTGAAGACAATATGCCAAGAAGAATGGGAAAAAATACTAGTCAATGTGTGCAAATCATTGCGACGTACAGGAATAGACTGGTAGCTGTTGAACTGAAAAAAGGATATTCCACAAAGTATTAAATTAATATGCTTTTGTTGTTTTGTACGAATACTTTTGTCACCCCTTAAAATGAAAATAATGCATTAATTTCTGTTAGAATAAGAATTATTTGAGATTATTATTTTTTAGTAGTATGTATCTTTATACATAAAATATATCAAATTTCCTTTCGGTTAAGGGTTTTACAATCATTAAAATACAATTTTTCATGTGTATGAATATTTTTCACCCCAATATATATATATATATATATATATATATAAGGTGTGCTATATTCATAGGATAAAGTGCTCAATACCAGAGATAGAGCATATGTAAATATAAAAGAGTGAACATTAAAGTCAACACTCAGGGGCGACAGACTTTCATGCTAAGCGCAATCATCAGGCTACCTGTGCCGAGTTTTTCCTCGGCTATTTATATAATGCAGAAGTGGCTTGATTATTTATTTCTTTGACTAAATCTATTTGACTTGTTATTTGTTTATTCTTTTGTTTTTCAATGATTAATTTATTTGGATTTGTTATTTATCTTTTATTATTATGATTTATTATTTATTTATCCATCTATTGTAATGGATGTTATATCGTCGGTGGTTCGTTAATTTGTTTATAATTTGCTCTTTATTATTAGTTTTCTATTTTCAAGTAATGTAGCAAAAATTTGTTTTCATGTCTGCACTTTGATATTAGTTCAGATCGTTTATTTAGTAGTGTGTTTTGGTCAGGGAAGGTAATAATAGCTATTTTTTCCTCCAGGCAAACTCTGCAGGTTTTTGATTGATTGTTGTAGGCGGATGTTCATTTTCATATTTTCCATGTTATTTTTGGGGTGATTTGCGTTTTGTTTTTGCTATGTTGCATGTACAGAAATATTGTGAAATAAATATAAAGTCGGTGTATTACCAAGAAGAGAAGTATTTACAAAAGAGGTCGTTAGTAGAATACAGAACACGGGTTTAGTAGAACGTATTGTCGTGAGACGTAAGAGTCTGACAAATAGTACACTTCCGGTCCAATACCAGAAATACCCAACTGACTTGTTCACTCGGCTTACTTCCTCAACTGACTTTCGAGGTACTTGTCAAGGTATCATCACCACTACTTTATGTAGTGCTTAGAACAGTCCATTACTGTAGAAAAAGGTGGAGAGTGCCCCAACAGTTTTTTACTTCCCAGGTGTACCTAGAAAGCATTGTACTGTTTGTGTATTTTCTGTTTGTGAAGGATGTTTTGTGTGTGTAATATCTTTGTTTCCAGGGTCCTTATTTACTCCTATGTATATTTTTTCCTCATTATCTGGTGATTTTACCATCACTTGGTATATTATGTTGTTTTGTAAACAATTATCGTTTAATGGGCATTTATTTATTCTGCAGTTACATGTGGGTGTGGTTTGTTTGGGTTTGTTGATATTTTTTCTGTTGTGCCTTTTTATTTGTGCCATGTTCTTGGTGCAGCTGTAGCTGATTTTCACTGTGTTCTTGCTAAATAGTTTAAGAGGGCTTGATTGCAGGAAGTGTTTATGTAGGAGCTTGAAGAATATTTTTCTTATGTTAGTTTTTACGTTTTTGCTATATGGTGGGTTGAACTATGATGTTTCTATTCCTGTTATTTTTTGTTCTCTATGGTGAGTATGTGAGTATTAGCAGGAATCCACTATCTTTTAGGGCTTTTTTTCATAGTCTTTCTTAGCTTCATTGAATATGGTTTCATTGCTGGAGTTGTTGAAAAGCCTATGTTCAATGATTGAATAAGGAATGAATGTCCATTAAATAGTAATTTCACCCTAAACAAGGCAGTAAAATCACAAAAATGTAATGGATTACTGAGAAATTAAGAACAATAAATGAACAGGTATTAAGAAAACAAAAATTGCATTTAAATTTTTGAAGTTCAAAGTTGACTGGTAAACAACTGACTGGAAGAGAATTCTACAGGTGAGAACTACAAGAGAAGAAACTGTTCATATAAAACTTAGTTACGTCTAGCTATTTCAACTGTAAAATGATACTTTGCTGTCAATCTAGTGCTGTGCTTAAACTCATAAAATCAAGGTACCGAAGAGGAAAACTCATCAGAACAATTACTATGAAAATATTTATAGAAAAGTCATTGGGAAGTTACATTATTACGGTGGTGGAAAATTGACTGAAGCTGAAGATGCCAGGATAATTTAATTTTTTTAATTGAATTTTTCTTCTAAAACTGGCACCTATCCAAGGTTAGAGAACTTGTCTGCTCTGCTATATATAACCCGTAGCTCCAGAGAGAAAGAGAGATCAATTCAAGCTCTTAGCAATGATATTAGTATGAAAATGAACATAACAGAACTTGAACTCTGTTCAGTTTACACTTTGGTAACCATTGCATTACCCATACAGATCTTTCTCTACACACACAAATGTGTGTGCGTATGCAAAAAAACATGCATAGTCATATTTCTCTGATAAAAGGCTAAGTATAATTAAAACAGGTTAGTTGATAAAATGCATAGGTTTTGTTATATTGCCATAAACATTTTTACTATTATACTTGCTTATTTTTATTCCAATTATTACTCTACTTTTTCTTGGAGTCAATCACTTCACCTCTTGATTTTGTAAATGTCAAAACACACTGCCATTTGGAGGTACCAGTGCAAGAGAGAAAATTATTGCAACAAATGTTAAGAGTTCTAAAAATGCACTTGGTATATTATATGAAAGTCTACGGCTATATCGTGTTGAATACACCGGTTCCCTGTCCAATCACCGAAGTTAAGCAACATCGAGCCTGGTCAGTACTTAAATGGGTGACCATTTGGGAATACCAGGTGCTGTAAACATAAGTACCAAGCTTGGTCCACCGGTCCTCCAGGTTTGGGAGTTGGGTGCAGGGCTAACAACCCTGCTCCATAAAAAACAGTTTGTTACAGAAACAGCAACAAATAGTTGCTGCCCTATGCACCATCTGGGTGTGACAGATAAATGATGATATTATATGAAAGGGTACTGAAAAATTATCAGTCCAGTCCTTTTCTAAAAATATGATCAAGCCTTATTCTTTTTTTTTTTTCTTTTTAACTTTGTCCAAATAAAAATTTCATGAAAGAAAGTTGAAAAATTTGTTAGATTCACATATATTCAGACTGAATAGATCTGCTTTACTAAGAAATTAATATCTGGTACTTAGGCTCTCTCGCTATGGTTGGCAACCAATTTAGAAGAAAGATGACTCTGAATTCAAAATCATAACAATTGTCCATGGTCTTCAATTCTCAGCAATGAGGATAAGAAGCCAAAAAAGAGCTTTTGAACGTATCTATGAGACCAAGAACCAAACACGCAACTTACTTCTCCATATTTTGCAGTACAGATTGTTAATGCAAACAGTCTACTTTCAGACATTCCATTTGCAATATTGGTTACATTGCTAATCAGTATTTATTTACTATGAGAACCGATTATTAGTGTCTGGGAAGATTTAGCTTGGTCTTGCCCCATCATGAACAAACCTCTACAACATTTACATCATTGTGTCTGTGAAATCTTGGCCTCTAAATAGTTGTATGCTTATTCCTGGGAATTACATATCAAGGTTTTTATAAATTCCTTGACCTAACCAAGAAAGTAATTTGAAAAATAAATTCACTTGTTTGGTCATTTTGATGAAATATTTGGAATTGGAACAGGGCAGGTTTTCAGCACCTGCTCCCTTATATACACTATTTCCTAATGTCATTTTAATTTTTCTAGAAAACTAATGAAAATATTCTCAAAAATATGTGCAGAATATTTCTCTTATGTATAAATTATACTAGGCTATATATCACTCTATAATTGGGTAACAATTTCATGAATTTTCCAAGTGTTACATTGTTCACCTAATTGCTGAAACTCTAAAAACTTTGTTGTCATGAAAAATTATAATTGCAGAACATATGCAAAGTTGATTAAAGCAAATGTTTTGAACAACAAATTGAAAAATAATATTGCTATAAATTGCTATAAAGCCAATAATAATTTGAAATCTTTGATTTTATAAGCTCTTCATTAAAAAACTGTAAAGCATTTGCAATAGCGTTCCAAAGTTAATTTTAATGTTTTCAATCTGGTTAAGCTCTGACAAACAAGCCAGCCACTTTATCAAGTGAGTGTATTTTTGAAAGCAGTTTTATTCAGATATTCATTACTTTTCTTTGCACAATATAATGAAACATTTATGTCTAAAAAAATGTTTCTTTGCTTCTTTAACAATGGCTCGGGATTTCTTAAAAAAAAAAAAAAAATCAATGTATGGCAGAATTGTTAAGACCATCTGGAATTCACCATGGGCCTAGCACTTCCTCTTATAGTTCCATCCCAAAATTTCACGTTATCCCTCCCCCTTATTTGTCTTAACCTTTGAGGGTATTGTTTGCCAGTAGCTGATCAATCTTTGTGCCATCTAGTTGGCCCATTAAGCTTCAAACTTGCAACATGGCTATTAATTTCAGATTGTAAGATTCAAGATAATTCAAATAAATGGCTACCATTTATTTATATCTGTGCAGATTGAATTGGCTGACTTTCTGTGTTGATAGATATTGTCATCATTCAACAAATAAAATTTTTATATTGTGTAAGTTTTTTTTATACATATATAAATGAAATGTGAGAAGGATAATAATGTGAGAAACTGTGTGCACCATATATCACCTCTTTGTTTTTGTGGTGGAATCAAATGTGACCCTCAGGATTTACTGGATACTGCATTTCAGCCAAATGTTCTCTGGGTAATTTATATAACATAAAAGAATATATGGTGGAGTTTGATTTTGTCGTATAAAATGACATACACATGGTGTGACGGGTAAATTGTCATTTTATACTTTTAATTTCTGACATTGTTTGTTTGCTTTTAATTTTCTCAACTGCCCAGTATAGTGGGTCTGTTGGGCACCATCTGTGAGAAAAGCACCAAGATGCCTGAAATTATGAAAAAAGGCATGCTGTACTGCTTGGCGTTTGCACCAGAAACTTGAATACAAATATTTCAAAATGTTTGGATGTCAATCTAAGAACAGTGCAGAGGATTCAGAAAGAGTTGAATGAGTCTAATGTTGATTACAAAGGTGTTCTGAGTGATCACTCATGATGGCAATGTTATACCTCTATTAGTCTTCCCGCAGGGCCTCAGACTTAACACAGTGGCATACATCGAGTGCTTTGAGGAGGTAGTGCTTCTCTGAGTCAAGATGGTGACCGCTGGAAGGTCCTATGTCTGACAACAGGACTCTGCACCATGCCACACAAGCATGAGAACCAAGTCATGGCTGTCAGATAACTTCTGTGATGACATCACCTCATACATCTGGCCACCTAACTTCCCAGAGTGCAACCTCCTTGATTATTATGTGTGGGCTACAGTTAATGGAGAAAGACCAACAAAATTTCTTGTAATACCAAAGATGAACTGAAGGCAATGATTATTGTAGCATTTACTAACTTAAACAAGGAGATAGTTCAGAAGTATTGAAGGATTTTCTGAAGTTATCTGGGTGCTGTGATTGAAGTCAATAACAATCTTATTGAATTAGTATTTTAAGATATTTTTGTGCAATTTTGGTAAATATATCTGTTAAAATAAGATGTTAGTGTTATTTTTATTTTTGTGTAATTTAGACAACAAATTATTCATTGCATCCTGAATGTCCAGGAAATGTTTTCTTACTGAATAACAGAGAAAAAGTTATTTTTTATTTTAAAGGTGGGTATCAGTAATTATTCCTTTCATTGATAGAATTAATCCAATTCTTTTCTCTCTTTCCCCAACCTTATATATCAGTACAGTCTCTGACTTATTGGCTGACTGCACAGTTGCAGACACACATCAGAAGAGAAAGCAGTGAAAGTTATTAATGCCAATTTGAAGTCATAATTGGTGCCATACATGAGCACGTTGGTCTACATCCTAATTATTCTGCTTCTGGCTTGAGTACTTAATAACATTTATTTCTTGACTTGAATAAAAAATGAACTGACATTTTATTCAGTCAGGCTTAGAACTTAAATATCTTCAATTTGAGAGAATTACAGGAAGTTTCTCCAACAGCTAAAAGTTCTGCTTAATTACAAAGCACAACTTTTAGATTGCAGTATGATTTACTACCCAGGCAGTTTTGTACTTTATCCTTAAGAAAATAAGATACACAATAGAATATATTTGAATAGTAGTATCTATTAAGTATTTATGTATTAGTTATAATTGTTATGACTTATAGCCCCTTCCATTCCTCACTTGGAAATGCCATGATACATATGGATTCATAAATCTCATAAAAACTTTAATGAAGTCATTTGTAATCTGTAAAATGTATTTTATATCCACTTGCAAATGATGACTAAATATTTTTGGCTCAGTAATAGATTTTAACTTAAACGTAAGGAATATAAAAGACAAAATGGGAACTTGAAATGAAATTTTTACCATCTAGTTTTTATGTAGAATAGGATTCTTTTCTATTATAATTAACTTATTTAAGAAGTTCATTGTTTTAAAATCAATGTTGATCTTAAATTCCTCTTCAAAAATTTTTGATTAAAATCATTTGTTAAAACGAACCTCAGACCTTATGAGATTCTAAAAAGCTGTCTATGGCACCAGTCAAACTTCAACTGTCTGATATGATACAGAAATCAGAAAATACATCAGAATAGTGAAAGATGCATCTTGTTAGAATCAAAGAAACTGTTGCGTCCACCATAGTTTATGAATACAGCGCAGTACGTAATCTGTTCAATGAAACAACATCAAAGATTAACACTCACGAGTCAGACACACTACTGAATCTGACTATATCACCAATACTCGGGAAAACATGGTTGCCTTTATACACGTCGCATTGAATATTTCGAGCTTTCTGATTGGTTGACCCTTCTATTGGTGAACTATAAAATGAGTCAGCCCATGGCTGTTTTACCAGTATACAAGGGTACCCCCCAAAAAACTCCAACAGAAACAAGTGCTGATCTGCTGTCATATTTAACCTCATATATGGCAGTGAATGCTGGCCAATTTCTTCACAGATGAAAAATACTGTGACAAATGCTGAGAATACAATGAACTGACAAAGGAAGTTTTAAGGAACACAAGAAATAAAATGATACTTATATTTAAAAGAGACTGAAAATTTCTTGAAATTTAATGTAGAAAGAGTTCTCAACACATTTAACTCTCACAGGATAAGACAAAAAAACTTGCAAAGTCAAATTTCTTTTTTTCACGATACTTTGTATCAGTGACTTTGGAAAGAGATGGACATTGACGGTCTTCATTTGATATAACGTTGATTCTATTCTTCCAAGCTATTAAGTAAATACTTCTCTTCTACTTTTTGTGAAAGTTTGAAAGAATTTAAATAAATACAAAACCTAAAATGAAATTCTGTTACAATTCTTAAAATGTTTTGGTAAAAATTCCTTTGTAGAATAGTGTGCTAATTACTGCATATGAATTGTTTTTTCAAGAATGTTTCAATAACACTTCAATAATTTATTGGCTTACAGCCACATCACATTAAAACACTGGTTCCTTTACAATCACCAAAGTTAAGCAATGTTGAACCTGGTCAATACAAAAATGGGTGACTGCTTGGGATTACTAAGTACTATAAGCTTGGATGTTCAGGTGATGTCATGGATAATGGCTCAGAATTATTAATAAGAGCCAAGTTTCAAATCCCATAGGATTTGTTATATTCACTTTTATGCAACTCCCCTTGGGAAAGGTATGATCCACCTCTTCTCCCTCACCTATGGGTTAATTAGTAAAACGTTTATCACTAAACTATCACAAAAAAATCTAAAATATTTCCTGGCTTTAAATAACCTGTAAAGGATTGATAAGCCATAGAAAGCGAATCAATCATAGTTTATTGGTATTGATGCCTTTCCCAATGGCATTCTGAAGTGGATGTGAATTAGTTAATCTCTGAACATTGCTCACCAATTCCAGTATTTTTTCATGCTAGTAACTGATTGGACACTGTGCCTCTTTGTTAATTTAAAAAATGTTTACATAAATGCTTACTTAGGGCACTTCTAGTTTATATGGGTATCAAGTAAAGTAGCATCAGGATCCAACTGTTTGGTCAGCCAAGATGCACACTGAATCAATGAATTCATAGTCACAGAAGAAATGACTCGGTTAAGTTTTTAATTCTGATAATGAACTTTTAAGGATATTCAAGAGAAATTTCTTTCTCACTTAAAATTGTTAAAGCAAAATATAAATTGTGATAAATGAATCTTGATTTTCCTGCAGAGATTGAACTTTTCCTGACCACAAATAGAATAATGATTTACATTTATGTTTGAAACTCTTTCTCCCTCTCTCTCTCTGAAGTGGGAACACTCAGTTGTAGAAGTTATCCCTCATTATAAGAGGAGCTCAAGGTCATGTATATGTATTAATTAGCTTTGCTATGAACTTTTTATTGAAACATCCTAGTTGAAGCCTAATCATATCAAACTCATAAGATCATAGATCATATTTGTATTGTATATCACATTAAATATATTTAACTTTAAATGCACTCTACTGATTCATTAAAATATTATCTAGAGAAAAATATGCATGAATGAGAAGTTGTAAGTAACAAAAATGATTTTTTTTTTTTTTTTTTTTTTTTAAAAAGAAACAAGAATTTTTGCTAACAGGAGAAAAACTTCACTTTTGTTACTTGAAAACCTCTTATCATCGGTGTATGTTATTCCTCAGTGGTAACCTTCTAAAATCTACTTCAACTCTATACTTCTAATGTTGCCACCTAAATCCTGAAATTTTATTTTACTTTTTTTTTTTTCTTAATATGAGTAAATACATTGGCCTATTGTCTACATCACACTCCTCCTGAGTCTTCTGAACAAGAATTGAGGTTTATCCCTTGTTTTCCTATAAGGATTGCATTTCTTGTCCTTTTTAAGGTGTTTCACTTTTGTTCGCAGACATATCTTGTGTGTTATTGACATTATTGCCTTGTTTGGGGTGAATTGATAAAAGAAAATTTGATGGCTTATGCTGGAGATCCAGTTTCATTTCCTTCTGTCCTTTTTATAGTCTCTTAAGAACAGTTCCCAGTATTCTGATGATGACTGGTAAGAAGTAACTGTCCTTGAAGAGTCTATGAAAATTAGAAGTTGAGAGTGGACAGTGTTATTAAAAACAGTTTGAATAATAAGCTGAGTGCTGCAGTATTGAAGAGGTTCTCTATCATTTGATCTCTAGTGTCTATTACTACTCTAATAGAAAAATGTTTTTATTTCCCTCCCTTAGAAATGGTATAATCTGAAATGACTTGAATTTGTTGTCAATTCCATTTAAAATGCCAACAGGCAGACCACTTTTCTAAAAGTGAAAATATAGATTTTTATTAAGTTCTAAGCATACCTTTCTAAGACAATCACTGATTATCAATTTGTGATGATTTATACAGAAAATGCTTGTCTTGACCAACAGGAATTGTCAACTAATTTGAACAAACTCTATGTACGAGCTCTGTCTAGAACTGGGGTAACAAAACTGTCCCAAACAAGCTGCAATGACAGTTCATCCAGCCCAGCACTGCAACATAAGAGTTAAAATATAATTATTTATATGGAATTATCAATAGGTTGTAATTAAACTTACTATATAGAAAATATTAAAATAAATGGAAGTAAAAATACCAAAATTTGGCCAATCTAAGTCTTGTATCTGACACTAAAAATAAGTTTTCAAAAAATCAGTGAACTAGAAAGAAGAAATTTCTCTCATTTTCACTGTTTGAAAGAGTTTTGCTCTGGAATCATAAATAATGTTGACCATGAATTTCCGAAGATTATTCATGACTTAAACAAGCAGTTTTTGGAGAAATTTTCTGATCTCGAGGATTGAGTGACATTTTTCTGTTCCTGAATCTATTTGATTGTAACCTTGATGATGTGACAATTAAACTATGGTTGGAACCTTGTTGATTTTCAAGCAAGTGACTTGTTGAAAGAGAAGCACAGAGAAGGAAAACTTCTTGAATTTTATCACTGCTTACCTAATGAGTTTTCAAAGTTAGGGAAATTTGCCTCTGTTATAGCATTAGTGTTTGGAACAACTTTTGTCTGTGAGCAAACATTTTGAAAAATTGAGTATGCAAAGTCAACACATTGGACAAGGTTGACTGAACATTTGAAAGCAATTCTCTTGATTGGACACAGCAATTCCAAAGCGGGTATTGATTATATCTTAAAAGGTGAACGTCACTTTCACAAATCTCACTAACCTTTTTTGCTGCTTAGTTTGTGAGGTTCACATACATATGCATTGGGTGTGATATAACTATTTTATTCAGTTGCCTTCTTTGATAACTTTTTGGTAAATATGTTGCCTTTATTTTTTTGTGTATTCAGTGTGTTACAACACAGTGAACGAAATGGTTATCTGGTCCACACTTGTCATTCTCTCAATGATCTGGCCCACTCTGAAAAATGTTTCTAGACTCCTGGTCTAGAATATAAACTACCATCTTTTAATATCTTAAGCATCTATTGTAAAGATTTGGTATAAACAGACATTCTCACTTGGCTGTAAGATGCCATTGAATGAATTTGGCATGACCAAACCAGTAGATACTTCACATATAGAGATCTTTGGTAAAATATCACCTCATCAAGTTGTTAACCATAGAAAATAAAGAAATTGAATAGAGATGAGTAGTTTTGTCCAACACTACAAATTGTTAGAAATTCCAAACATTAAAATCAAAATTTAAGTCATGTTCTTAAACAGTTTTGTCAAACTGAATTTCATATGGATATTATGCCACCAGACACATTCAGAAATATCTAAACTGTCAGCTGTATACAACTATTTTCTCGGATTAATGATTAAATTGGCTTTGAACAAATTAATCCTATGAGTCTTAGAGTGAACTTTCTTTCTTTGACCCTCATGGACTGGCACTGCTATATACTCTCCGCTAGGTCTGCAGTATTTAAAACCTTAAGATATCCCCATGGATATTGGTTGGCTAAAAATGATTTCAGCTGTTGATTCCATTTTATTTTATTCCTTTTTCCTCTGCTTAATCTTGTCAGCTGTATTTTTGTTTGACTTTGTTTAGATATGAAGATATTATAATGGAATATCCCAGCACCCTCTATGAACACTATGGTGGACTAAGTCTATTATAGACTAGCAGTATAGCCCGGCGTTGCTCGGGTGTAATGAAAGCTTTAAAACTAATCCATGGTCCTGGAGCTCAGTCAAATTTTGATTTCCTGGTATCAATATCAAATCAGTTATGAGTGTATCAAATTTGATTAAAATCAGACCAGTCCTTCTATAACCCGATTTTTTTATTATTAATTTTCTATATTTATCGGAGGTACCTCAACACAAAACCTAGCTAAGAACACTTGCAGACACTTATAGAACAACTGTAAATTTTCAAGAAAATCGGTTCAGCTGTTTCAGAGTCTGTAGGTAATGGATACACACACACACACACACACACACACACACACACACAAAAAGTTCCATTTATAAATAGGTTTAGATAAGAGAGCAAGAACATTTTCACTAATGAGTCTTGCTTATAGATTAGAACCTAGTAGTACTATTCTTTTGCTGAATAAACCTTTATTCTATTATGCTTGGCTTGGTAATTTTTCCACTCAGATTTACACTTTGTTAAATTGTACCCTTGTCCAGGATAAAACAAAAGAATTAATAACAGCTATAGATTTTAAAACATTTTAAGCTTTTCTAGATAAGTACATATTTTATGCATCATATTGATTTCTTTTTCTCTCTTCCATTGTTTCACCTTAAAGCCAATAAGGTGAAAGGACAATAAACAAGCAGGATTCAAAAAGACAGAAAAATGATGCTTGACATTGCATTTTATATTTTTGAAGATTGTATTTTACAGGAAAGTAATAAGCTGGACGAGTTTCACAGGCAAGAGGTGTGAGAGAAGGAACCATTGAAATAGTTTATGGTTATATTTAGCTATGTCAATAAAACGATGAGACCTAACTACCAATCTGTTACTATGCTTAAATTCATGATGTCAAGGCATCAATGAGAAGTTAAAAACATTTGCCTTAAAAATATTTATAGAAAAAGCAGAGAAGCCAGGTTTCATGGTGGGAAAGTGAATGAAACTGAAAAACCAGGTCAGGATCGATAACATTGCAGATTCTTTTGTTTACTATATTATATATTTTAATTCATTAATAAACTGATTATAGTTAATCTGCTTTTTATGAAGACTGATATTAAATCTTCACTTTAATGTTTTTTTTTCTTTTTCAATAATACACAAGGATAAAACGTCTCTTTAATTAATCTTTAATAATTCCATTGTCTAATGATTGCAGTTTTTATTTTTTTATATTTTTTGTCTAATGATTGGAAATTTTACATATATATATATATATATATATATTTATTTATTTTTTTATTTTTTTTATTTTTTTTTTTTGGAGATTAAAATTCAGATAGATTTTTTCCATTATGTCTGGCTACAATAATTTGATTAGTTGATACGAATCCATACATAAACAGAATGCTCAGAAAAAAAAATTTTCTTCTCATTTTGTTTTATATTTCTAACCCTTTATTTTTTTTTTATATACCCTTTCTGGCATATTATATCTTTAAAAACTTAGACAAGTGGTAAAGTATTAAAGATAGTTAATAAGTACTTAAATAAACTGCATGTAATGAATTGTATTTCTCTAGTGAATCTCAATATATATTGCACCAACAAATAAGCTTAAAATTCAGTTTTTAACTTTTTATAGTCATCAATTTTCATACAAAAAGAGCATTGTTGATTTTTAAAATGTTATAAAAATTGTTTCAGGAGTGAAAGACCTGTTAATTATGTTTAAATTGTTGAGGATGCTGTAGGATTTTTTTTTCTCTTTAAGTAACTTTTGTCTTTCTGAATTGTTCTTTTATTGTCTGCTATTCCAGCTAAATTCTTCTTACTCTTTCGTTCTCAATAATCCCTTGTACCTTAGAGGCATTATCATCTTGCTTGGGGTGAAATGATTAAAAAAATTTTTTTTAAAGGAAGGATTTGCTTTCTTCTAAGTAATTTTTTTTTTTAATCATTTCACCCCGAGCAAGGAAGAAACGCCACTGATGTGCAGGGGGCTACATAAATGTAAAAAGATTAATTAGAAAAGAGTGAGGAGTACAAACTAGTTAGAAAGGAACAATAGAAAGTTGAGAAAGCAGGTGCGATGACAGATACATAGGAGGAGAGAAAGGGAAGGTTATACAGGGGAGGGGAGAGAGCTAGAGGCCAGTGGTTAGTAGATGAGTATTAACTTTGCATTTAAATTTCTGGAGGTTGTAGCCGTCAGGAAAGCAAGAATACAGGAGCGAGTTCCACAGGTGGGAAGTGCGAGA
Source organism: Ascarosepion bandense (assembly GCA_037127315.1). Lineage (NCBI taxonomy): Eukaryota > Metazoa > Mollusca > Cephalopoda > Sepiida > Sepiidae > Ascarosepion > Ascarosepion bandense. The sequence continues at coordinate 1,588,304 of JBBBDQ010001552.1, read as the reverse complement.
GAAGAAGCTGCAGGAGTAGAATTGTTGTCTGCATTTGGCTAACCTGACTGTGAATGGGTGGGACCCAGTTGCCAGTCTGGTTGTACGAGTAAACACCTGTTGAGGAGGCATCAGTGACTTAAGTTCGTCTGAGCAGAAGCCATGAAAGTATTTATAGAAGAGACAAAGGGAGGCCACATTTCGACGATGGGGAAGTGGCTGCAGTCGAGCCGCCGGATCAGTACCTATCACATGAGAGACTCTCCTTTGGAGCCTGTCAAGAACACCGAGGAGAACGGCAGGGGCACCTGACCATAAATGGCAGCAGTACTCCATGCACGGACGGATGGTTGACTTGTATATATGCAGGATGGATTCAGGTGGAAAAAACATCCTGGATCGACATAGTGACCCAACCTTCTTAGCAGTAGATTTGGCTATGGATTCAATATAGTGGTTCCATTTGAGGTCTGAGGACAGGGTAAGTCCAAGGAGGCGTAGTGTATTACTCTCCGGGAGAATCGCTTGGTCCATGCTTATGGGAGGCAGGAGAGGTTGCCTGTAATGGTTGACAGACAACAGCTTGGTCTTAGATGAATTGAAGTTGACAAGCCACTTCTTGCCCCAGTTCACCACAGAGTGTAGATCCCGCTCAAGGTCAGCAGCAAGATTATGTCTGTCCGCCACGACAGGTTTCTTACTGGTGCGGGAGTATATTGTAGTGTCATCTGCGTAGATGCCTACTTGGGACTTGATCTCATCTGGGAGGTCGTTGATGAAAATAAGGAAGAGCGTCGGGCCCAGGATAGAGCTCTGTGGAACACCAGCATTCGTGCTGTCGGACGAAGAGGCACGCCCATTCAGAATGACCTTCATTTTGCGGTTATTTAAGAAAGATTGGATTAGGTCAAGCAGGTGACCGGTAATACCATAACCGCGTAGTTTGCATAGGAGGCCAGAGTGCCAAACCCTGTCGAAAGCCTTGGAGATGTCCAGAGCAACCGCGCGAGCCTCGTCAGATGCATCAAGGGCCTGTAGCATGTACTCCGTCACAGTTGTTAGCAGGTTGGCCATGGACCTGGCAAAGCAGAATCCATATTGCCTGTCAGAGAACAGTTTGTGGGCGGTGAGATGATGAACTATTTCAGCATTGATTATAGCCTCGAATACTTTCCCGAATATCGGTAGAAGACTGATAGGGCGATAGTTGGATGGGTCCAAGGGTTCACCACAATTTTTAAATACAAGAACGACTGAAGAGAACTTGCAGGAAGCAGAAAGGCAGTAGTTAAATAGTTTAGAGAGGACAGGGGAAAGTTCAGGAGCACACCTCTTAAGGACTATCACTGGGATTCCATCGTCTCCACACACCTTATGGGGGTTGAGTTTTGAAATTACTCTGGATACTACTGTCGGGGTAATATATACGTTGCGCAGTTTGGCCTCAGTTCTAATAGGGAAGTTGGGTGGGTGTACTCCAGACAAGTCGAATGTGGAGTTGGATGTGAATCTGTGGGCAAAGTACTCAGCTTTGTCCGCAGATGACATGGGAACCTCAAATCCATGGATTAAAGGAGGTATTGAGGATTTCCTATTGTTGAGCACTCGTTTACAAATCCTCCAATAGTCCTTGGAGCTGAACTTGCGGTCAGCTATGTGCTGTCGCATTCTCTCAGCAAACAACTGTATTTTGTTTTGCAGAAACATATAAATCTGTGATGGACATAAAAATAAAACTGTCAGCATCTAAATTATGCCTCATGAAATTTTGAATTTTATGTGAGGAAATTTTCTTCAACTTAAAAAAAGTGTGGTTGCATATTATTCTATTAGTATATTTCAAGTTATGTTTCTAGCATATATATATATATATATATATATATTAACAATAACATTTATTTTTTGTTACTGTATATGTTATTTTTAGTGAATAACTCTAAGTTGCTATACCTGTTTTTTCTTAGTGAAATAACAATCAGTTAAAATTGAGAAGTCATACTAAAGAAAAAATTAATTTCTGACAGGAATCAAACCTGCATCATTTTTGCCCATTAGGGGAAACCACTTTTTTTAGCCACCAGTTTGCCCATAGGAACATGACTGATAGGACAACAATAAAATTTATATAGTCGTAATATTAATATCTAATTCTAAAAATGCACAATTATCTCATATTTCAATGCTGTGTGAACTACTTGACCATACTCTCAAGTATTACAGTCTTGTGAACATTTTTGTTAAACTTAGATGCATTAGAATGTCAAGAATTGATTAAAGAAACAAAAAGAAACAGGTAATTTATGATGGAAAATTGATTTGGGTTAGTCATTCATGTTGTTGTTGGAAACTAAAATATTATTTCTGGCTTTTGCTTAATTCAAATTGTAAATAATTGATAACACTTGAAATTATTTTTTATATGACGTCACTGAAAATAATTAAGAAATGAAGTGAAATTTTTGTTGCTTCCAAACAATTTGTTATAATAAGAAAGTGGAACAAATCTGGATGCTATAATTGGTTTATATTTGGCTTAATAGTTGATGTAAAAGAAAACTAAAAGTATTTTGTGGGTTATGTCTGACCTAAATGTTTATTTGAGGTTGACTGATAGTTTCTGCAAAATAAAAATTTGCATTATGCTCAAATAGTCAACACTTGTTTGTAGAAAATTTCACAGGATTGTGTTTTGTACCATTTTTTTAACAAGACTTAATTCTTCACGGCTAATTGATTATATTTAATTTAGATTTGGACTTGTAACTGATTATCTGGAAAACTTGAACAAAGATCATCTTCAGACATCTCATCCTTCAAGCATTCTATTTTCTAAATGATTTTGAAATATTTTTTATAGGGAGGGGGAAGAGCTTTGAGAGGTGAAGTGATATTTTATTGGGGATGCTGAAATTTAAAATTTTTAAAGCTTGGAAATCTTATCTTTATTTTTATATACTTGGGTTTATTTTTAGTAGATTTTATTTAGTTTCTTTGTTTTTTTTTTTTATCACTTTTGTTATCCTACATTGTGACAATTGCCATAGATTTTCCTAAAATACTTAAATTTCTATTGTCTTTTTATATATTCAGTGGTCAGAGAAATTGTTTGCTTGAAAGACTCAAATTGTTGTCACGCATTTAGTCAGTTGTTTGTTTCGTAGTTTTCATCTGGCAAGTGTTTAAATAAGCAGCTTTTCTTAACAAGCTATATAAAATGTACTATGTAGTATTTACTATAACTAAAATGGCATCACACATTTTTTGTATCATTTTATTTCCATTCATTAAAAAAAAAAAATCCTTTTCAAACACCTACTGAACCATGGGTTTTAACAAGATGTTCTTTCTTTTGCCTACAACTTGAATTGTTGACAAAAGAAAAAAAAGAATCTGATTTCTTCATATGTAATACCTCTTAATTCTTTACCAAATTGCTCTAAGATAAATTTCTAAAATAAAAAAAAATATAAAAATAGTAAAAAAAAAAAGAAAAAAGTTCTATAAGACTTGCATAGAAAGCTATTCAAGTTTTAGGAACTTGAGTAGCACATGTCAATCACATAGGGCAGATTATTGGTCTTACTTTTGGCAAGATGATTGTATACATGCCTAAGGGCAGTAACTTATAAAAATATGAAGCATTCATTTAAGTAAGTAGTATTTTAATATTAGATGTTATTAAATAGTCAAAAGTAATATTTTTCAATGAATTTAGTTATAACTGAACACTTGTCCAGAATCCATATATAAAATATAAAGATTTTATAAATTTCAACTAAAAGCAGTTGTGGCTGCTTGGTCAATGATACCAAATGTATCTTTATAATGGAATGTTTAATATTATCATTATGAATAATTTAATATTATCATTATGAATAATTTAATATTATCATTATGAATAATTTAATATTATCATTATGAATAATTTAATATTATCATTATGAATAATTTAATATTATCATTATGAATAATTTAATATTATCATTATGAATGATAAAATCAAGCATTTTATTTTCTGAAATGCAAACATTTGAGAAGACTAATTCTAAATAGCAGACACTTTTTTAGATTTAAAAATGATCATTGTTAATCAGAAGAAACTTAAGATTAAAGAAATGACAGCTTTCAAGAACTGTTATTAAAATGTAACGTTGTTTACAATTTTGAATCATAAGTTTTATTCTTGCATGTCTGGTAACCAAGGGCTTTTTTTTTTTTTTTTTTTGTAGATTTTACCCTATGAGGATTGAACTTACAACCTTATTAATCTGCAATACTAGGTTGTTTGCTATTATTTTGTACAAGTTAGTAGTTCTTAGATTTTACACTGCATATCACATTACTCATTTGATGTTTTATTAATATATAAAATAAATACTGATTGTAATCTAAAAGTTGTTGAATGATGGTAACATCTATCTTTATAGTTAAAATGAAAATCAGTTCATTCTGCTCATATGTAAACAAATGGCCTTTGTAAAATTCAAGGCATTTCATACAATCTCAAATTAATAACTGTTTTACAAGGTTGGAATTTTAGAATGTGTTGTAATGTTGATTTGATGGATTAAGAGATCTGTTTAAAAAAACAAATAGCTTATAAAAATAAAGCCATGTTAGAAATTTTAAAAAAATGTTTGACATTTTCCAGAGAACTGAAGGGGTTTGTTAAAGATCTTAGACAACTCTGATGCAGGTCTGAAAAGAGTAAGTCATGGGGGTTTGTTAATTTGTATAAACAGAAAAGTTATCAAAAATCTGTTCAAGTTAGAAAATTTGTAGATGTTGTGGTAGTAAAAGACGTGCAGTACAAACTAAAGTGGCAAAACATCTGCGGCTGATTACTTGGCCTACTCTTAAGAAGCATCCATAAAGAAAATCCAGTGAAATGGAGGTGGAATATATGATCAATTTTTTTACTGATGAATGCTATTTTACTTTTGAATAGAGAAAAGACTATGAATCTGCTTGTGGAAAGGGTCCTGACAGGATGGGGCATCAACAAGATAGAAGTATTGAGATCTTTTGGGTTTTGGCGAGAAGTAGTGAACCCATGGTGATTTATGATAGTGCTAAGATAACAGTTCAGATTTACATGAATTTTATTTTTGAAGGCACATGTAGAATCATGGTTCAAGAAGCCAGACACACTCAGAAGTTGCTTTTTTCTTTTTTTTTCTTTTATGTATGACAATGCACCAGAATATTTAGTGCAGAAAATTTAATAAATATCTGAATAAAATGGGTTCTAAAAACCATTTGATAAACTGGCTGGTTTGTTCATCTATCTTTAACCAGATAAAAATCTTAAGCATTCTGAAAGTGGTTTACTATGGCAAATAACAATTTTCCAACACAGATGGACATTGGTATGCTATTCTGGTTGCTTTGCAATTTATTTTGTATGAGAAAAATACAACTACTAACAAAATTAGTAGATGTCCAACTAAAGCTAGTTTCAGGACATAACACATTTCATATTCATATTTATAAATTTGTCATCATTATGATAACACTAATATTCTATTTCTTATTTAAAGCACTTGCTCTTGTAAATTTAGCATTTGTAAATTTTTAATGACAATATAATGTTTCTTGATGTTTCAATAACCAGCATAATGTTGTGAAAGTTGGAAAATAGGGTAAAATTTGTAAAACACCTCACTTTATATGAGTAACATGTAGTTTAAAATTTATACGTTATGTTAAACATGCTGCACAGTAATAGTGCAAATACTCGTGTGAATCCATTCATTAGTTCTCTAAAGAAAAAAAAAAACGTGGGAGACAAATTATGTGGTTACTCTTAGGTACCAAATAAAAGGAGTGTTGGGGGATGAGAAAATGTAATATAGAGGCGGGGGTGGAAAAACTAAAAAAGGAGTAGGTAATAAATGAGGTGTTTGGGAAATAATTTAGAATGAATGTTTGAAACTATAACCTAAATAAATGCTCATCAATGTCTTTAAGTAAAATGCTTTAGCAGAATGGAAAACCTTTCCATGAAATCTTATCAATGTTACAAGATGAACAAATGTTTTTTTTTTTTTTAATTGGATAACTAATAAGTGGCAGCACTCTATTAAGCTATATTGGAATTGGAAAAACAAAAATCCCCAACTAATAAGTGGTGAGTGGGAATGTTTGTTTGACACTCAAGTATCATGTGAAATTTGGTGTAGAATTGAGGCTGTCAATTCAGTGTTTAGATTTGTGTGTTATTGATACAGAAAATGTGATCGGCATTCAGGGTTCAATTTATAGCTGAAGTCATTGCATTTCCTTTTTCACAAATATCCTTACAAAAGGCATGAATACATCTCCTCTCAGTTATGGATTCAGTAGCAAGGCAGACTAAACATTCTAGCCTAGATTGGCCTTTAATCTTCGAAACTTGTTAGTGTAATTAAGCTAATTCAATGACTTTCCCACCCATAAAATGTAATTGCTAACAAAAACAAAGCAAAAATACTATGATCAGCAGACCCAAATCAGCACCCCCACCCCCTCTGGTCTAGTTCATCAAAAAGATTCTGTCATTTGCTTTAAATATGTTACTGCCTTTCTGATTATTTTATATTTTACAAGTACATAGATCTGAGAGGAAAAGTAAAAAAGAAAAATAAAGTAAAATGACTTCACAAATAGATATTTTTAGATTTTACTTTTTGTCTGAATGATAATGAAAAGGTTTTTATTTTATTTTTTGATCAAAGAAATCCTATTTAACTTGTCTGGTTTTATGTTTGTCTCTATAAGGCATTTGTGTTGACAGACCAAAATTCACACACCTCCATATGGGCACATGATCATATATAAAAATGATTGTGACATTTCCAGATGGTCTTTATTTTGTTTTTTGGAAAGTTTAGAAATAATGATTTCGTTTCAGAATAAGAGTTAAGGCATCAACATGTACATGTTTCTCTTTCTCACTCACTCACTCTCTTTGTCTCTTTATTGTTTTCTTTGTATCTCTTTTTTTTCTCTCACTTTCCTCTTTTTAACATTTCAACTTAATTTGAGGAAAATAAATTGTCATGTTTTCCTGGAATTCCTCTGGGACACTTCCTAACCTTTGCAAATATTTTAAAGATTCAATTATTTCTGATTCTGTTGCATATACTTCATTGGTCTAAAATTAGGCAGTAGTAAGAAGAGGGTGGGGAAGTGGTGTGTGACAGACAATGAAAGCTTTTATTATATGCATTTGAAACATTTTTATTATCTTTTATTTATTTATTTATATATATATATATATATATATTCCAAGTTGAGTAGTTAGGTATTGGCGAAAAGTAATTCCAAATTCTGTCTGCATCATTGAATTGTGGGTCTGATTGAAAGAAAGGGTCAGTGATTTAGGAACAACTAGGCCTTGTATGGAATTATATCTGAAAATAAACTTTGAAAAGTAATTTTTTTAAATTTTTTTTTTAAGAAAACATTTTCAATAGATTAGCAAAGAATTCCACGTGCTTAAACAGTTTGGTCTGGCATAGAAATGGAGCAGGTGACTCATGTAAATTAATCCTAAAACAAAATGAACTTAATTATCTCTTTATTTTTATTCTCTCTCGATTTTACTTTAAACAAAAAATGATTCCATGATTTATATGAGAACTTACCTAAATGACAACAATAAAAAAAATTTCTTTTTTAATCTAACTTGGACTTTGAACCATACAACTTAGGTTTTGAAATACTCTTGAACTATATGTGTGATATTCTGAAACACTTTCAAAGAACATCACAAACACTTGAAATGTTTTGAAACATACCTAAATAGAAGATCCAGTTTCTGCATTAAATGACCCACAAGGGTTGATATTCAGGGAAAACTAATAAACAATCAGTCTTTATTTATCTAAAAATTCATACTATACACCATGAGTTGAGAGATGAAAATGTCTTATTTTACTGTTCTGTTCAACATCAGAGAGATTCAACCCTAATTGTTGTTAGTTTATACAGAGTATCAGATGCTATCCTTTCTCTTCAAGAAAACCACATTTCTTTTATTTTATTTCCAGGATCTTTCTTTGATTCCCCCCCCCCTGAGATTGAGCATCCATTTAGACAGCCAAATTTATAATGTATAATTGTGTGCTTATATATATATATATATATATATATATATAAAATGTACCATGACAGGCACAATTCATTGCAGCTGGGTACATGGCACACACATCCTCCATATCCACTGTCTTTTTATGACATTCATACTGTGTGAAATGACAAGTGTCACATGCATTAAAGTCACCTTCGTCTCTGTGAGGTGACTATAAACAATGCACAGCTCAAGACAACTGAATGTTGGATTACAGGCTCCCATTTTTCATTTACTATATGGATTATTCCACTTGACTCATAAACCATTGCTAGGGGAAGCTGCTTAAGCCTGTTAAAATCATAGATTTCTTTCTCTGGCCTCTTTTATAGCTTTTCAACTCTGGCCTTCAGATAGTCATATGTGGGTAAAGTGTCTCCAAATAAGGCACATTAATTTTCTTGAGTTTTTCTCTCTTGACTTTTGTGCTCTCCCACACACATGCACAATAGTTGTTTCATGTTTTTGTTTTTTTTTTCCTTTTGTCACATGTAATTCATTGTGTTACTACATTGTCATTTGTTTTATACATTTTGTGTTACTCATATTTTTTTTTGTTTTTACATGGACTCATATTGAATCTGTCAATATTGTTTGCAGAATAAATGTTCCAGAAGGTCATAAATATTTACTATCCGAGGTGTTGATTCCTGCAATATTTACCTATACTTTTACCTATAACAACTATTTATTCCCAGATCAGTTGATTGGTTTCAAATATGAATGTTTTGAATGATGATATCACTTTTAAACAACTTAATATTCTATATATTTCTCCATGAATTTATATATGAAATATTTAGAAATATATTGAAATTGAATTTTAAATCATTCAATGGATACAGACAAAATAAATTAGGGAAATTGAAGATTATAATCCCTTCTTCTAATTTTTCAGTATTCTTAGGGAAGGGATGACTCCATCTCTTTACTCCTCAGCTATTGATAAAATAAAGGGGCAAACTGGGCTGTCTAGCTTTGATCAGCAACTAATTAAGAATAATAACTCTGAATCCAATATTGTATAGAAAGTAATGAAAATTTGTTTTTTATTTTTCCTAAGAACAATCATGGCAATACACTGTTTACAAATATTAAAGAAAAAGGATGTTGGGAAGAGAGATGGTCACATAACTATTGTAACAATCTGGAACTGGATGATAGATGAGTAGCATTGTGGGCACACATACATAGTATATTTTCTCTATCAACAAACTTTTTTTATTTTCTTTTTTTTTTTTCATGTTTAAATTGGAGGTCTATTGAAGTATTTAAAATATGTGGTATTTAATGCCCTTTTTATCTTGATGTTCCAGGATCTTTCTTTGATTTTTTTTTTTCCCCCCTGAGATTGAGCATCCATTTAGACAGTCAAATTTATAATGTATAATTGTGTGCTTATATATATATATATATATATATATATATGGCTTCCTTTTTGGAACTTAAGTGCTTTTCATCAAAATATTCCAACTTTATTAATATATCAATGCCATTAATACAAAAATCAACTTATGCTAGGATTGAGTGATTTCCTTTGTTTCTTTATTTTTTTTTTTTCTCCAAAGTGGTTGTCATGGAAATGAATGCATTTTGACCAGCATTTATGAATTATGGATAGTTGATTTTTTTTTTTTTCTTCTGTGCATACTAAACCTTTTTTTTTTTTTTTTCTTAATAACACTTTCCTGACATGGTCATATAAATATTGTAACAACTTGGAACTGGACTGGAATGAAATATGAAACTGGAAAACTGCAATGAAATATCTTTTGATTAGGTACTTACACTAATTTTTTGATACCTAAGGTTTAAAATGAATATTTTAAAATAAAAAAGCATTGAGGAAGCTTTTTTTTTTTTTTTCTTTAGTTTTAATTTAAAGCTAAAAGATGAAATTTACTATTTCCAGTGAACAAAATACTCTGAAGTATTTCAAATAGGACATATACTCATTGGAATCAGTTTTTTTTTAATTTTCATTTTTTTTGCTGCTTTCAATGAAATAATTGACAATTTTTGATACATTTGTTAACAAAAGTTAATTCTCAGTTTTAAAACTCTTGCAAAAAAAAATATTTTCTGAAACCTTGAGTAATATTAGCTGATTTAAAGTAATTAATCTGATTTGAAAAGAAAAACATACTTAAAGTTTACACTAACAGAAATGAATTTTTAAAACAAACAGTAGTAGTAATAACGTACTTCTGTTATCATCAATTACATAAGTGTTGAAAGGTGTTGACAGATGTATTATTATTCTAGAGAGAATTTCTGTTAAAACATAATTTAAGAAAATTTTTTATATTTTTTAAGTACTTAGCAAGGGTTGGAAAATATTGTCCGTAATCTAATTTTAGTAATGTTGACTTTAAATTTACGATATTCATCATTCTTATTTTCTGATAATTTTATATATAGTTGATGATACTTTCAAAAATGAGTATGTTATATAATGTTTTATACACCCCATAAAAATTTAAAAAATTTTTAAAGAATCTTGATTCAAATAATTTGTATTAAGTTTTCAAGTTTTGGTTAGTAACTATAGTTTTCACTAATAACAATATCATGTAACTGGATGAAAGTAATGCCAAATTTTAAAAGATTTATATATCATACATTATAATTAAAATTTAAAAACAGAAATGAAACCAATTCTTGTAAAAATTCATTATTCACCCGCCAAAAATTTTTTATTAAGACAATAGTGTCATTTAATAAATCTTATTTATAAAAGCAATTGAAAGCTTTTCTTATTAATGTCAGTTTTATTGCATTTTTTATTTTACAATTCAAAGCTGATATTTGGGAAATGAGTAGTAATAGTAGTATGAAAAAGAAAATTTATTTACATTTTTCAAAGCAGACCTGATTTTAACTAAAAAATTCAAATGAAAATTAATTCACAAAATTTTCATGAAATTAAGTGGTAAGTAACATGTGAAAAGTGTCAAAAATTTAATTCATATGTAAATAAGTCTTGAAAGTTTCATTAAAATCTAACAAATTGATTTTTGCAAGAATTTCCAAATCGATGAGTTTTTCACCAGAAAAAAAATACAAAAACACTAATCACAAATATTACATAGACAGCTGATGGGGAAAAAAAGATAACTTTGAACATGTTAGACAGGATTAATAACTTTAATAAAATAATGAAAAATACTTTCTTTCCTCTTAATAATAACATAAACATTTTAATGACAAAACTTTACGTTTTATGATCATGCTATTTTCCCCACCCCTGTGTAAAAGTGGGGACACTGACTTTTGATCAGTATTACAGTTGTTTGTTTGTTCTTGGGAGTGGTGGGGGGAATGTTTTAAAAATTAAGTTTGTTGAATATAGTAGATTTTTTTTTTTTTTTTTTTTTTTCAAATCCCGGTAGGCTGAACTAAGCTCTTCATAGGGCCGATAGGTGTCAAGCCATGTGAAGTGTGCTTGATCTTTACTTTGCCAATACTTTTTCTCCTAATAATAAAAAATAGCTCAACTTTATCATCAGTAGTTAAAAACCATTTTTTTTTTTTAAATATATTATTGATAAAACTTATCAACATACAAGCATAGTTTTGAACATTGAACAACTTAAAATAAGGAAAAGAAAATGCTTTATTTTGGAAACCTTATTAGCATTGGATGTGTGTTGTGGTACAGTGGATATCGACTCAGAACGAAAAACCAGGGAGCCGAGTTCGAATTCCAGTTGAATCCATCATATTCACTTACGCGCAAATACCCTTGGGAAAGGTATTAATCAGTCTCTTCCTTCCAGTTATGGGTTAAATAACAGGACAGATTGGGTTCTATAGCCTTGGCCGGCAACCAGTCTACCGCAGAAAGCAATGGCAACCTTCTGCGGGATAATCTTCTGCCCAGTCAGTTATGTCTCTTTCGAGACATGATCGCCCAAGCGTGTATCACGTATGGCACTTAACTGACTATTAGCATTATGATCTCATGACCCAATACAGTTCTTGTTTTTGATAATCAAACTGTTTATCAATTTTAGGAAAGGATTTGACTTCATGTTTATTTTATGTTCTTGAGATTGCTATTGTAACATTATGCAAGATTATTGAAATATTTGAATGAAAAGTGTATAGAATAATTGTTTGGGATAAAACCATGATACTTTGTTTGGCTTTCCTATGATGTTGTTTCAATTGTGACATATCCTTAACAGATGTGATGACTGCTAGCCGAATTGATTGCCAAAATTTGGGCATCTATCAAATATTGCCAGTATATTGTGTTTATGAATATTTACTAATCATAGTTGAGCACAAGACTAAATGAATGTAAGAAGATTGTGTTGTGCCAGCTTTCTAAAATAGGAAGGATCTGCTTGCCTACTTGAAAATTAGCTTTCAAAAACTTGTTTTTAATTTTGGTTTCTCCTTTACCTACTGATGTAGTTGGGGAAAATATGGAAGACTTTATGGATTTATGATGCAAGTGATTGTTACTGCAAAAACCCTAGTACCTCTCTGATATAAGAAAAGAGGTCAGTACTATAAAATCAGTCTACGGCTATATCATGTTGAATACACCGGTTCCTGTCCAATCACCGGTTAAGCAACATCGAGCCTGGTCAGTACTTAAATGGGTGACCATTTGGGAATACCAGGTGCTGTAAACGTAAGAACCAAGAATGGTCCTCCAGGTTTGGGGGTTGGGTGTAGGGCTAACAACTCTGCCCCATAAAAAACAGTTTGTTACAGAAACAGCAACAAAAAGTTGCTGCCCTATGCACAATCCGGGTGTGATGGATAAATGATGATGATGAATATAAAATCAACAAAATTTAGATTTCACAGCATTAATGTCACAATACTGCTTATTGTTAGTTTTGGATACAATACATTATGATCTAAAATTCATGTAGCACTTTGTATATGTCAGAGATTGTGGCAAAAGAAATATCTATATATTGGTTGGAAGCAACCACAGGAAAGTATTCCAAACAGATTCGCAAGGCAAACCAAATTCTTGTCTTGATCTCTAATACGTTGTTTTCACATGAACGAATGGCTCAACAAAAAAAAAATCTCCCTCAAATGAGCATACCATGTTTTATGCACTTAACCCGACTACCACTCAGCCAATGAGCACCCAGAACCAGTCGATAAAAATAGCTACAAGCAACACCAATTCTACGCCCACAAAGTGCTGTGCAATTCTCTATCCATTCGAAGCTTGTTGACTCTCCGTCTCCACACTCCCTTGCAAAACATCTACGCGACTCTGGCTCTTTTGGGTTACTGAGGTAAGTCACTTCTACAGAGATGCAAAGAAATAATTTTTGTTAAATATCAATAATGCCTTACTTTCTATATATTTAGCCCCAAATTTGTTTTTATACTAGTAATTGGAACTCATAATTGCTACATTCACAAACTAGTTCTTTAATCTACTAGGAAACAGGGTTAACAATAATTGACCTTAATAACAGGGTGAGATATCCCTAGACATTGACAGTGAAACAACGACAATCAATCTAATGCAGTAGATTAATTAATGGGTTCTGTCTGAAAATCCATGAATATTACTTTTTAAAAAAACACCTGAAAGTCATGGTTGTTGTATTCTTTTATGTGCAGAACATAGTCAACTATGGTCCTCCACATCTTCCTGTTCCTTGTAGCTTTTAATAAGTTTCATCTTTCTATTATGTCTCCCTAACTGTTCTGCCATCCATTTATTCAAGCTTATCAATGTATTGATTTCTTCTGTCCCTCTTTCCCTCAATATGTCCTGTGAGTATCAGATTTTTCAAGCCCTCTCTCATTGTGTGCCCCAGAAATTTCAACTACCTCTCCCTGTTAAATATTAGTTTTCTTTTTTCTGTTCTCTCCAAAACCTTATTGTTGCTCACATGTTCAACCCACGGTACCCTCAGTATCTTTCTATGGAACCACTTTTCTGTTGCCTCAAGTCTCCTCTTCATCTTTGAGGAGATTGTCTAGAATTGGCTGTCGTACAGGAGGACAGATATCACTTAACTGTTCAGTACTCATTTCTTTGTTTCCAACAAAATTTTTGTCTCTTAATATTCTACTTAGCTTTTGGAATGTATATTTGGCCATGCCAATATGTCTTTGGATCTCTGTGTTGCACTTTCCATCCTGTTAGGACACTTCTAAAATAATTGAATTTTTGTGCCTGCTTGATTTCAGCATCCCTGACTTATAATTTTCATTTTGGGTTCATCCTTTTGCTGATAACCATGTATTCTATCTTGTAATGGCAAAAAATGTTGTCATGATAACAGCAAAGATTCAGACAATGATCTAAGTCTAATCTAATGAAGAAAACTTCCTTCTTCAATGTGTTTGTAGTCTACTAAAAGCATAAAGCAAATTTTTTTAGCATAATCTGTTTTGTTAATGTGTTTAATTTAGTAGTGGATATACATCAAAGAGATCAAATATCATAGTGAAAATTTCAAAGCTCAGTTAATAACTGCTTGTCAGGTTGTAGGCTCATTCATTAATTCTTGAATGTGTTATTTAAATAGATTTAAAAATTTAAATTGCTTAATCAAGACAGATTATTCAGTTTTAATGTAAAGAAAAAAGTGGAATCTTTTTAAAAACCACTCAAATTTGACATTGAATAATGTCTGGCATCTCAAATTTAAAATTCTTTTTAAGACAGAAAAAGCAAAGCATATTTTCTATGAGAATAACATAATTTTCCATAAATATTCCCTTCCCCTTGTAAATAACATTGGTATGTGTGCATAACTGACCCATTTCATGTTTTCATTTTAAAAGACTTTCACATAAATCGCAAAAGTTACTTCTATTAAAAACTAAACAGAAAAATACTCTTAACTAATTTATCTTTGAGAAGCAGGAAACTTTTTTCCTTTTGTCAGGAATACTCTTCAGGAGAACATCTGAATAGGAAAACTAACATCTACATGGGTAATGTAATACAAAGTATTTTTTTTCTTTGCTAACTTGAACAATGAACAGATATACTTATTACAAAAAGTTTTCACATCCACAGATAATATACAACCTTTAAAATTAAAAAAATATACTCTGTAAACACTGATGTCAGTCATAGATTCAACAAGTAGAATCCTTACTAATAAATATAAAATCTTCATACTCATTAATTTACCCCCTGAGACTGAATCTAAGTATTCTGTCACCACTTAACTCTTTTCTGTTTTCCAGAGTCAAGAGCATGATTATCATATTTCTTGCTATGTCAAAAGAACTTTTGAAATCACCCTGGATGTTACATTCCATTGCTGAGGTCACAAGTATAAGACTCATATTTTAACATCCTTTTTGATGCACTAGTCCCTGATAGTTCCAAAATGAAATTATAGCTGATTATAATAAACAAATTACAAGTCAGAATAAGGTTAAAATATATTGTATTTTTTTATTTCAATTTACACAGAAGTGTTAGATTTTTTTTTCTTTTTTTAGCATTCTTTGTCAAATGAAATGCTGTATATGAGGAAATACAATAGTTTCAGTAAAATTTTGAAACAACTGTTAAGTAAATTCTATTTCAATGTTCTATAACATCACATGAAATGAAACAGATTGCTGACAATCTAAACAAAATTGGTGCTTTTATTTCTTGCATGGAGAAAGTTTCTTGAAATGCTGAGAAATTTGATCCCCCCCCCTCTCTTTCATATATATATATATATATATTCTGCAATCTGTATTTGAATCAGACAGATTTTGTAGGAATAGAAAACAAACTCACTATACCCAAATAAAAAAAAATGACAAGATGTTTTCTGACTTGGTGTATTTAATTCGTACAATGAAATTATTCCAATAGAACTAGGTGACATATCAGTCACCAAGTAAATTTTGATCAAGTACAACATTGCTTAACCCTCACCAAGATTAGCAGAATGCTAAAACTAGCAACCCATCATTATTCTCAAAGTAATTCTGATCTTATTTTAGCTGTTTGGGCTGTTCTGTAAATAATCAGGACTTGTGTGATGAGCGGAAACAAATCTTTGGTCTTTACTACTGCAAAGATGTTATTGATCGCATTCTTAGAATCATCTTAACTCAAAATCTCTCCCACCCTTGTATTCTGAACTTGCTCTTCATGACAATTCTAGTATTCGAACTCTTATATAATCCATATACATAATGTGATCATATATTGAGCTTTGTTTCTTTTTTGTCTATTTATATGGTTGTTATTGATACTTGAATCATTTCTATTACTGCAACTTATTTCATCAACATGTGATTGGTGAGAGTAGAGATACCAATTTTATTTGTTTTTTATTGGGTTGGATGACATTTTTGCCATGCCTCATATTTCAGAACTATTTTTAAAAAATGTCATACTTCCAGAGGAATTATTTTAGATTAAAAAAAAAAAAAACAGAAGAAAGAATCCAATTTTCTTTATAAATTTCTATTAAATTCTTATCGGGGAATAATAAATGCATGCAAATAAAAATATCTTCTATAGACTCAGAAACTACTTGATGTATTTCAACTAAATATGGCATGCAGATAGCCAATGATGTCAACCTAGGTTAACCCTGAAAGCAATGAAAGTTTAGAATTAAGGAAGGTTTTTCTCATGGAAATTAAATATTTATTCCTACATAACAACAAAATATAGTGTTAACAGGCAAATCAATTTTTGGTTTTAAATTAATGTATCTCTTAGTAATTTTAAAAATCTATACAAATACATTAAAGTGTCTTTTTGTTTCTCATTTTATTTAGACAAAATTTGTTTCTATAAAAAAATGCTGGGTACCTTTGCTAGTAACAATAAAAACAGTCATAATTTGACTTAGAACAGGATTGGGTGCACATTGTTAACCAGAAGTTGTCAATAAATTTAATTCTTCTGATGTAATCAATTTGATAAATATAAGTTGTGAATTATTCACAATAATACAACATTGTCTTGCTTTGTGATGATCACTAGAAGGGAAAAAAAAAATGACTGGTAACAAGTTTTGTCAGTAAGAAAAACTTATATAAATTGTTTCAGAGCTTTTGATGTTATATACAATAACACAAAATATCTGCCTATAAATAAGCACCTATTATGTGAAATAGTTCAAATGAAAGACAGAAACAGTTATGCATTGTCTTGAATGAATATGCTTGTTGTCGTCATAGCACAGTTGATATGGTGCCAATAGAGAACTATATATATATATATATGGGTAATGAAATGACTGTTACTTCCTCTAACCTACAGGCAAATTAGTCTTTTGAGGAAATGCTGACTTCATCCTGGGGTTTGGAAATTTTTCAAATCTTAGTTTAAAAGTTGGCAGGGAGGGAGTTGTGGGGGATACAAAAGTAATGTTTTTGATGAATGTCTTTTTGTTTTGTTTTTTTTTTCTTGTTGGTGAAAATGAATTAAATATCAGAATGCATTTATTGAATTTATTATTTTCTCTAATCTCACTTGAAATAAATTTGTTACAAATGGTAACATTATTTTCCTATCATTAAAAAAAAATAAAAGATGGCAAGACAAATTCTCATTGGCATGGCATATCATTTTCTAAATATTTCATCTGATTCCAAAGATAAAAAAAAGTAAGCATTCTATGTACACTGCATTACTTTTTGGAGAATCCCGCAATGAAAAAAAACAAGCTCTCAAGGACATTGATATTTTTTTTAATCTATCTGATGAATTTTTACATCATTGTATTTTTTTTTCTTCTTATAGAGTTCACATTTTGGAGATCAGTAACAACACAGGAATATGTGCTGCTGTCTTTTTCTTCTGGTATTCAAAGCTGTTGAAGTGATACCAATGCCTGCATTGATCTTCAACGATTTTTTTTTCTCGTCACTTAAAGGCATTTCTTGTTCCACAGAGTAAAGCTTCTGTGATTTGTTTGTAGCCAGCAAGGCAACTTGGTAATTGCCTGATAAAAATGGATTTTTTTTTTTTTTTTTTCACAATAATGGTCACCTTCTAGAAAGACAAGTGCCTCAATGTAGAAGATTACAGAGTAAGAGATAAGAGGCAAAATTTGTCGGTAAGATAACCTGTTCAAGTCTAGGGTTAACCGTCAACTTGGGAGTTCAACAAAGTAGCTGTTTGTGGGAAGAAATTGCTGGGGTGGGAGTGGAAATCTCATCTACACCAACAAAATATGAATGAAATTGAGTCAGTTAAATGTCATACATGATACACACTTCGGGTGATCATGTCTTGAAAGAGAAAATGACTGACTAGGCAGAAGATTATCCTACAGTATGTTGCCATTGCTTTCTACTGTAGACTGGTTGCCCACCAAGGCTATAGAACCTAATCTGTCATATTATTTAAACCATAACTGGAGGGAACAGATGGATTAATACCTTTCCCAAGGGTATTCGTGGATAAATGAATGCAAGGAATTCAACTGGAATTTGAACTCAGCACCTCAATTTTGTTGTTCAGTGTCGATATCCACTGCACCACAACGCACATCTAAAATTGAGGGTAGTTTGCTAAGATGTGCATAGTATGACCCATCTTTGCCATGAAGGTCGGTCAGTATAAATAAATTAAATGAAATGCAGATGCTTTTTCTTAAAAAAAACTTTAAGGTTTGTAAAGTGGTACTGGTTTTGTCTATTTTAATAAACAAAATTGCAAGAACTGGTCATTATTTAAAAACTGTTTTAACATAAACCCTATGATTTCTCAGCATAAACCTAATTGTCAGTTTTCTTAACAAGTACATAGAGGCTTAAAAAAAAAAAAATTAGCCGATAGAAATCAAATATTTTTTTTTTTTTGTTGGCTTAAAAATACAGTATAGCATGACACTAGTTATATAATGCCATTGGGATCCATAAAATAATGAGGGTGTAGGTATCAGGTGAGTATTAACAATAAAAAGGTGAGGAAAGTGTCAAATTAAATCTGATGCACCATGTGGATATTAATTCATATTAATTTGGAGTATGTGAATCTGAGGTTTGAGAAAAAAAAATTTCTTTAATTCTAATTTTTGCCATAATTTTTTTTTTTTTTTTATAACAAGTAAAAAATTCACTTAGCTGATATTTTTACTATTTTTGTCCAAGAATAGCCATTGTGTAATTTTGTGTATGTAGAAGACCCCTATCTTGATTTCAAAATATTTCTGCCATGTGGTCTCAATAAAGTGTTATAATTATTCTTTCATTCAAAGAAAGAATTGTGACTTTTTTCTTATGAACTATTTATTTACACCATATGGTATAAAGAAACATTAAAACGTATTTGGGGAATCTCTATTAGAAACAAAAGTTTTTTTTTCTATGAGAGGATTAAAAAAAAAGTCTTCAAGAAGCCCTTCCTCTGAATCTTTATACTGATATTTGGTCAAATTTTGTTAAGTAGATTGGGCCAAGGGCTTTTCTGTGCCTCATGTTCTACTATGAGCTTACCCATGACGTCAAAAAATGGCTGGATTATTAGATGTTCATGTGGGAGTCTTAAAATATATAAAATATCAGTGCAGGGGAGATAACTTTACAACAGTAAAAAGAACATTTTTAAAAATCCCATGGTGTATTTTTTAAAATTAAAATTTTTTTTATTTTTAATTGTTCCACCCCAAACAAGGTAATACTGCTACATAATAGCAGAGTGAAAGGTCACATAGAGAGCAAAGAGAAAGAGGAACTGGTTACAGGGGGTGTCAGGAAGGGCAAGAGAAGGATAGGAATACTGGTGTGGAGAGAGTTGCAAGAGTAGAGTGAAAAGGGAGAACAACAAGATACAGAGGGTGTTGGGAAAAGGATAAGAAAAGTATGGAAGTCAAGGGGATAAGAGATGGCAATTGACATTGCATTTAAACTCTTAGATATTGTATCTATCAGGGAAGCAAGTATACGGATGGGAGTTTTACAGGCAGGAAGTGCAAGATAAGAAGCTATTAGAGTAGAAGTGGCAGCTGCATTTGGTTGCTTTAACTGTAAAAGGGTGGGATCTTGTTTCTAGTCTGGTTGCTCAAGGAAATTCTTGTAGAGGTGGCACCAATGAGCTAAGCTCATACGAGTAGAAGCCATGAAAATATTTGTAGAAGAGACAGAGGGAAGCTATATCCCATTGGTAAGAAAGTGGCTGGAGTCAAGCTGCCAAGTCAGGATTGATTACATTACAAATTCTCCTCTGGATCCAGTCAAACCCCGAGATGAATAGCAGGGGCGCCTGACCAGATATGACAACAGTATTCAATGCATGGGCTGATGGTTGATTTGTATATGTGCAAGATGGACTTGGGCAAGAAAACTTTTCTGGCTCGACACAGTGACCCAACCCTCCTAGCAGTAGATTTAGCTATTGATTCAATGTCATCATTCCACTTGAGATTGGAAGAGAGAGTGAGGCCGAGGAGGTGCAGTGTATTAGATTTGGGGATACTAGCTTGATCCATGCTGATTGGGGGGGGGGGCGTCTAAGTTTATGAGCTATTTCTTAGCCCAGTCCACCATAGATTAGGGGTCCTCCTCAAGATTAGCAGTGAGGTTACCTATGTCTGCCTTAGCAAATTTCTTACTAAGGCAGGAATAAATAGCAAGATTGTCATTATTCAAAGTTATTCAAGAGAGCTATAAATAACCCATGAAATAACAATTATTTTAAATTTTAGTCTTGATTGCATTTCAATTTGGGTAAAAAATGATTGATGACTTTTAAAATGAGATTAAATATTGAAATGATCATTTTTCTGGCTTCCAAACAGGCAGTTTAATATTAAAATGAGAGGCAAATAATTTGTTTGTTTATTGGCTTTTGCTTGTGCAATCAAATAAATTAAAGAACAAATGTAAAACCTCTGAGACTATTTGTAACAATTTCCTTGTAAATGAGAAATAACATTTTTCATGGCTACTCTAGTTTTATTTGTCATCCCTAAGGGTAAAAATTTTCCCTGCAAAAGTTAAGAACATTTTTTTAAAGATATTGTAAAAAGATTTCTCTAACAAAACTATTGAAACCTTGTAGTTGCTTTCACAAATGCAGAAAAGTCTTATGATTTTTCATTTGAATAATCTTTGGTGCAGATTGAAATTGCAGTCTTCTCGTGGGTTGGGTTAACCTATGTGTGAGATGTTCCAGTAAAAAATCACTTTCAGTGCCTTTGTGGTCTTTTACTATTCAGAAAATAAAAACAAAAATAAATTATCTAAATCTAAACTTATTTATAAATGGAACTTTGTGTGTGTCTGTGTGACCATTACCTATAGAGTTCAAAACAGCTGAACCAATTTTCTTGAAAATTTACACAGTTGTACTATAAGCGTCTGCGAGTGTTCTTAGCTAGGTTTTGTGTTGGGGCACCCCTAATAAATATTGAAAATCAATAATCAAAAAATTGGGTTATAGAAGGAGTGGTCCGATTTTAATCAAATTTGATACCCTCATAGACAAAGACATAGTAAACGATATTCACAAGTTTCAAGGTTGCAGTTCTATCCTTGGATGACTTATTTTACTCAGATATTGGAAATTGATACCCTGAAATTCTACCGGGTCTGATCAAAATCAGTTTTTCAGCCTTTTTATTTTAGTTTTTGCTTTGGGTTTGGCTCTAAGTAGGTATAATTGTAGTTCTTAGTCTCAGCCATGATACCATTTACTCAGAGGACTTATTTAGCCTTCAAAATTCAGTTTACGATGAAAAAAATTTATTTGATATCGATACCAGGAAATCAAAATTTGACTTACATCCATTCATTTTTCTTTCAGTCCACAGTTTCGCTTTAACTGGAAACAACTATTGCTTTTTAGTTTTTCGTGCCAACATCCAGAGTCTGAGCTCCAGGACCATGGATTATTTTTAAAGCTTTCATTACACCCGAGCCATGCCGGGCTATACTGCTAGTCAATTGTAAAATCCAAAGAATATCATAGATTAATGGAAATTTTCTAGCCAAGCTGTAATATTTCTTGATAGGCTACGAAAGAAACTGACATTCTAGCTTTTGTAGTATTGCAGTTCAGACCAGATACCAGGTTCATACTCAGGGTGCAGCTACTCTCAGCCAAGTGCTCATGGCTTCAAAATTCAAAAATTACTTGTTGGCCAGATTATTATCCACTAAATAAAATCATGAGGCAATTGTAACAGTAAGCAAATTCTATTTTCTTGTAACTTTCTGCTGTAGATGAGCAAGGCAGAGATAAAACAAGGTGAAGGAAGATGGACAGTCTAACAGGCATGTCTTCCTATTCTTGTCATGGTGAGCAGTCTCTCACCCATTCCTGTCTTCAGCTACTAGTGATCACTGTCTTATAGAGAGAGCATTCAATGCATGAGCGGATGGTTGATTTGTATATGTGCAAGATGGACTTGGGCAAGAAAAATTTCCTGGCTCGACACAGTGACCCAACCTTCCTAGCAGTAGATTTAGCTATTGATTCAATATCATCATTCCACTTGAGACTGGAAGAGAGAGTGAGGCTGAGGAGGTGCAGTGTATTAGATTTGGGGATACTAGCTTGATCCATGCTGAGTTAGTTGGGCAGGAGGGTCAATAAAAAAGTGACCCAAAGTCTGGTTTCACTCAGTGACCCCTTTTGTCAGCATCACTTGACATGATTCTTTTGAGGTTTACTTAGCTGATAATCATCAGGGAATAAATCTTTGAAATAATTTTTATAACATCTTTCAGATGTTTCCATTTAACAATATATCAGTGTTAACTGATATCACTACACTTTATCCTTAAAGTCACTGGTGACGCCTCAACAGGTGTTTACTCGTGCAACCAGAATGGCAACTGGGTCCCACCCATTCACAGTTCGGTTAGCCAAATGCAGACGACAATTCTACTCCTGCAGCTTCTTCTCTCGCACTTCCCGCCTGTGGAACTTGCTCCCATATTCTTGCTTTCCTGACAGCCACAACCTCCAGAAATTTAAATGCAAAGTCAATACTCATCTACTAACCACTAGACTCTAGCTCTCTCCCCACCCCCATATAACCTTCCCTTTCTCTCCACCTATGTATCTGTCATCGCACCTGCATTCTCAGCTTTCTATTGTTCCTTTCTAACTAGTTTGTACTCCTCTTCTCCCTTCTCTAATTAATTTTCTTTCAGTTACGTAGCCTCCCGCACATCAGTGGCATTTACGACTTGCCTGGGGTGAAATGATTAAAAAAAAAAAAAATATACACTTTCTATTAACTAGCGTGTTTTGGTGTTTTGCATATGGCACTTAACTGACTGATTAACTAATCCCAGACACTTTTTCTTCAGTTGTTGACCTCATTTGTTCAAAATGATCATAGGAATTTTTGAATCGGATTCTCTGAAAGTGATTTGTCAGTCAGCATAACTGATGCTAACTCTCAAAACAACAATTTGTGCCTTCTTAGGCTCATGTTTTCTACTGACATGAAATTGGGCAATTATATTGAATCAATTGCTAGGTCTGCTGCTAAGAAGGTTGGTTTACTATGTCATGCCAGACAATTTTTCCTGTTAGAATCCATTTTGTGCATTCATAAATCTACAATTCATTTCTACATAGAATATTACTGCCATATCTGGTCTGGTGCTCCAGCTATATATTTCAAGATTCTCAACAAAAATCAAAGAAGGGTTTGCAATGCTATTGTTCCTGATCTGGCATCTATACTTCAGTCACTTCCCCACTGCCTGGATATGGTTTCTCTCTTTTCTAGGAATATTTTATGGCAGTGGTTCAAATGAGCTTTACTTTTTGGCACCTCAGCTGCATAAATCTAAGTGTCCTACTAAATTGGTGATTAGGTCTCTTTGTTTCATTGTTAAAGTAGTTTGATGTTATACTATTTTAATAGTTTTTCTTGCACTTCTCACTCGAGGAACTCCTTTCCAATTTATTGCTTCCCTACCACTCAGTCTTAAAAAAATTTAAATGCAACATCAGTTGTCATCTTATGTCTCTCTGGATATTTTAAATTTTTTTTTGTTGTTCTTTTTTTTTTTTTTTTCCATTCTCTTCTACTCCAAGTAACCCTTTGTCTTTGTGATATTATAGCCTTGTTTGGGGTGAAATAATAAAAAATTGCATCTTCATTGGATGAAGACTGAATTTCAGTATGCTTAGTAGTTATACATTTCACTGTTCACATCACATTCTATATTATTGTTGAGTAACCACTTTCCATTTGTTTATTGGTCTAGTAGGATGGAGGCCACACATCAAAGTAATGAACATAATCTAATTGGTGCAAATGATTTTCCACAGTTCAAATTCTCATGCCATTCAACAACAATTTTAGGATGGAGGCCACACATCAAAGTAATGAACATAATCTAATTGGTGCAAATGATTTTCCACAGTTCAAATTCTCATGCCATTCAACAACAATTTTAGGATGGAGGCCACACATCAAAGTAATGAACATAATCTAATTGGTGCAAATGATTTTCCACAGTTCAAATTCTCATGCCATTCAATAACAAAAAAAAAAAAAAAATTTGTCCCACTCCATATAATAAATTTTAAATAATTTTAAAGATAATATTTATTAAATTTGGAAGTCATTTTTTTGAAATGTTACTTAATTGTTGCATAATTTTTTTTTTTAATCATATCACCCCAAGCACAGCGATAACGCCACTGATGCACAGGGGGCTACGTAAGAGTAAAAAGATTGAAAAAGAGAAAGCTGGAAACCAGATCTTAACCAGGAAACAAGGGATGAGCCTCTTCACCTGTTCAATAGATGTGGGTGGAGTGTGAACCGGGCGATAGTTTAGTCTATCTACTCCAACTGAAAAAAATAAAGAAAAGAGTGAAAAGATTGGAAAAGAGAAAACCGGAAACCACATCCTAAACAGGAAACAAGGGAAGAACCTCTTCACCTGTTCAATAGACGTGGGTGGAGTGTGAACCGGGCGATAGTTTAGTCTATCTACTCCAATAAATATCATGTACATTTTCTGAACAACATAGACACAAATCCTGTACGTTTTTATTGTAAATGTATGCTGATGGAGTTGTTCCATTTCAAGAATTGTCATTAATTTATCACAAAGTTTAACTTCTGCAAATATTCCTAAAAAAAAAATGTTAAACAAGCTGGAAATAACTGTACAAGGCTTTTTAACAGTAGTTCCTTTTTGTTGGCTATGGCAAAAAAAAAAAAAAAAGCACAATTTGAAAATCGATAAACTCAATTAGTTTCCTTTTTAAATTTAAAAATAAAAAAAAATCTTTGTATTTAACTTTTATTCTTTCAGTTATGGTTCCTATTGTATTTTATTGAAAACTTGTAAATTTTCTTAAGTGATGATGGCTCAGCTGGAAGGGTGGCCTGTGGTTCTACTGATGTATTATTGTTGTTGCTTACTTTAGATGTTGCCAATTCTGTGTGGGTATCTGTGTTCATAAAGCTAGTAATATTGATTTGACATGACCTATCCACAATTTGTTTTGGTAGAATGGAGTACTGATACCCCATTGCTGTTGTTGCCCATATTATTGACTGCTTGCTTAAAATGGTCTGCTGGTAATGTCAGCCAGTCTGTGAATTGTAATTTCTACAGACAAAAAGAGGAGCAGAAAGAAAATGTGTGCATGATGTAGCTGAAGGTCAGGGACTGGCACAAATGAAAGAGTAGAAAAGGGACTGAATTTATATTGATGTGTTCATTGCACCAAAAAGATAAAAACAAAGGTGCACTTGTAGATAAAAATAATTTGTTGCTAGGCAGGAAAATTGGATAAAATTAGTGAACCCAAGTAATTTGTCACTTTTAATTTTTGGTTTACATATTTGTCATATTAGTTCATTTATATATAAAGGTTTCTTTTGTTCCTTTTTGTTAAGACTGTCTGCTTCATTTGTGTCTATTTTAGCTTATATGTGCATGGTGGTGCATTGCATATCGGCTCGGGATGAGAAATCGGGGAGCCAAGTTCGAATTCCAGCTGAATTCATTACATTCACTTACGCGCAAATACCCCTGGGAAAGGTATCAATCTGTCTATTCCTTCCAGTTATGGGTTAAATAACAGTACAGATTGGGTTCTATAGCCTCGGTCGGCAACCAGTCTACCGCAGAAAGCAATGGCAAACTACTGCGGGATAATCTTCTGCCCAGTCAGTCATGTCTCTTTCAAGACATGATCACCCAAGCATGTATCACGTATGGCACTCAACTGACTGATATACAAGAATATATTCAGGTAAATAGAGCTTGACAGCCCAGGAAGACAGTCCATCTAGAGGAAGAAAAACTTTAATTTTAAACCTTCACTATCGTGGAGGGGTGCATGTGATCTATTCAGTGAACAGCCTCCACATCCCATCACTTCAGTCTCACCACCAAATGACTGAATTTTGACCAAACCGAGTGCTTCCTTTATCATCTAACATAAATGGATGCCTATCATATCCAAGAACTAGATTTTAAGGTTTTCTTATATAGTTGTCTGTCTGGATGTTCATTGTAGGGCAATGAATATCGACTCGGAACGACAAATTGGGGAGCCGAGTTCGAATTTCAGTTGAATTCCTTGCATTCACTTATATGCTAATACCCTTGGGAAAGGTATTAATCCATCTCTTCCCTCCAGTTATGGGTTAAATAACAGGACAAATTGGGTTCTATAGCCTTGGCTGGCAACCAGTCTACCGCAGAAAGTAATGGTAACGTACTGCAGGATAATCTTCTGCCCAGTCAGTCATGTTTCGAAAGAGACATTATTGCACAAGCATGTATCACATATGGTACTTGACTGATATAGTTGTCTAGAGATGTTTTGTGGGGCCCTAACATTTGCTGAGCTATTTAAGACTCACTGTATTGGGGAATAGTGCCAATTTTGTAAAAATGAATAATTGGAGCAATTCAAAAGGCACTTTTTATAAGATGTGAAAAACTTCTCAGTAATTTTCTTTTTATCTCCATTTGGCTAAAAGAAATATGCAAAATTTGTTTGTTACTCTCAAACCAGATAAAAATATTCTATTGTAGATATAAATTTGCTTGTAAATCTGTTGCAGACTTTAAGTTTGAGGAACAGTTAGCCAATAAAATTATTGCAAAAAAATATCCCAATTCTTGGCCTGTTTCATGACTGAAATAGTTCATGACCAAGATAAAGTATATTGTGTGTGTATGTGTAACAATGTGAAACAATGAAATGTATAGCTAATAAATGTCTACTTTAACATCTTTATCAATTAAAATGTTATCAATAGTCTTGGATTTCGATCGTTTTGTGTTTAACTGCATAAAGGTATATATAAATTCCCAGAAGTAAAAATATATTATTTAAGGAGAAAGTTGTTCTATAACATTGATTTTTTTTTTTTTTTTTTTTTTCTCTCAGTACACAAATATTTTTTCTTATCCAGATATTGAGAGAAATTATAATCATTCACTGAATGCTTACAAGTGGTAAATATTTCAAAAGATAAATCCATGACAGAAATGAGTACCCTTTTCCTTTGAGGAAAAAATAATTTTTCATTAAAACCGTTCTTGGGGTCCAAGAAGTATGCACACAAAATTTGACGGTTGGGTGTATTATGAATAGACTGTATACAATTATATCTAACTCATAGCTTGTATATAGGAGAAAGGTGTGAGATGTTTCAATGAACAAATTTTCTAGTAGATTTTTGTCATTTGGATATGTACTAAGAAAAAGTGGGTGGGGGGGAATTGCATTCTTTTTTTGATTTTATAGGAATGTATTATCAGTAAGTGAATGGTTAAGAATTAAAAAGCCTTTAATATATGGCAAATGATATTTTGCTTTTTGACTGCAATGAATTGATGCAATAAGAAATGTTGAATTGCCAAATTTGCAACTGGTTATATCTGACTGAGAGTTGATATCTTTGTAAGTTGTGATGTTGCTATGGTAACTGCAGCAGCTTGCATCTCAACCATTCCTTTGTTGAATACATGAAATTTATGCATGCGTTTGTATGAATCATTGTGTGTGTATATATATATATATATATAAAAACACACAGTAAATATATAATTGCTTATTCAACTGTAATCATATTTGTGTGTATTTACTCACACATAAACTCAGACAATATTATTAAAAAATACTGTGTGATTGTAGATGTCTACATCTCTTTCTGCTCCATACACATTTTTTTTACACAATGACATCCAAACACCCCATTTCTCTTTTTTTGGATACATAGTGTTTGTGGGGCAGTGCTCACATTTATCCACATTCTTTATTTACATTCATATATTTGTCAACATAAACACACACACATATCACAGTACTTATCTTTCTCTCTCTCTCTCTCTCTCTATATATATATATATATATATATATATATATATGAGAGAGTGTTTGGGCACATAGATAAGTAAATATGTATTTGCATAGACATAAAGGAAAGAATAATGACTTCTTTAAAATCTCTTTTTGTGAAGTTGTCAAAATGTTTGTTCAGTGGTAAACAATAATTGATTATTCAACCAAGAAATAATCAGTAATAACTGGAAAGAAATCCGTGTGTGTGTGTGTGTATATATATATATATATATATATATATATATAAAACAGAAAAGGAAGTAAAACATTAATTTTTTTCTGCACGTTGCAATAAACAAGCAGTCCCTGTATTTCCAGCTTGAAGCTTTTATGGATTGTCCTTGGAATGTTTGTTCTATGAAATTTGTTGTTTTGTATGTGTTGCCACAAACATTATGATTAATATCATTTACTTTCTCTGTGCAGTTTCACCCTTCATTACCAACCGATAACAAAAATTTTACAATTTATTATGTAATCACAGTGATAAATATTTTTATTACACATTAGATAAATGCTTTTTAGTGTACAGTAATGCCTATTTTTATTTTGCCGCTGTTTACCCCTACCATAATAAGGAATGGAGTATTTTATGTCCTTATTAGGTTTTCACAACCATTGCCTTATATAGAACCCATAAAAAAAATGTTTATTTGTATACATTGGCACTTTTTGCTTAAATCTGTCATATGTGTGTTCTGTTTAACTTAGTGTAATGCAAGTTAATTTTCCCATGTTGTTCAAGCAATATGCTGGTATAGTGCAAATATCATTTATCTGGTTGTCTCCAGGTCAGATATTCAAATCAGAGCATATATATATATATATATATATTAACTAAATACACAGCTGTGGTAATCTCAAGAAACCAATAATTGTTGCCTTTTAAATAAATAAAAATTCTTGAAATGTTGTCTCTGTAAAACACCATGTTAGAGAGAATAAAAAAAAATTTTTTAAACTTTTTTTTTTTTTTTTACAAGATAACAAAAATTTGGGAACTAGAATTACCATTGTCTATTATCTTCCTTATATAAATAATTATTTAATTAGTTTTTGTTCATAATTAAATTAGACCAGTACATAGTTTTATTAAAGTGTTCATTACAATTCTATTGTAGAACAGAAATTATGACTAAGTGTAACCATACCAAAAAAATACCTATTAGGATCATACAACCATGGATGAAAATGTTACCACTTTTAATTTGAAAATAGCTCATTCCAAAAAAAAAAAAAATCCCTGTTACATGAGCGTTCTTAAAAAAAATCATAAAATCAGTTACTGTAACTTGCCCGAAGTCACCAGATGGTAGAAACCTGGGTTGTGTAATATAACTCATTTGCAAATGAAAAATATATATATATCATTACCTTCTTTTGTATCAGCAAAAAAACCTAGATTTCAGTTTCTGATTTTAAATTTTTATAGTGCAATATCTTTTTTTTTTTTTTTTTTTTTTTTTTTTTTTTTTAGCTACCACAAAGCCAGATGTCAGAAAAAACTGAACTCATTAACTATTACAACAACCATAAATATTTCTTCAGCTTTATCAACCTCATTGATATCCCCCCAAAAAAAACCTGTTGTAATATTTTATAGAATTGTTAAATCATTTTTTTTCACTAATCCTAAAAGATTTTTTTCCTTTCTTCTAATCTTTTAGAAACAAATGGAAAAGCTTTTTTTTTCTTTTTGTTAATTATTTTCTTTATATTTTTTTATTTTCTTTTAACCTTTGTCTTTTTTTTTTCCTCTTTGCTTCTTTCATTACTCTTACTTACAATTACAAGGCATCAAATGAACTTTACCAATAGCTCACCCCTACCTCCTGGCTCACCCAATCAAATGGGTTAATGAGAAGAACCATTGACTAATTGCATAAAATAGCCAACCTCACCTTGGTGGAATGGTGGAACTTGAAGTGGGAGGGTATAACAATCTCGGAATTTTCTTTTTTCTTTCCATCTTGGATGTTTCTCACAATCACTAATGGAATGACTGAAACTTACAATCCCTATTTATTTTCAACCAGCCAAACATAGTGCAATGGAGTGGCAAAGACATACCATTTACATTACAGGCCTCGGTTGCTGCTGCTTTTCAAGAGAAAGCATCTGAAATATAATAAAAAATGAACAAGAGGAAAAAACAAAACTTGTCTTTGCTATGCCTGCAGGCATTGTTGATTACTCTAGTTGATGATATTGGTAAAATTACTCTCTGAATGTTAAGTAGAAATTTTGTATTAATCTGAACGTCAGATTTTCTTTGGCTTGGATTGTATTTATAAAGTTATGTTACAATAAGATTAGTTTTCATCTTAGAAGCCCCTGTAATGTTTACAAAAAAATAAATGCTTTACATTTTTTCATATTGTCATTATACTGCTTAAATGATGTCAAGAGTGATTTGTTAAGCACATTCTAAAGTCACTGTGTTTATAGAATTTATATTATGTGCAAATAGAAATAAAATTTCACTGCTAATTACAGAGTAATTTCCTTTATATTTTCTATGTTGAAATTTAAATCTACTGGCTTCAGATTTGAAAGTCTTTCTTTTTTTCTTATCATTTCACCCCGAGCAAGGCAGAAATGCCACTGATGAGCGGGGGGCTACATAACTGTAAAAAGATTAATTAGAAAAGAGTGAGGAGTACAAACTAGTTAGAAAGGAACAATAGAAAGCTGAGAATGCAGGTGTGATGACAGATACATAGGTGAAGAGAAAGGGAAGGTTATACAGGGGTGGGGAGAGAGCTAGAGTCCAGTGGTTAATAGATGAGTATTGACTTTGCATTTAAATTTCTGGAGGTTGTAGCCGTCAGGAAAGCAAGAATATGGGAGCGAGTTCCACAGGCGGGAAGTGCGAGAGAAGAAGCTGCAGGAGTAGAATTGTCGTCTGCATTTGGCTAACCTGACTGTGAATGGGTGGGACCCAGTTGCCAGTCTGGTTGCACAAGTAAACAACTGTTGAAGAGGCACCAGTGACTTAAGTTTGTCCGAGCAGAAGTCATGGAAGTATTTATGGAACAGACAAAGGGAGGCCACATTTCGACGGCGGGAAGGAAAATCTGTCTCTACAGGATTGAAACCTGACTTTCCTTTGTAATCTAGGAAATTTTACACAAATACATGTAATTTTAAACGTTGCTATATCTATGGAAGAAGTGTTCAGTATCAGGAATAGCGTATATGTAGATATAAACAAACAGTTTAGGCAATAGGAATCAACAATGCATGGTGACTGACATTTCAGGCCTGAAGCATCATCAGCTAATAATCCCTTTATGCATTAAATTGCTAGTTACCATTTGATATTAATTTCTATACCAATACTGTTTTTATCTACAATCTTATATATCCTGATATCTTTCCCTATAGATGTAATAAATTTTAAACACTAATTAATAATAATTACATATTTTTTCTCACAAAGTAAAAATCTTATTTCCCCAGATACCTTTATTTTATACAGCAATTCATCTCTCTCTCTTTTCTTTGTTTTTCCTAACATTGTGATTGTTTTTAGTTTTTGTTACAAACATTCAAAAATTGGATCATCATAATCATCAGTTAAAAAAAAACTACTGATTGCACACTTCAGGTGTAAATTGGATTGAAATTGGCAACACTCTCCTGCACACTGCAATTACCTTTATTAGTTCAATATCTATCACTTCACTGATGGTGAAATTTCAGGTCTAAATTGTTTATTTAAAATAACACCTCTATTAGAAAATATATTCAGTTTAAATACAGAAAAGTTACAAAAATGACTTAAAAGTGTTGCTTATACTCTTTTTCCTGTTACCCAGAGTTTATTGCTAGACAGAAAAGTAAAAATAGTCTTTATGGCACAGATGTCCAAAATATCATTCAAATTATAAGTGTTTGTTTGTCTACATTGCATAAACATTAAAACTCCTGCCTAGCCACTATAGTGTGCAGTGGTCCTTTCAATTGGTCCTTCCCGTATGTAAATGATATCGTAGATGGCGTGATAATAAATATTCTTATTTCAGATATTTGCTTTGGAATAAACAGCTGAGCCAGTTTTCACACTGACTCATTTAATGACCAATAAAAATCTGGTTATTTCCATGATGTCAAGGTATGATGGCATTACCCCCATTATATTCTTATACTACTATCCTATGATTTGATGTGTCTGTGACTGTGTGTGTGTATTTATAATGTGATCTGTTTATTGCGTTAAGTATTTTTTATTGTGCTGATAATTACTGTTCGTTGTTTTAGCCATGTACTAGCTTATATATATATATATATACGTTTTTTTTTTTATCATATCACTCTGAGCAAGGCGGTAACGCCACTGAAGCGCAGGGGGCTACGTAAGAATGAAAAGATTGGAAAAGAGAAAGCTGGAAACCACATCCTAAACAGGAAACAAGGGATGAGCCTCTTCACCTGTTCAATAGACGTGGGTGGAGTGTGAACCGGGCGATAGTTTAGTCTATCTACTCCAATTGAAAAAAAAATAAATGAATAAATAAGAGTGAAAAGATTGGAAAAGAGAAAGCTGGAAACCACATCCTAAACAGGGAACTAGTGACTTAAGACCAACCAAAGAGATTTCTCATTTAAAATTAGGCAAAAATAAATAAATAGAAAATCATTACTTACTTTTACTAAAATTTCAAATAAATCTAACCAACCTGACCGCACATGCTTCAGTGCCAGTTGACAAAAAAGGAAAAATCGTTATTTTATCTAGTGGCCAGAGGAATGGGTTTGGGAGGTAGGTTGGAAATTCAACTAGCTAGCCGGAAGTGACTTGGCTAAAAAGAATACACGGAACAAGGAATTTAACAGAGGACTTAAGACCAACCAAAGAGATTTCTCAGAAGAAAAAAAAAATAAAGATATATATTTACATGTTTTTATATATTTATTATTTTTTATTATATTATCTTATTCTATTTTGATTTAATTTAATTTTAATTCTTACTTTTAATTTATTTTAGTTTATCTTTCCAATTTATTATATTAGGTCTAATGAATTTATATCTTTGTGTTATGTTTTTTTAAATATCCTTTAATGTTTTATGACTAATTTTTCTGTTTGTGTCTGCGATTTCATCATTTTTTAAAAAATGCCAAAGGATTTAACTTAAAACACTATAACCGATGTCTATATGCAATTCACTTCTGGCCAAAATTTGAAATTTCTCTCTTGGCTGTTTCCATTGTTTCTCCCCTTTCTTCCCTCTTTACATTTTATCACTTTTC
This sequence comes from Ascarosepion bandense, assembly GCA_037127315.1. Classification (NCBI taxonomy): domain Eukaryota; kingdom Metazoa; phylum Mollusca; class Cephalopoda; order Sepiida; family Sepiidae; genus Ascarosepion; species Ascarosepion bandense. Next base: position 1,554,693 of record JBBBDQ010001552.1, on the reverse strand, counting down.
CTCTTTATTTTCTTCACTTTCTACTCCTTCTATATCTTTTCTTTTTCTCTTTTTTCCTTTTCCTTTTTTTTTTTCTTTAATAGAAGTACAATTCTTTTTAAAAAAAAAAATGCCAAGATTTGTGCCCAGATACCGTGTAACCAATATCAATTCACTTCCGGCCAAAATTTTAAAAATTTCTCTCTCTTAGCTGTTTCCATTGGCTGTTTCCTCTATATTTTCTCACTTCTTTTCCTTTTCACTTTCTATTTCTTCTGTATCTTTCCCTTTCTTCTTTTTTTTTTTCTTTTCTTGATTTCTCATTTTATTTTCTGATGTTTTCTTCCCCCATTTTTAATATCTTTTTACCTTGTACGAAAAAAAACATTCAAAAAATAAAGGGAAGTGTTGTTTTTAAAAAAAAAATTCTTAAAATGAAATGTTTATTACCATCATTATTAACTACCTGATTAGATATTGTTCTTTCAATGTCAACCCCTCTCCAACAGTGAACTGAACAGGAAGCCATCCATGGCTCATAAGAGTTGAGCCCCCCCCTCCCCACTGCACAAATAACTTTTGGGGGGAATGGGATCAAGTTACTTTCCTTGAGACTCATGCAATGTAGATGCTTGAGTCCTCCTAGGCATATAGTGGCACCACTATCTGGGAAAATCTTCAATTGAGTGCTTTGGTTATCTGGAATGTCTTCAGGATTTCTGGAGTCTGGTGTTGGAGAAAATGGGAATAGTGTTGCTTCTATCCCCACAACACTATTTTTGTTAGAGGATACATATGTGCTTTTCTCTTGGTCAAACTATACATGTGCAATTAAACTGTCCATGTTAGCTTCATCATCTTGAAGGCCTCTCACTTCACTAGGATGACTTCTTGATTTGGACCAGCAAACATTTGAAAAATGACCTTGGATGCCACACGAGTTACATGTCTGATCCCATATGAGACATGTCTGTTGGTGAGTTCTGGTTCCTGGGATGCCATGCTTGTGGCTACCACATCTGCTACAACGCAAATTGTTTCTTTTTACACTCTGATTCTTGGGGCATTCAGATTGAGAAAAATCTTTTTTAGCTTGTGTTTTTCTTCCTTTATGATAGGTTGATACACACAATGCTGCCATTTGAAGTGTCCCTCCCATTTGTGCTTGGTCATGTAGTGCTGCCTCAAATGCCTCGGTATGGTTGATATTTTGCTCAAGGGTTTTTAACAAGCTAGCCTTTGCTAGTAGATCTGCTTGGAGGCCATTATTTGCTGTGCCTTTGACCAGCTGATTTCTAATATAGATATCTAATAGGTCATGATTGCAAATGAGACATGTAACGTCACAAACCTGTGCTGCACTTCTGAGGCGGACAACAAATTGCTGGACTGATTCCATGGGGTTTGATTTTTTGCATGACTAATGGTGATCCAACATTCCAGGAGTTTATTTGGTTTTCCGGAGAAAAATTTAGGATATGTGTTTATGATTGCAGTTTGGACACTCATATCGATACAGTTGACTGTTGGTCTGTGTAAGGGGCATGTTTGTCATTCGTACAAATACTTCCCAGTCAATCCTGAACTTTCGGAATTGTTAAGACGTCATGTCTGAATGGAGTCGGGAGAGTTTAACTGCAGGAGTTTTTGTGTAGCTATCTGATGTCGAAGACTGCTCTTTTGCTAGTTTTAAGATGGCCAAGGCATGTCCCATGGTTGTGACACCCAACTCTTTGAGTCTTTCCAGGTATATCATAGAAAGACGATCTTTGTTGATGCTTTCTTTCACAAAAATTTCAACATAAGTCCTGGCAGAGTCAGCTGGAATACCAATTTTGATAAGGAGCTCTTGCCAATCATCAGATCCTGTTTGCAGTGCCATGTTGAATATTGGTTAATAGTAAGTGATTTGACACACAAGTAGATTGGTGTAATCACTCAAATGAAAGGAAAACCTATTGAGTGATCTAATGGAGATATATATATATATATATATATATATATATATATATATATATATGAGTGAATAGAACCAACTTATGCAAATGTGTTGGGCAGGTTCATTATAGTATAGTGGACTAACCCACCTGCTGAATTAGATACTCTCCTATAAATGAGGTAGATTACTTCAAGGGGACAAAAAGAAGGCAGCCATGTTAGAAGGCAAGTTATTTGATTTCTACATAGGAAAGATCAGCCAATTATTCTGCCATTGTTTCAACCATTTTGGTTTTGTCAGGTAATTTGTTTTGACTGATGGTTTAACACTTTTAGAAGTTCATAACCGGACATTCAAAGTAAGGGAGTGTCTGTTATTGAAAATCCTTCATCTGGGTTCATACGAGCCTAAAAATATTTTGTGTGTCTACAACTGGTCATTATTTTGGACCTTTCATTTAGTAGCTTTTGTCATTCTGGAAATATTACTATAGTCAACTTCTCTTCTTGACACAATCTGCAGATATCACCACCGTTACAGAGTTTTTGCTTTTAAAATTTAAAAGATTTTTAAAAAATATTTTCCACATTACATGGGGGTTTTTGCCATTTTTTTCTTTTAATTTTTATACATAGTTGGGTAGTTTGGTGCTATTTAAGTTTTTCTTTCAAATTAAAATAAAGCATTAATAAGATTAATATAAGTAAAGTTTTATCACTTCATTGATGTTATCTTCAAAATCCAGGCTCTAGAATTTCATAGATGAATCTATCCATCCACTCTTCCACTTTACTACTGATATTTTGCAATTTTTTCATAAGTTTTTCTGTATCATTTTGTATTCATTTGTGTATTTATGTAGGTGTAACTATTATTTATCAATATTTAAATTTATATGAGTGTGTTTGTAGTTGATATTGTGTGTGTGTGTGTGTGTATATATATATATATATATATATATGTCATTTATTATTTATTAGTTTGTATTATATTTATTGTAATTAGTGGTTACATGGCAAAGTATTTATTTACATGCCTACATTTGCCCATTATTTCATTTTTCTTGTTTAGGAGTTTATTTTGGTTTTTAAAACTAATTACTACTAGCTTTTCCTTTAAGCATAATTTACAATTTTTACTGCTAATATTGTATGGAGCAACTCTTTTGATAATTTACCATTTGTGGCGATATTGTTTTCATTTTGGCTCCATATGTTTTTGATAGGGTTATATTGTTTGTGTGCATTTTGATTTAATGACATTTTTTGGTGGTTATATCATTTTTTTAAAGTTTTTTTTTTTGTGGCACCTGTGTAAAGTTTTTCATTTTATGTTACTGTTATTTCCTACAGTAACTTTCTATGCTAACTTATTGGTTTGTTGTTAAGTGGGGAATTTTCTTTATTTTGTCATTTACATTCAGTGGTGTCATTTTACTAGGTGTTGTCGTAATTGTTTTTTTAGTGGTTTTTTTTTTATTGTGATTAGTTATTAATTTTTCCATGTTACCCATGCAGCTACAACTAAGTTTGATTGTATTTTTGGTGATAATTTGCTGTTTTTAGAGAAGTGTTTTTCAATTATTTTGAAGAATATTTTCCCTATTTTTGTTTTTATTTTGTTGTTGTAGGAAAGGGTTGAATCAAATTATATTTCTTTTTCTCATATTCAAACAAACTAGAATATGAAAACATTTCAAACAAAAAACAAGAGAAAAATTTTTTTTAACTACAAACACACGTGAACCTAAACAATAATAAATACAAATTTAACCTTCTACAATTAGTACTTACAATACCATCAAACCAAATAAGAAAAATGAAATAATAACCTAGCAAAGATCTATAGACATAAAAATTCAACACATGACAAATTTCCAAGAAGAAAAGAAAAAGCAAGCACAAAGCAAAAGAAAAACGACCATGATACCTTACATGTACAGACGTATGCAAAAACAGGAAGTACACACACCAGTGCACATCCACACACAGAAACAGATGCACCTGTGTAAATATACACAGAATCACAAAACAATACAGAAATAATTACACCAACAAAATAATTTTTAAAATATTTGTAGTAAATTGCTGATGATTTCTGAAGAGCGGCTGGCTAGATAGCTCCACCTACAAAACTCTGGAGTTGGGATGCTGAAATTAACATCAATCAGTTAAGTGGCAAACTTTTACTTATATTAATTATATATAAATAATTCCAGTGACCAACCACAGCTAAAAGTTTCATGTGATTCATGCAATCATCAGATTTAATCAGCAACTGTTTTTTTGTGAATATGGGTATATAATGCCCTATCAGCAAGTTTCAGATATTATAAGGTTAACTGATGTGCACATACTATTCACACACTAACTAAATGTAACAAGGGAGTAAATGCCTGTACAAGTACAACCAGTAAGGAAATACTGAACAATCCCTATTACTTGAAGGGAAAACATCAGAAAAAAATCAAAGGCATGCCTAGAATGTGCTCAATAGCTTATATACAAATGATCCAGTCATTATATTTAAAAAAAAAACAAAAAAAAAACTATTTAGTTTTTTTTTTGTTTTCTTTAAATTTGGGACCTTACATGCTTATCCCATTATTTGTTTCAGTTACCAAGACTGAAAATCTGCCTTTAGTTCCTTGTTTACATTCTCTATAACCTTAGACACAGCCTGAATTTTCTCTTTCAACAATAATTATAGTTTGAGAAAAACTAGAAGTCACAGTTGTGAGTCTGAAGGAGCTGGTTGATGTGGTGTTTTATTCAAAAAGCCTCTGCACAAAATATAAAGAATAGCTATTCAAACTAGTTGGATAATTTCTAAGCAGTTTCCGGAATCTCCAGAACATCTAATTCTTGCACTGTCAATTGTTGAGTTCCTTTGTGTTCTACTTATTATAAGCCTCCCAAAATGTGGATCACTTTCAATGAATTTCCAATCAGGTTTGAAGCACTGATACTGAATATTTATCTAAATTTAATTTGTTGAATCATCTGCAAAAGCATTTTTAATCATTTGAATAGTTTCCATGGATGAACTTCATTCATTATCACTCATGTAATCATTGTATTGTTGTGTATATGACAGTTACACAGTACACTAGATTGTTCAATGACATTTCACTGTTCATGGGAAAGTGTCTGTTTATATGTACGCAGTAAGGTTTCCTTTAATTGGTTGCTAAGTTATCAACTGGTTCTTGAAATATTCAAAATGGTTGTATACTTTCCAAACAGATTTAATGAATTATGGAGTTACATAATTTTGATTCTCCCTATTACATAGCAACAACTAAGAAGTTTGCACATTGTGACAGATGCTTTGCTTTTAAGATGATTGTGGCTATGGAGGTAAACTAAGAGCTATTCATTTTTTTCTTCAACAACTAGGCAATGATTCTAGTTTTATTTCCAACTCTAAAAGTCACTCCTTGAGCAATTGCCTGGAAGTAGACAAGTCAATGGAATATTCTGAATAAAGTTTGATTAGGCAAAGAAAATCAATAGATGTCAATCTTTGGAAATGAAAATTGTACTAGAAATAGTTTATTAGAAAAGACCTGGACTAGCACATTAATTAAACAATCAGAATAACCTATCTTTGGTGTTAAATACAGAAAAAGAGAAAAAACTGAGTGAGGATGTAAACAAAGAACCTAATTTCTGTGTCCTCCCCCACCCATGGATTCTGGGATTACTAACCCTGCCTCCTTCCCATTCCCAAAACAATCTTGCTCAGAAATGAAGCACTGTTTTTGATTAAATCAGTCATCCATCAGGTTAAAGTCAATGTAAAATGATACTGTAAATGGAAGATGAACTGTAAAAGTGACTTGCATGAAGAAGTTGACTGATTAGCTGAGAAATGACCAATTGATGTTGCTGGAAAAAGTCACTGGGTAGGACTGCAGTGGGTTTCTATCCAGTTAAACCCATTTTTGCTGACTCAGCTATAAACTTGTGACCATTCAATGATCTATGACTCATTGATAAAATATTGTATACATTGACATGAAAGCAGTGAAACTGATTACTTTGCCCTTGATCTAAGTCTCTGTATTATTCTTATTTCGAATATGAGATATTACTAGTTTAGAAGGAATTCATTTATGCCTAAGATAACAATTTGATAAATTGGTGTCATGTTGGAGGTTCCTGAACTTGTTTTGTGGCATACATATGTACTTAATGGTTATGGATAACCTTGCTACAGGTCCAACTTACTGTTTGGAATAGATATTTTAACATCAGCCAAGAATGAAAATCATGCAGGTTTGCCTAAAGGACAATCAGGCAAGCATTCTCCATGCCCCGTTCCAAGAAGCACAACCGATCATATTGCATTCATAAGACTCTCTCGTTCTCTTTATTTCTCTTTCATTTTCTTTGATCAGATGTAATTATATTTGGAATGCTTCTTTCTTTTACTTTTATATTTTTTGAGAAAATTATTGATTGACCCATTAATGACAATGAAAGCTATCCTTTTCTTAATGCAACAGTGACTTTAATAAATGGAGATTTTCATCATTCATGTTGATTGATATTCATATATGTGATAAACAGAAATTTCTGTTCATTTAAAGGGTTAAGATATTTTTAAAATATTGTTGCTCAGTATTTTCTTTGATGTTTAAAATAGAAAATTGACTGATGTTTACTTTTAGAATATACATTTTGGTTAAGTCTTGTGAATTTTATAATTTTGAATAAATATTTGTCTTATGTAACATATACTCAAAATATTAACTGTAAGATGATACTGCAGATGTTCAGGTTAACAGTTTAAATATGCATTGCATAAATGACTTTAATTTTAAAAACAAAATCAATGTGATAGATATTATTCTGTTGCTATTATGGGTTTTACAAGTACTAAAAGTTTTACAAAGGAGAGATTTCAAATAAAACAATTTTTGTTTTAATGGTAGTTGAAAACTTGGATAAGTCCGTTTCTTTTATTCAAGAAACATACATTTTTATATTATTTATCAGTGAGATAAATTTTGTTTAATTGACAGCAATAACCACAACAATGTTAAAACACTTTTGATTTTTTACAGCTAATTGTTGACTCAATACAAAACATAAGAGCCACTTAAGGTAGAGGATTAATGAATTAATGTTATTGAATGAACAAAAGAGGAGGAGGTAAGAACTTCAGATTATAAGAATATTTCAGACAGAAGTTGACCCAAGACTTGAAGAGGTTAACATTGTATCAATTGGGAAATCTTTCTCTTGGGAGACTTTTACAAAATAGTAGTTATTAGAAGAAAGTGCCTGAATTGAAATTTCTCCTTTTTTTTGTCTGCCTGTTGTCAAGAGATAGGTAATTTCTGGAGTGAAACAAGGAACCGACTATTTTAATAGCAACTGTTTTAAGGGCATCTTCAATGATGGATCGTATATACGAGTTCTATTTGAGATGTGGAATAAACTTTAAGGGTATTTTTGACTGTGGAAAGAAAAATTTTTCCTTCCCTTTTTTCATTGTTTTTTTCTTATTTTTTCTTTTTTGGTCCAACTCTACAGAGTAAATGGGCTTGCAAAGATGTAACCATATAAAGATTTCCAGCCTCTCTCTCTCTGTCATTTTCATGTCCATTAAAATGAGAATCTGATTCTTTGTTATTTTATCTCTTTAAAGAATCTGTGCTTCCTGGAAGCTCATTGTGAGATACATGTGGATACTTGGATAACATTTTCTTCAGCTAGAATAAGAAGCTGAGTATTTTTAGGACTTAGAACCTCTTTTTCTCCTTGCCAAAACATCTCACACCAGAAATGTTCTTTTCACTTGTATACGTATTTGGAGTGATAATTGAATGTATAACTAGTTTCTGCTTAATGATTTTATCACCGTTTTGACAAGCCAGTTGGCATCTTGCTTCAGCTGCTATACCAGGTGTTGGTTATGATAGGTATTTGCCTGCATACACATGGAAACAGCCTTTCAGATATTGACTTATTCTGCATTATCAGAAAAGGCTTGCTCTTTTTTTTTTCACCCTTAGAAGTATACTATATTTAATACTTCAAATATTGATCAGAATTTGTATTTGTTTGCTTCTATGTAGTATTTTTCATCTAAACACTGTCTGGTAATCTGAATTGTAAAAATAGGTTTTTATGATGTTTAATGCAATTTCATCATTAGAGCTCAGAAAGGACTTCCTAAATTTGTTAATTCCTGTTAAATTTTAATAATTAGAACATGGTTTTCTTACTTACAAAAAATCATGTGAAAATCTTCCAGGCCTTTTGTTCTGTAATAAGAATTCCTGTCTACCTTGAAACTGATTTTTAATAATTTGGCTCTTGCTTAAGCTCATATACAAGTGTTTATAAAAAGACATGAGTTTTTCACAGACAATTGACCAACCCTGACTGTTTTAATGAACCAGAAAAAGACTTTTACTTATTTTGGGATTAGTAGAATTTTCCATGTCTCTTGTTTGTCATATAAGAAGAAAACTATTGGTTTTGGCTAAATAACTTTAAATAGGAAGCAAGACTAGTATTTAGAGAAAATAAAGCTTGATTAAAAAAAAATATTTTTAGTACATTAACTGCTAACCCAATCAGTGAGTTTTTTTTTCCTCTTTAGTGCTAATATTTTTTGAGAAAAAGGCTGCCAATGATTTTTTTCTAACCTCAGATGCCATATCAACAACTCGTGGTGATGGCTACTTTATGTACATAATATTCTTTATCAAATTTTCCAAATGGTATATATATTATATAGATTATTTTCTAACAATCAGATGCTTCATGGCAAATTAGGTATAAGTATTATTTACATTTATTTTTAATTATGGCCACAACACCATACATTGATGACAAAATTAATTCTTGTAATATTACTCCTATTGTAGTTAAATCAATGAATTTTTTCCTTGAGCTTTTTTTTATATACATACTTTATAAGTTATAAAGCATTAAGGTAACAGTTGAAAGAAGCAGAATGCCTTCTGCATTTTTCCAAAATGTCACAGGAAGCCACCAACATTGTTTTGTACATAGTGTCACCAACATTTGGTGAAGCAGCTTAAAATTAAAGTATAACTGTTACTAGTATCTGGAGAGATGACATAATTTTAAATTTGATTTATGACTGTTAAGTAACTTGTAATATATATTTCTGAAGCCTCTATAACATATACTAGACTATGATTTTTGGCCAAAAGTTGGGAAAGATCTTGACCAGTGACTTTACAGTTGAGAAATTAATTTTTGGCTGAAATTATCTTTTGCTCCAGGACATATCCATAGTGTACTTAGTGAAGAATGACCTTTTAAAAATTGTAATCAAGGACTTGTTCATTAAACATCACATTTGTTTTCTTTTCAACAACAACAGCTAAAATAGATATCACATGTAAGTCAAAGAGAAAATGGCGACATGTTCAAGATTTTGACTTACTACACTACTTTTTTTAAAAACTTTTTTAGGAAAGAATCCCTCTGCCAGTCACACTGGAAAGAGGGATAACAGTGAACTTGAGAAACCTATTTTCTGAAAAATTGTTTTGAAGAGAAAGGTTTAATAAATTTCAACTGTCGGGGCCACTGACGGCTCAGTCAATGAGTGCCAAATGTTTCTTTATAATAAAATAGTTAATATTACCATTAGAGATAAGATACCACAATTTGATCCTAACCTAATAGCCATGGAATGAAGAGGGAAACTATAATAGCACTGTCTGTTCAGTCAACGAATGCTAAATGTTTCCTTATAAGGAAACTGCTGATTTTATGGAATTCTTTTCTACTTTCATTCACTAATGATCAACTTGCATCAAACATTTCCTGATAATATACAACTATTTTATCCATTGGTAGGAGCAATGAATTGAAACCCTGTCTTTCATTTAAATGTCTTGTCAATCTTGTGCAATTCATATCTTGGCTCTAATCCTAGACTGGCTGTATATAGGAAATGTTCTTTACTCTGCTTAAAATTTTATTTTAGTTTTAATGTATTCAGTTTTATGCTTGGATTTAAATCCTGTATTTTTTAAAGAGCTATACTCTTGATTAACTATTGAAATAAACTTGCAATTTCCTCAACTTCTTTTTTTTCTTTTTAAACACACGTTGAACATTTTTCATATATGTCTTTATTTCCATTACATTGCTTCTTGATAATTACAATTTTTCTCCTGAAATTTATTTCAAAGTTGGTCTTAAAATGGAATGTAGCAGAAATGAACTCTAAAAGCTAACGAAAGAAAATGTTTTAATTATTTCTTTTGGTATAAATACTTATTAATTTGCTCTTTCTTTTCTTTTTTTTTCTTTTTAATATTAAGTTACACAGATGTAAGCTTTGCAGTATGACACTGACACTCACTCATTATATATCAAGTAAATAAAAATCCTGCTTACACTTTGTTTCACAGACATGTTGCAAAAACTTGTATAGAGAACTATCATGTTTTTTGATATTTGTCTAATAGAATTTTTTATATACACTGAACAGGATCTGTGAATAACAAATATATATATATATATATATATATATATATATATATATCCCACTTCAGAAATTTTTCCAGCTGTTTTCATTCAATCTTTCTCAGAATTTCAAGGTGCCATTTTTCTATCCAAGCAGTGGACTCTGAGACAAGTGTCTTTGACTTCATTTTAAACTTTGTTTATTCGGCACCAATATTGCTTGTCATTTCTTTTTCGGCTCTTGTCATTTTTGCATTTGGTGATAAATTTCGTTAATTTTATTCTTAAAAATCAGGCTTTCTGCTTGGAACAATGGCCATTGAAAAATAAGTCTCCTCACTGTCTTCATTATTGATTCTTATTTTCATATAAAAGCATTTTTTTCACTGTTAAAGGATTTTTTTTTTCTAATGGCTAAATTGAAATTAAATGCTATATATATATATATATATATATATATATATATATATAACAAGTCATGTGTATGCCCAAAAAGACACTCCCTTTCATAGGTTAACTTGTCTCTGACTAAAACTTTACACAAATGGTAGAGATATTATCTCATCACAAGCAACCAAAATAGAATTATTAACATGAACTACTACTATGAATTACTAATGAAATATTAGTAAATAATACCAAAATACTATATAGTACTCACTTCAAGAATAGACACAGCATACTGGAAATTATTATTATATGAAAGAAACAATAAAATATCTTTAAGCAGCAGAAATGGAGTTCTACAGAAAGAAGTTGAGAATGCCATGGATAGACTATATGAGCAACAAAATATTTTTTAAGAAAAGGGAAACAAAAAGTCCACTTACACTTAACATCAATAAGAGATAGTTGAAATTTCTAGGGCACATAACAAGGAAAGAGGGCTTAGAAAATTTGACACTCACAGAACAGATGCAAACAGTACACAACCTAGTTACAAGCTTGGTTGGCAGATCAGTGTTTAAGAGAGATAGCGAGAAGGCAACTTTTAGTAATAGTTACAAAGGACAGGAAATTGGGGAAGATCATGATTAGTAACATCAACATAGCATATACAGGGTGTTGAAGCAAAATTCAACACTTTTCAAAATGAAATAAAAACAAAAGCTGTATATGCAGAGACTCAACAGTTTATTTAGCAACAGTTACATTCTACATTATTTTTCAATGTAACTGCCAGCAGCGATGACAGCAACCATCTCACGAGACTGCAACCCCCTTGACTATTTCTTCTGGGGTGTGATCAAGGCCAAGACCAACAAGCATGCCCACAACACGGTCAACTGACTGGAAGTTGCCATCGTGGAGGTGCTCACCGCTATGAACAAGGACATGGTTGCCAAAGCGTGTAACTCATTTTGTGCCTGCCTTGAGATGGTCGTTGCTGCCAGCGGTTGTTACATTGAAAAAAATAATGTAGAATGTAACTCTGTTGCTCTCTTGCTCCTCTCCTTTTATAGGCAGAAGCACACAAATGCATGCTGAGATTTTTTTCTTAGCCAATCAAAAAGGCCAGTTGGTAGTTTGATATGATGTGGTCCTGATCTGTTTTGTCAGTTTTCGCCTGTTCAATCTTGCATTTATATCTTAATGCCAATTTTTAGTTTGAGTTTTTTGCCTTATTACTGTTAATTGCCTTGCATATATTGCTTGTTTGCTTGATATTGGTTTTTGCTCTGTTTTTTTTTTCTTTTTATTGTAAACTTTGTCAATTCTATTTGTTGGACAGTTCTGTTATTTTTCATTTGATCATGGCTACTAACTCTACATTTTTTTTATATGGGAATCACACGAGTGTGTGAATGTTTGTCTTGCTGCTGTTTTTTTTTTTTTTATAAAGATTGAAAATAATTCACATTGAAGTTAAACTGTAGATTGAGTAATGGAATCTTAACCCTGTGCAACCAGGATGTTCAGATGGGAGTGCTAACCTTAGACAGTGGAACAACCCACAAAAAACAAGATCAGGCCAGTTCCTGAATAAATCCATTTTGTGTCATTCTGGTGGGGATGCAATTGACATTGGTGGAGAAACAATGAAGAACTAGAGGCAAATGACAACGGCATCCAAGATTGTTGATTTGAAGTCTGCAGATACAGGTCGTGAAGCATCTGTGAAAGTACCAGTTAGTTCGGTATGAGGGACAGACCTATTGTTTAACTAGGTTGGGGTTCGAACTAAATGTAGCCCCGAAAATTGTCAAAAATTTTAAAAACTGTGCTACTGAAAGAGGACCACCTTAAAAAAAACAGTCATATATTGACAATTTACTGGTAGATGAAACAGCAGTACCATCAGCAGACCTTGTAATTCATCTTAACAACTTTGGCTTAACAGCAAAACCGCCAGAATCATTAGGAGGAGGAACAGCATTGGGTCTTAAGCTTCATACACATAAGGCAAGAAATCGAGAATGACCTGCCTGAAGTTCATGAAGAAATGAGTAAGCGTAAACTGTTCTCTGTCTGCGGAAAAATGGTGGGCCACTACCCAATAGGCAGATGGCTTAGAATCACCTGCAGTTATTTGAAGAGAAGAGCAGATGACGTTGATTGGGAAGACATAATGAATAGTGAAACAACTGGTGTGGTACGCGAAGTTGTGGAAGAGATTTGACACTACGATCCAGTTCAAAGGAGATGGCATGTTCCAAAATTGGAAAAGGGTGTTGTATGACATAAGCAGTATGGCCACTAGTATATGTATTGAAATCGATGGTGTGATAGTCAAAGATGTGGCATGGTTAAGAAAGAAAAGTGACTACAATCACATCAATGCTGCTGAGTTGGATGCTATGATAAAGGGTGTAAACCTCACCTTGAAATGGGGTCTAAAAGAAATCAAGATCAGAACTGATTTGGTTACTGTCTGCAGTTGGTTCAGTCTTATGATAACGGATGAAAAAAGGATTCGTACAAAAGGAGCAGCAGAGCTACTTATGTGATGTTTGGGGATTCTGAGGTAAATGTTTGAACTTACCTTAAAATTGAGTTTAACGTTCATGACCTCTGACAAAAATAAGACCAATGCACTAGACAGATTAAGAAAGAGTTGGCTGAAAGTAGAGAAAGCTATTACGGTGATGTGCTGTGCAGGTCGAGATGAGGTCAAGGAGTTGCACGGACTGCATCATCTAGGAGTGGACAGAACACTATATCTAGTACAGAAAGTCTACCTGGATGTGTTACGAGATACTGTACAGAAGGTGGTTAGAAACAGGAATCGTTGCCAATCGATCGACCTATCACCAAATGTTCACGAATCAGGAGAGGTCCAAGTAGACACTAATTGGACCAGGTTATCTATTGATATGTCGCATTATAGGGGTGGAACGTACCTGACTATAGTTGATAGTGGCCCTGGCTGGTTCATCATTTGGAGGGAGATTTGTACAGAAACAACAGACATCATTACGAAGGAGCTGGACCAGTTGAAGAGGTACTCATGGACAATGGGGCAGCGTTCTGTTCGGAAGTGTTTTGGGAGATGTTGGACAAGTGGAACACTAGACAATATTATAGAGCAGCGTACAGGCCTAGCAGAAATGGTATCGTAGAAGGAAACCACTGAACTATAAAAGTCATTGCCGAGAGAGGAGGGATATTGCCTGTCTGAGCGGTATTTTGATACAATATATCACCTAAATCTGGCCAACGTGAAGACACTACTGCACAAAGCAATTTACAGCTATCAATGAAGGCATCATAAAGTTAGAACATGTTTAACACACACTGACGAGTCTAAATCTATACAGATTGGAGAGGAATTTTGGGTCGAGCCAGCTGGAGCCCGCTGCATGACCAAAAAAAAGTTACCGGGGCGCAGTCGAGCAACTATGTTGAGGTGGATGGCATGCCAAGACATATTCTTGACCTTAGAGTGATTCAGGAGGATTCGGAGAGTGATGGGGGACACTGGGAGAAGTTCTGAGGCTTATCCACAAACACTGCGGAGATTGCAAAGAGTGACAAACACCCAAATGGATGGATGACTGTGATCATGAGATGGGAGGAGGCGTGTTGTTTGAAAAAAAACTTACATCATGGACGTCCACATGCAAAGAAATCTTGTTGGGATGCCATATTGCTTTTATGAAGACAAAGTGCCACAAATTCACAGCTACCACAAGACTTGTGGAAATATAAATATGGCTGCTAAGTAGAACTTGGTAGGGTGTTTCTCATGTGTTAGACAACTTGCCCACACTCTCTTTGGGAGGGACTCTTGCTGCATTTTTAAGTTTGAGATTACTGATATACACTTTGTTTGGAAAGAACTCTTGTTGCTTTTTTTTCAAGTTTGAGATAACTAATCAACACTCTTTTTGCATTTTCAAGTTTGAGATAACTATACATTGAAAGGTAGATTTAGTCATCTACTAATTCATTAGTATATTTTCTTAAAATTATACTGTAAGTTTTGCTCTTGACACCCTCAACACTAAGATTTAATTGAACAATGGAAAGTAAACTTTGAGTGATGTAACTGAGATAAATGTTTGTTAGAGTTTTGATGTTTCTTATTGTTATGAAACTGGTTTGACAGCTCAGTGTATTCTTCTTGAAGTAATAACATGAGAAATTCAGAAAGTATTTGGAATCTGAAGGTTTCATTAATTGATTAAAATAAAAAAAAAAGAGAAAGATTATAAAGTTTCAAATGATCTTAACAGAATGAATTATTTTTTTATATCTTTATAATAACCAATCTTAAAATTGGAACCATTGTTTTGTATGGTTCAAAATATTTTTCACATAGTAAAGACTTAGGGACACTGTTTGTTCCTTGAAGATAATTTAAAAAAAAAAAAAATAAAACCCTGAGCAAAACAAATGTCCTTATACATGTCTTGAATGTATCTCAGTTCCTGAAGGAATCAACTTGTTTTAGCATTACCATTTTTTCTTTCTCTTACCACACTCATCTTGTCTTTTAGTTTAATTAAAATAAAACTTGGAGGCCAAGAAAAGTTAAAATCATTTTAAAAAATAAATCAATACTCCCCCCCCCCACTACTTACGCAATCAACTCTACTAGCTTCTCCTGCAGCAGCAACTTTTCTCTTTCAGAAACCAGAAGCAGATTTTTATTATGAAAAATCATTCAGTTTAGTTAGTCTGGTAATTACAAATGTAGACCAGTTACCCCCTCACAATCCTGGTTTGCTTAAATTAAATTATTTTTTTTTATCTCTCTTTCTCTATCTCTTTTTTTGTTCTTTTCTTTGTTTTTTATTCTTATTTTTCATTTGCTTCTTATGGAGCATGCAAATTTTTCCATTCTCTCCCTCCACTTTGGAATTCTTTGCTCACATTTTCCTGGCTGTGTTCCTTTTTCATGCCTCGAAACCTGCCTACTTTTCTTTGTCATACCTTGCATCCTCCCTGCATATCTTTACCGGGCATTGCACCCCCTCCTGCACCTTGTGTTTTACCTCACTGTGTCTCTCCTGCGCCCCCATCCGTGCCTCACATTTTGCCCCACTTTGTGTCCCCTCCTGCACCTTGCGTTTTTGCCTTACTTTGCACTCCCACCTGCGCCTCGTGTTTTGCCTTACTTTGCACCCCCTCCTACGCCTTGTGTTTTGCTTTTTGTGCCCCGCATTTTACTCTACTTTGTGCTCCCTCTTGCACCTCACGTTTTGCTCCACTCTGTGCCCCCTCCTGCGCCTTGCGTTTTGCCCCATTTTGCGCCTCCTCACTTAAATAATGACCTGCATTCATATTTATGATTGTTATGCAATTGAAGTTATGTTCAAATATTTAATGATGCACGAAGAGAATTTCTGCAGGTATCTTATAGTCATGAAATTTTCAAAGTGCTTATTCAATCATTAATTTTTGAATTGATTCATCAGAAAATGCAAATAGCGAAACCATGACATTTTCACAGGCCTGATATAATGATGATTATGAAACATTTTTTTTTCCAAATTTCTGAAAATAGGCATGAAATTGCCAAATATGATTTTAGAAATAAATTTTAACCTTTACTTTTTAAGCAACAGTATTTTGGGGTGTTGCTAATGATGTAATCATTTGAACAAAACCTGATTACAATTTAAAACTGTTCGTTGCTCAGGACTGAGTTGTTTAACTTCAGACTAAAACTTTTTCACAAGCAAAAACGACTAATTAAAATAAAACTTTTTTACTCTTTTTATACAAACGTTTATTTACAACCTGAAGAAATTTTTACTTCATGAAAAAGGTTTATATTGAGATTTTACTGTCCTTAAATTTTTGTGGGTTTCCATGAAGATAACTGAAACCTTGGGAAATCCTTGTTTCACTTTTCAAGTTTTTTTCCTTTTTACTAAAATCAAGATGGCATTTACAAAACGAGTCAAGTGAAACTGGATGTATTTGAACTGAGCCTCTTCAAAAGTTTTTCTTGCATGAAGAATAAAATCACTTGAATATGTCTCTCTACTCTAAAATGTTACAGTCCTTTTTTGTTCTTCTTTAAGAACTGTATCATAATGTACATGAAAATTCATATGTTCTTGATTTATTTTTTCATATCTGGTTAACTTTTCATGACAAAGATGCTCAAACCAATCTCAAATTTTATTTTTTTAAATTTCACTAACTACACATAGTTTTTTTTATATATATCAGGAACATAGTTTTCAAATACCTATATAAATAATATTGCTTGCTTTTATATGGCTACAGATAAAAGTTCTTTTATTAATAATTTTTTGAGTGTGTTTGAGGCTTTAATTTTGTGTTATGAATTTAATTCCTAAATGATTCTTTTTTTTTTTTTTTTTTTTTGTGAATATAAATACAAATATGACTTGTTGTTAACAATAGATGCTTTTTTGTTTAAATATGTGTCTTTGCAAAATTTAACATTTAATAAACTTTCTTTCTTGTCTATTCTATTTTAGTCATCAATTTAACTTAGCTGCACATTGCAATATTTTTTGTTTTAACTTTCTTCTGCTATATTTTTTATCACAGCTCAAATAATGAGAAAATGCTTTCTGTAGGATTATGTATTTGAGTAGAAAAGAGTGATATATAAGGGAAGTAACTCAAATGTTTTTATAATTAGTCTTTTTCCTATTTTTAGGGAACCAGCTCATGTTCAAAAACACAAGTTTGGCTGTAAAATCAATGAAAAAAAACATGGAATCTGACTTCAATTTTATAGAAATGTAACACGACAGTTTTATAACTGCTCAAAAATAGAAAGGGGTGTACTGTAAAACAAGGATGTGTCTTCTAATTGGACTTGTTTAACCTATACAGTGAGACAATTCTGAAAGAATTAGATGTCCTACTAGGATTCATTGCTGCAGCCACAATCTTAACATAAGATATGCTGAGAATACCATGGACTGAACATGTGAGCAACAAGGAGGTTTTAGAGAAAATGGAGACTAAAAGGAAGCTTAGACATGGCAGATGAAATTTTTGGATACATAATTAGAAGGTTAAGGCAAGTGGAACACAAAAAAACAGAGTAAAATATTAATCTTAAGTAAATGAATTGCAGAACAGGGTTGTTGTGGAGAGCCATAATTGCCAATGCCCTGAGCAGACATGATACATAAAAAAAAAAGTAGTTCAGACTTTTTCAGTTTGTAGTTCCAGAGGAAAAGTATTGTCCCACTCTACCAAGGTCAGTCAGGTACGTGAAACATGCTTGGGCGATCATGTCTTGAAAGAGACATGACTGACTGGGCGGAGGATTATCCCACAGTAGGTTGCCATTGCTTTCTGCAGTAGACTGGTTGCCAGCCAAAGCTATAGAACCCAATCTGTCATGTTATTTAACCCATAACTGGAAGGAAGAGACGGATTAATACCTTTCCCAAGGGTATTTGCGCGTAAGTGAATATTGATGGATTCAACTGGAATTCGAACTCGGCTCCCCGATTTCTGGATCTGAGCCGATAACCACTGCACCACAATGCACATACCTCTACCAAGGTACATAACCAGAAAATTGAGATACTCTACAGGGTGGAACTTATTGTTTTAATAAAAAGAATTTTATTTTAAACTTAACCTCAAACAGGAACCATGAGCATCAGACTACATATAATTGTGGCTTTAAAGCGTTTTGTGAAGAAACCTTTTAAAATCTGTATGAATGAACAAATGAGATACTCTGTTGGTTCTAATCTCATTAAAATGACTGCTAATATCATCCCCCTCCCCAAACTTATAGACAAATCCTACAGATGCATGCTGGAATTCCTAACCAATAAAAATGGACAATTCTGTCTCATTACCTTGTTGTTTCCGGTTTTGAATTAAAGACTATAAACACTTTTGCATGTGAACACAATTCTTACTTTGTGAACTTTTTGTCTTATTACTGTTGCCTTGCCTAGACATCTTGTTTGCTTAGTAATATTTTGTCCTGTTATTTTCCTTCCTTTTCTTGTTTATTAAGAACTCTGTAAATTTTGTTTGAGAATTTTGTCAATTGCATTTGGCCAATTATTCTGCAGATTCAAATTATGACAGGCATATTATTAGAACATATAAGTTATGATAACCTAACTGGGTGGATATCAATTTAAGTTAAAAGTTAAGTAACTTTTATTTTAAGTAGAAAGATAAAATTGCAATGCTTCAACTTTTAGGCAATTCTAGTTAAGTTAGCAGAAATTGTATACTGATTATTTTATGCTTTCAAATAGAATTCAGCATATTTCACTTAAATATTGGTATTGATTCTCATGTCTATTACTCAATCTGTGTATTTAGTATAAATAGGAGACTTCATTCTTTGTAAAACCACATCAACAAATTATGTATTACCTGCATTCTTTTCCTTTTTTTTTTTTAATATTTGGATAAGGCTAAATATTTTTAAGTCTCAACTAAAACAGAAATCATGAGCATAATTCATTTAGATATCACATTAAAATTCTTTGAAGCTGATTTACAGAACAGGATTTGTTTTATTTACAAACGGATTATTGTCTCTATCTTTGTTATCACAATGTTTCAGAGGACACATGAGGACAATAGTTTGTATGTAATATATAAATAACTCCTTATTTCAGAAATTCAGACAGAACTTGCAGCTTTCTGTACTCTCATATGAGATTGATTTCTAATCTAATTGAAGCCAAAAAGTTTCCAATTAAAATTCAGGGAACAAAGGACTTGGTATACTCTTCAGACAATAATGTTTCAATATTTCTGCAACTTTCAGAAATTAACATTTAAGATAAAATTCCAACTCATAATAAACTTTCATTCATAATCCTTCAGATTATGTGCTAATCTTAAACCAGATTTATCCATTGTAAAGCCAACATGATTGGCATAATGGCATCCATGTTGAATACTGCTTTTACAAATGGCATATTTAATTGAATGAAAGAAGTATCTGTTATTTTTGTAAGGCAAGAGACAGCAACAGGTCTGAGTTACATTATGGTGCCAAGCTCCTGATATAAAGTATTGATCAAACTGATCCATCAAACTGATCCATCACTCTCACAGCCACAATCTCTTCTGACTTAGGATATTTTCAATAGCCAAAAGACAAATGTTGGTTCTGAATGACTTTCTTTTATGAAAGTTTCTGTAATAGACGTTAATTAAATAGCCACATTGTAAGAGTCTGAGGAATGTCTAGATATAATCCTTGGATAGAGATGTTAGGGGAATTGTAATGACCTTATATACTGAAAAAAGATAACATGATTTTTTTTTATTAGATTTCTGCTATTTTGAAATGCCTTTAGGGTAGTGGCACATTTTCTAGCTTGTAAAAGGATGACTAACATTCTGGATAATACATTTAATTTTGTTTAAAATGAAACATTAAAGAGATGAGTAGTTGTTTGCTCCCAAAAGATTATAAAATAAGAAGGGTCAAGTCAAGAAAATTTGTTTTAGTTGCATGCTGCAAAAATATCACTTTCAGATTTTTCATACATTTCCTTCACACTTTTTGTTTAACTTTTTAATTTTGATTGTTTAACATCAGCATATTTTTGATAATTTTATTGAACCTTAAAATAAAGTTTTTGAATTTGAATAAAAAAGAGACAATTTTAGATGATAGTAACTCAGTTACTATGGATAATGACTCAGTTTGAGGAATCGGGGAGCAAGGTTCAAATTCCAGTTGAGCTCATTGCATTCACTTATGTGCAAATACCCTTTGGAAAGGTATGAATCCATCTCTTCTGCCCTCAGCTATTGTTAGATTGGGTCCTCTAGCCTTAGGTGGCAACCAGTCTAGGAGAACAACTACGCTGTATTAAAAGCCTGATTAGGGTCATTTGGATTATGGACAGAAGGTGACCTACATTATGTTCCATGGTCTTCAACTGTTGGTCAAGAGCTTAGGTGCAGCCAAGCTATATTCTCTCTAAGCTCTCAGCTGAAGACGATGGAACATAATGTAGGTCAACTTCTATCCATACTCACAAAACTGGATTGATGGATCAACCTGGAAGATGGGGTTTAATTCTTTTCATATTACTTCCACCCCCACCTAGACTAATGAAGACAGTCAAGCATCTGATGATAATGAAATATTAGCTTTGATTTTTTGCATAATACAGGTCTTTACTGTCTTTCAAGATTTGAGTCTTAAATAATTATGGTTCAGGTACTTTATATAATCCAGTAGTCATCAAGAAAGATTTTCTCAACGTGAAGATAGGATCCTTGTATGGTTGATGTTTAGAAATCCCCAAATAAACTAATTAATATTTGACTTATTAAATTCAGCGATAAAATAATTCAATAAAAATATACAACCAAATGAATTTGCATATTCAAGCATGCTTGGATTTTATAAGTTCAATTATCACAATTATCCTCTATTTAGTACAAAGTTTACCCTTATCCCAGGGATTATTTGTAGGCATTGTCTGATGGGAAGGTAGATCACCAAGAATCTCAAGTCAATATCCTGCAAAAATGTTGACAGATATTGACTATGCAGGTGACTTAGCTATCACTTTTGACACTTTTACCAATACCACAGTATTCCTACATCATTTATAAAATGCTACCAATGATGTTGGACTTTCTCAATGCCTCTTAAACCAAATTCATAGGCTTCAACCAGCAAGTCTCGATACTGTCTTGAGTTAATCAATAAAATCTGTTGAATCTTTTATATATCTAGGAAGTGAAATAAATTCCACTGAAAAGAATGAAAATTTGTATAACTAAAACCTGAATAAAATAGATATAATGTGGCAATCTGATTTACCATATAAACTCAAATGGATATTCTTTCAAGCCATTGTAGAGGTGATGTTATTGTATGGTACGACTGTCTGGACATTAACTAAAATCCTACAGCCCAAACTTGAAGAAACTTCAGATGCAGAGAGTTATAATTATCGCCTCCAGAAGATAACATCCAACTAACTCACAGCTCTATGAATCCCTCCCTGATATTTCTACAATTTAATAAAAACACAGAATAGAATGCACTTAGTAAAACACTGCTGATGAGCAAAACAAGAACATGAGTGATTTACTGTTCTGGACACTGAACCATGGAGTGACAAGTTGGTCACTCGGTAACCACATACATTGATTAGCTATGTTATAACATAGAATGCTTTCTTAATGGCCTTTCAACCTTGATACAGAACCTTGATGGTTGATATGCTAGACTAATGAATGTCAGAGCTAACTAGACTGAATAATAATTCCAAATAAGGAAACAGAATTGGGCTCCCTTAATATTCTAGCTCTAGTTGTAAATATGTGGTTATCGAGAGAATTGATTCCAAGCTATTAAATGACTTATTAAAGGTTTTGCTTTATTTTTTGTTGTTTTTTATCAGCTATTCTCTTATACGTGTGATGTTCATTTTTTGTCATATTGTACCTTATTTCCTTGATTTGTGGTATGTTGTTCTCAGCATCAAGATATGTTTCTCTTATGAAAAGTTTGATAACAAATGTTATGCCTAAACCAGAAACCTTACATTATATGATCTGGCTGATTTCATGTTGGGGAAAATATGTTTAACAATATCTACCTTGAATCAACAATGTGAGTTTGTATCAATATAACAATTGACTTAAAATATAAGATGTGTATGTATACAATAGCTTATGGCATCTTTTGTTTCATAAAAACAAATCTCATCACACAATATCTTGGATATCAACAAAAATCTTTTCAAAAAGATTAAATTTTTTTTTGCTGAATACAGACAAAATACTGTAAAGATTTAAGAGAGATTAAATCTTGTAATTGAGATAGTTTAATATTAATACAGCTACAGTGACAAATATACTAAACTCCTGTGTCTCATAGTTTTTGTTTCAATTTGTCACACAATGGAGATTGGGTTAAATTATCAGTGCGTACTAAAGCAAAAACCAACTTTAGTAAATTCACCAGAATTTATGACATCACAAATTTAAAATGCTAATGTCTTCAGGAAATAGTAATACCTCAATGCTTGAAGAATTTATGAAAATTATATATATATTTTCATAAGAAAAATTATTACAAGTATTGAGACAGATTGCATTTGTCCTTCATATGAATGAAGAGATGATGAAATATAATTATGACTTTAAATTAATTCTACATGACTTACAAATGAGATATACTAAATGAAATACTATATCTTTTTAAATTTAAACATGTCAGAGGGATGAAACTTTTCATAGGGTAAATGGTCATTTAGCGCAATAGACAAGACTAGAGTTAATGGCTGTAGATACAGCCAGTTCTGTGATTACAGAATGTCACTGCAGGAAGAACTTCTTAAAGTCATTGACCAGAGTAGGGTTTTCTCCCCTAATGGAATCAATGGCCATGTGTCTGTAATCAAGGTGGTTCATTTAGAGATGAACTTCACCAGGTTTACTTAGACTAGGCATGAATAACTCTTGGCTTTCAATCCAGATATGTCAAGAGAGTTTGTCAGACATGTAGTTGTTCTATAACCATACATGATATTAAAGTAGTTTTCAGTCTTGACTGATAATTTAGTAATTTTGCAACTAGGATTTCTTTAGTCCTACTTTCAGATTTTTTTTTGTCATTTGACATCCGTCACTAAGTAGTAAGAAGCCTCCAGCAAACCTTAGTCTCCTTTTGCTCAGAAAACCTCTTTTCATCTACATTATTCATTCTAGCTGCAATCCTTCAAATTTGATCATATGGCTATGACAGATTTTCCAATAATTACCATATATTTCCATGTACAAAACAACCTATAGATAAGATGAAACACAAAATCTATGCAAATTTGGTAAATTTTTGTTTTAACTCCTGACGGCTTTTCCCCTTCAAATTAATCTAAAATAGTATTATCTCTGTGCAAATGTATATGCTGAACTCAAATCAACAATTAGTTATTGAAGAAACTTACCTTTTTTAATGTGAATGTCCATAAAGAAACAAACTATATCTTGCACTTTTTCTCTCTCGTAACTCTCATGAAGTCATGTAATTAACTGCAGAATGACGGACTGCATAGGCAACGAATTTCGGCCGATTTACTTCCGCCTGTTTACTTCCGGTTAGGAAAGTAATGCACTTTTTTTCCTTTTTTTTTTTTTTGTACTCCTTAACCTGCACCTGCGCATTACTTTCCTAACCGGAAGTAAATCAGCCGAAATTCGTTGCCTATGCAGTCCGTCATTCTGCTGTTAATTACATGACTTCATGAGAGTTACGAGAGAGAAAAAGTGCAAGATATAGTTCGTTTTTTGATGGACATTTACATTAAAAAAGGTAAGTTTCTTCAATAACTAATTGTTGATTTGAGTTCAGCATATACATTTGCACAGAGATAATGCTATTTTAGATTAATTTGAAGGGGAAAAGCCGTCGGGAGTTAAAACAAAAATTTACCACAAATTTTACTGATTTTTATTTGAAATCTCTAGTATAAGACTGACTTAGGCCTGCATGACGAAACTGTAGATAACAATGTTTATGATAAGCTCTTTGCATCAAATGGTCATGATCATAGTAACTGTGAATGGTTTTAATTATGTATGTAGATGTCTTGTATTTTTATTCTGTAATGATAAAGATTTTATGGCATCTTAAACATTTTGTTGCTTAGCACTAAAAAAGAAAGGTACCATATAACATGTTATTGAAAAATAAAGTTTGAATGTTATACTAAAAGTTATTTAAAACCACAATGAGAATACATTTTAAGTAGAAATATAGATTGTATGCTGCCCTAAATGTTTTTTGTTAACTCTACTAAGACTGATAATAATGACTGGTGTGAATGAACCCATAGCTCTACAAATCAAGAATGAAAAATTTGTTGACATTACTTGTTGGTGTTGCTGTTTAGAAGCTTTGCAAGTTGTTGTCTAAGCATTTCAAGAATATTGCATTTTAGTGTGAAATCAAGAATTAAAAGTAGTTTTGTTACATTTATAATTGTAGAAACTATAACTAGAAGTATTTACATTAGTAGTTACCATACCAAGAAAGTTTTTTTTTTTTTTTTTTTTTTTTTTTTTTTTTATCCGTGGTCCAACCTTACTATCCTACTTACCAGTGTCAATATATATGTTACCTTTTTGTAACTGTTGTATAAGATGACCTCCTATTTTGGGGAGCAATTTTTAAGATTTAAAAGTCACCATCTACTTGGATATATACAATATTCATTTCTTGCTTTTTTTTTTTTTCTGTTGCTTAATGACAACCATAGAATGAATTATTTGAGAGTTGCAAAAAAAAAAACAAAAAAAAAAAAACAAGCAAGTGCAGAAGAATAAAATATAATTTGAAAAATGAATAAATAGCAAGAATTCATGAAGAACAATTTAAATTGTTGCTCTTGCATTTATAGGGTTTCCTTGTTTTGGGGGGTTATATTGCCAAATATTTTGATTTTTAAGTATCTTAAAATATTTTCTATCTTACATATTTATAAGTCCGCCATTCATTGATGCATTAAATATTGTTTAGTGGCATCTTTACTGCAGTCACTCTCCCACCACCATAATGTATCTTCCCTCTACCTTTTCTATAAATATTTTCATAGTAATTGTTTTAATACGCTTTGATATGTGGCATAAAAAAATGAAATAGTAGACAACATGTGTTGAATTTCATGAAGAAACTTGATATTCTATGCTTCCCTTTTTGGTACCTTGATGTTACAAATTGAAGCACTGTACTACATTGGCAGCTAGGTCTCATTTTACAATTGAGATAGCTAGACATAATTGGAAGTTCTCTGCAAACAGTTTCTTCCCTTGCATATTTCTTGTTTATGGAACTCTATTCCCGATTCTTCCTTGCCAGTCAACTTTGATCTTCAAAAATTTAAATGTATTGTCATTCATTATCTTTTGTCTAAGATCCTGTTCCCTTATTGTCCTCTCTCCTTAATAATGCTCTTTTCTCATATACTTGTACAACCCTTGCATCGTAGTAGCTTTATTGCCTTGCTTGGAGTAAAATGATAAAAAGGCATGTTTTTAAAAAAAAAATTCAGAAACAAAATCCCTCCCTAATGTTTTGTTCATTTTCTCTTTTCTAGTCACGACCACCCCCAGTTGAACCTGTGGATTACGAAACCTATGTGGTAAAACACAAGGTATTACTTCACAATGACCCACAACGAGAACTGCTCATTTTTCCCCATGATGATGTGGTCATTCCTGTAAGTAATTTTTATACTTCTTTACTTCCCTTTCATTAACTTTTTTTTCATGCTTGTAAAATCATTTTTTAAACTACAAATATTTAAAACAAGCATATCAGTTTGATGAATTCTGAGTATGTGTTTATAACCAGATGTTTATTTTGTCACCAGTTCATTGAAACTTTTGCCTAAAGAAATCCTGGGAATAAGAACTTTTAATGAAAACTCGGGTTTGCAAAAAGCTCCAACTAATAAAATGTCTTTAAATATAAAAAATATTTTTCATCTAAAAAAAAAAAATAGAATAAGTCAAATTATCTTGCAACCAATAAAATTATTGGGATACCATGCTGGGTTCTTTGCAACATTTCTAAAAGCAATCAGGATTATTTTGTGTTACTTTAAGTAACATATGACAAGTTGTACTGAGTTATATGGTACCAACAGCAAGAAATAATCCTTTTGAACTGATTTGTAAGGGAGAAGTGAATTTATGCCTTTTCCAGGAGCAATAGTGACATAAACTACTAGATTTAGAACTGGAATTTTGTAAAAAATTAAATTAAAAATTGAATTAAAAATTCATTGCTTCAAATTTGTAAAGAGCTTTCTGTAAATTATTTTAGTTCTGTACATTTTGATATGACTTTTTTTAGTATTTGTCTATACTTCTGAGATGAGGTAGTATTTACATTATTTAGACTATTGTCCCCATCTTTGTTGCCATTTGTACGACATTTCAGCCATTGTATGCTCTAGCCTTCTTCAGGTGCTAGGAATTTCAAACCGAATCCTTTGTCTATCTTTCTGAGATAATTATTTACTGGAATATTTTGAAGATTAAAAATGAAATCATAAAAATAAATAATTTTCTGGAATATTTTGAAGATTAACTATTGTATCTATGTGTTGGGTCTGAGGAGCAGCAAGGTCAGTATTACCCATGAAATTGTAGAATATATATATATATATATATATATGGGGAGATTGTATGACAAACTCAAAAAAATTTATTTGTGATGTTTCGTACTTCATTGGACATTTGTTATGTTGGTACAGCAACACATGCATATGAATGAGGGGTACTGGCGATTTTCAAATTTTGTTTGGAATTTTTTGTATTATATTTAGCTGAAGTCATTTAGTTTTTCTTTTCATGACTATTGTTAATAGGTATCCCACACTAATAATAGAATACAATTTCTTTAATATTTTTCATGATATATATATGACAAGGTATTATCATGAAGTTTTTCATATAATTTTTCATATGTTTTTATGTCATCCACATGATCCTATATACATAAAATCTACACATTTATTTACAAGTAAACAAAATTTATTTTTGATAATGGCTAAGAGTATTGCTGAAAGCACCCAAAAATGCAAAAACTTTGGACAATTCTTAAATTGAGTTTTGAAAAGAAAAAAAAGAATTACAAGAACATGTGAAAAATTAAAGAAAAAAAACTTGGATGATAATACCGGATCTGTTGTTTGTAATGAAACCTGCAGAAAAGAGATTGTTGCCCAAATACAATATATATATATATATATAAAAATGTATGAGTGACTGCAAAAAGATGGTGAGCTCAAATTCTGCATAAATTTTGTAACATAGTGCGTTTATGTCAGTAAGTTCCCTTTGTCTTCCCCACTCATACTAAGTGATATTTTTGTCTAATCAAACCAAGATTGGCCTATTTAATGCCATTTTCTTTCTCTGTGCAGTGTATATAGATAAAAACAAGTTTGTTTTTTTTTTCTCTGTAACTATTAAGTGTGAAACATCTGATATTCAAACACTTGCCATGGTCAACTTTGTGAAACTAACATTAGTTTCAGGTTCTTTTGTTTTTATGTTGCAAATTACTACCTGATAGCATAGTATATAAAACAAAAGAATTAAAGTATCAGTTGTCCCCTGTTGCAGCATTTCAAGTTTGCTCAGTGACAAATATTTGGTGTTGAATATATAAAGAAATGTAAAATAATTGTCTTTTGTCTCACAAAGAGAATTTATCTTTATTACCTTCATCTTATTACAAGTAATTATGGTGTTAGAGAAAAAGCAAAGGCATTAAGATCCACTAACCATATCAGGTTTAACTTAAATCAAAAAGAGTTTGGTTCTGTTGTTATCTGAATATTTGAGTTTTTGTGTAACTTTAACTTAAAGATGCTCCTTAAATTCATGCAGCAAAAACAATTTGTAGGAAATAAAGAGATAGGTCTCCAAAACACTCAAACTGCTTTACCAGTTGTTAGCAATGATGTAACATTAAAGGCAATGCTTATGGAATAGTATAGAGTTTTTTTTTCTCTCTCTCTCTCTCTCTCTCTCCTATGTCCCTTCAGGTCATGGGTGATCATGGCTCTTACAGTATCCTGTTTTTATGGCTTTTAACAATATTTGTTTTTACAATACCTCAGGTAAGTTTTATAGTGCCTCAGTCCATGCTTGGACAATAATGTTTCTTGTTTTGTTTAACAACATATCAACTCTTTATGGGTCATTTAATGCTAAAATTCAATTGTGTAGATTATGCTAATGCACAGTGTAAATCCCAAGAAATCAGAATTATTATGGGAGATCTGAATGCTAAAGTTGACCAAGGAAGAGAAGGTGAAGCAGTCAGCAAATTTGGACTAGGGCACCACAATAGCCATAATGAGAAATGGGTCCAATGGTGCCCAGTGAATGACCAGATAATGACCAACATCTGTTTCCAAGAGCATCCAAGAAGAATATGGACAGCTGATACTTTAGATAGATGGACAATTACAGAGGCCCAATCCAACCAACATCAAGCCCTAAGTCAGATAAACAAAATAAACAAAACATGCTCGTATTTATCATATCAAGCATTAAACTGACTTAGTAGGCAGTGGCTGTTGAGCCAATTAGTCTGGAAACAAAGGAATCTGACATAGCTGTTTCAACCTCTGAGGAAAGCCCATATTTGGGTAAACAATCCCAGCAATAACAGGTGCTTTTGAGTTTATCAATCATGTACACTAGAGTAATGAGGAGAATGATGGGATTTCTCATCTCATTATTTCTCCCATATAGGACTCTGAATTGGGTAGGGAGCATGGTTAATGAATAATAATAATAAAGTACACGTAAAAATATACATTAGTATAGACACAGAAAGTGATAATTTTTTTTAAAATTCCTGGTAATAGAGCCAATAGAAAACCAACTAATAACAGAGTTGTTGCCTTTTTGTAATAGAAAAAAAATCTTAGCTTTTCAAATAACTTCAAAAATAGTTAAAAATAGAAAGAAAATAACATTACTGATAGAAGTCAAAGAAAAACATGACACTGAAACTCAACTAAGGATGACCAAATTTCATGATATAAAGGTAAGGGTTGACCACACCAATTTTTTAAATTCCTCCAGAAATGTAATAAGAAGTACTGATCTCTCCACCATGTACACTGAAGGAAATTAAGAACAATAATTCTACCAAAAAACGAAAAATTACAGACATAAAAAGAATATCCTTTAAAAAAAAAATCTTGGAATTATAGATAGCAACACTTATATTATTACTTTTGATGTACCAGAACCACCACAGTAAATAAACTGGATATACAATTTCCAAAGTAGAAACATATGTTCCAAACCTATTAAAGATGCTTCAACTGCCAAATATATAGACATAAGAAGCCAGTATTTGAAAAATGTGAGGAGAATGATCTTAATGACACAGAATACATACCAAAATGAAGCCAAATACCCTAATTTTAAAAAAAACTCATAGGCCAACTTCCAGGGACTGCAAAACTTGGAAAAAAGAAAATGATTTACTAAAAATTACCCTCCACCAAAAAAAAGTGTGATGGAAGCATTGAAACAAACTCTAGTATACCATCATATTCAAAAATTATCAAAGCAGCATCAAGCTATACCTATGAGAATCTTAATATTTTACTACATAAGCACAAGAACTAGCATTCTTAATTCAAGAATTAAAAAACATATTCAAAACATTAAATTCAATTGTAAACTGGGAAACAACCCATACCATTGAATAAAAAAAATGTAAATTCAACACTCTGCAAACAATGTAAATGCAACACAAAATTCACTGACAACAACCTCTCAATGACAAAACACTCAAAACTTATCAAATGAAAAACTTCCACAAGCAGAACAAAAAACAATCAAACTTAAATATTAATCAAAATAAAAAAAAAAACCCAGAAGTAACAATTAAAAAAAAAAATAAACAGGATGACAACCCACAGAAAGAGAATAAAAGAAAATGAAAAGAACCCAAATAATCAAGAACATACAAATACTTGACAAAGAACAAATTCACAAATTATAAAAAGTATGGCATATATGAGAATAGATAACCAAAAACTAAAACAGTCATCCTTAAGATCTCCTCACTAAGATAAAATAATTTCCACTCAAATGGACAAACAAAACACAAGCATCATACAATGACCACCTGAATTTAAGTGTGCGACTAAATTGGCATCAAAATCTCACCCATTTACCATTGAAATGGTTAAATGTAACTGCCACTTCTGTTTCAACAGTTTCTTCTCTCACACTTCTAACCTGTAGAACTCCCTTCCATTTACTTGCTTTCATAAAATACAATCTTCAAAAATTTAAATGGAGCACCAATTACTATTTTCTATCTTTCTGAATCTCATTCATCTTTTATCCTTTCCTCAATAACACTTGTACCCAGTTTTTTCTCTCACTGTAACCCCTGCATACTAGTGGCAGCCCATCTTGCTTGAGATGAAATGATGAAAATAAAAATAAGGAAACTTAATGGAAAAATATCACAAACTGCAACAGTCCAATTAACCAAAATAAATGGAGATAAATGCACCGGAAATAAAAAAAAAAGAAACCTAATAGCAACAGAATTTTAAAGAAACTCCTCAACTAATCAATGAATTTGAGGTCCTCAGTGGACAAGGCTGAATGCTTTGCTTGCAGATTCTCCACCAATTTGAGACTGGATTCATGTGGAGTACCTACACCTGACTTCCCACCTAGAACTGAGGCTCAACTGAATGACGTCCACATTACCCACTCGCTGGTCTCTAACATAATCTCTAAACTTGACCCCACAAAGCGAGCGGAGAGGATGGAATCCCAATCATAGTCTTGAAGAAATGTGCCCCTGAACTCGCCTCTGTCCTCTCTAAACTCTACAACTTCTGTCTATCTGCTTCCTGCTTGCTTGCCTGTTGGAAGTCTTCTTCTGTAGTTCCTATATTTAAGAATACTGGAGACCCCTCAGACCCCGCTAATTACTGCCCTATCGTCCTCCTTCCTATCTTTGGCAAAGTGTTCAAAGCCATTATCAATGCTGAGGTGGTTCAGCATCTCACAGCACACAGGCTCCTCTCAGACAAACAGTATGGTTTCCACTTCACCAGGTCTACTGCTGATATGCTAACGATAATAACTGAGTATATATACCAGGCTCTTGACAAGAATGGCAAAGCTCGAACCGTTGCCTTGGATATTTCCAAAGCCTTTGACAGCCTGGCATGCTGGCCTTCTATGCAAACTGCGAAGCTATGGTATAACTGGACATTTGTTTGACCTAATCCAGTCATTCCTCTCTAATTGCACATTGCAGGTAGTATTAAATGGACATACCTCCCAAAACTACCATATGAACGCTGGTGTCCCTCAAGGTTCTATCCTAGGTCCTACACTCTATGATCTACATTAACGATCTCCCTAATGCTATAAGATCCCAAGTAGGCATGTACACTGATGACAAAACAGTTTACTCTTGCCTCAATCAAAAATCCAGTGTGGGCAATAAAGCGAACCTCGCTGCCGAGCTTGAGAAGG
This sequence comes from Ascarosepion bandense, assembly GCA_037127315.1. NCBI lineage: Eukaryota > Metazoa > Mollusca > Cephalopoda > Sepiida > Sepiidae > Ascarosepion > Ascarosepion bandense. The sequence goes on along the minus strand of JBBBDQ010001552.1, from coordinate 1,522,860 downwards.
GCCTTCAATCCATGGTGGACTGGGGTAAGAAATGGCTCGTAAATTTTAATGCTTCCGAAACAAAGCTGCTGTCAATTAACCATCATAGTCAATTGCTCCTACCTACCATTAGCATGGAACAGGATTGCCTCCCTGAGAGTAAAACAGTATGCCTCCTTGGCCTCACACTCTCAGTGGACCTCAAGTAGAATGATTGTATTGAATCCCTTGCTAAATCTGCTGCTATGAAAGTCGGCTCTCTGTGCCGGGCCTGGAAGTTTTTCCTGCCTGAGTCCATCCTGCACATCTATAAATCTACCATCCGCCCATGTATTGAATACTGCTGGTCGGGTGCCCCTGCTATTCTCCTTGTGGTTCTTGACAAAATCCAATGGAGAATCTGTAATGTGATCAGTGCTGACTTGGCAGCCCAGCTGCAGTCACTTTCTCACCGGCATGATGTGGCTTCCCTGTGCCTCTTCTATAAATACTTTCACGGCTTCTGCTCTAATGAACTTAGTTCACTGGTGCCCTCAAGGTATGAATTTGCAAGAGATACTTCCACCCTTTTACAGTGGAGCAGATAAAATGTAACTGCAATTTCTACTAATATAGTTTCTTTTCTTGCACTTTCCACCTGTGTAATTCCCTTTCATATACTTGCTTCCCTGACAGCTACAATCGACATCTATCACACTAACTCATATCCATTCCCTCAAACACTCTTCCCATCTACCCAACCCCTATTCTCGGGATCCTCATCTGTCTACCACTTCCCTTCCAACATTTCCTATAACTAACCACTCTTTCTCATCACTTTCCCCTATGTAACCCCCTGAGCAATAGTGGCAGTGGAATGCCTTGCTTGGATTGAAATGATTAAAAAAAAAAAAAAATTACACTCTCAAATTTCAAAAATATTATGGAACAAGAAAAACTTACATTCAGTCCAAACAAAGAATAGAATATTTTTTTATGGAGTCTTAATTCTGTCATATTAAACAAAAGTAAATACTCTGCAATTGGTCCAGAAGAAATTCATAACCAATTTTTAAAACACCTGCCAGAAAAGTCTTTTAATACTTCTCCAGATCTTCAATGATATCTGGAGTTCAAACAAATTTCCAAAATTGTGGCTTAAGTCTGTCATCATTCCAGTTCTTAAACCCAACAAATAGCATTCTAACTCGACAACTACCAACCCATTACACTAACAAGTTGCATTTATGATGGAGAGAATGCTTGACTAATGTGGTACCTGGAGAGAAACATTCTCTTATCTAGCTACTGAAGTGGATTCTGGAAAAAACAAGGCACCAATGATCAACTTGTATGGTTAGAATCCTTTATTTGTAATGACTTTGTTTGAGGTCATCATGAGGTATCAATATTCTTTGATCTTGAAAAAGCCTATGATACCATATGAAAGTATAGTATCCTAAAAGACATGCAAAGATGGGAATGAAAGAATGTCTATATTCGTTCAAAACTTCCTATCAAACCAAACATTCAAAGTATGAAATGGAAACATATCAGATATGCAGATGCAGGAGTACTTCAAGGTAGCATTTTATCAGTTCAATTGTTTATTAAAATATTGTTATTGTCATGGACCCTGTTAAGTCCAGCAAGAAATAACAACCACCAAAATAGGAAATAACAAGATATATTAAGCACAGCAAAATACAAATACGGGGAACTCTGTTAGTAGAACAAATAAATATGGGTTAGGAAGTAATACAGTAATTGGGACTCGCAATGGTAGTATGGTAGCAGTCTTGGCTATCTCTGCCTATCTTCTCTTTCTCTCAGCTCTCCTCTTGTGAGGGGAAGTATATGTAGTTGTAGGAAGAGTTCACTTCATTGTATAGGTGATGCCACCATGACAGCTATCAAAAGCATTAATACAGGAACTAAAAAATCCCTATATGCAGATGATCTCTCAATATCATACTCATCACCAAATATGCCTTCTCTTGGAAGATATGTACAGATATGTTTAAACAAGATAGGAAAATGGATTCCATTTCCTCCAAAATAACATTTTGTATGTATTTGTGCAAAAGTAAGCCTACCACCTCAATCACAAATCAAAATTAAATGGATATTTAATTTTTACAGTCCAACAAACAAAATATTTAGGAATCATACTAGATAGCAAACTTAACTTGAAGGTGCACATTGATTATTTTAAACAAATATATCAAAAGGCTTTGAAGCTTCTAAAAGTAATATCAAAACTGAATTTTGGTGCCAACCAAAAAGTAATGTTCAGAATATATCAGTCCCACATCAGATGACAATTAAGCTGTAGATACATCATTTACAGTGCCACACGTCAATCCTATCTTAAAAAAAACTACAAACCATACAAAATCGAGGACTGGGATTAAGTCCTGGAGCCTTCCAGACCTCACCCATGCAAAGTCTCTATATAGAAGCCAATTAATCATCTTATTTCTGAGATGGAGAAAAAAAAACTCTCTCTCCAATATGCATTGAAACTAAAATACAACCCAAATAACTTAACATACCAAAAAACATATTAACCTTGATATATCCATTTCTATAGAAATAATCCAACAGCCATCACTTCACTTGAACTTCAAATTAAAGAAGCACTAGAACAAATAAACAAAGATCCTGATAATGTCGCAATAAATATGGTAGCTCTATGGACAATCTCCAAACTTCACATAGATCTAAGATCAACACACACACACACAACAAAAGTATATACGGAGAATTAAGAGATAAAAATCATGATTATGAACCATTCTATGCAGATGGCTCAAAAATCTTAAATAGAATAGGCACAACAGCCACAAACAAATTCCCAAATAAATCAGGCTACCAAATAATGCATCAATCTCTACAGCTGAACTACTAGCCATTAAAATGGCATTTAAAATATTAGAATATTCAAAAGATAAGAAGTTTATAACATTCTCAGACTCTCTATCTAGTTTAATAGAAACCAAAACAAAAAAACATCCCAATATTCAAGAAATCTTAGAAAATAGTTATCAGTTAATAAAGCACAAAACAATAATATTGGCTTGGATTCCTAGCTATATAGGCATCAAGGGAAATCAGGAAGGCTGATGCACAGGCAAAAGAGGCAATGAAAATAACCAAAATATAAAAATTACAAAAACAAAATTATGCAATACGTTAAAAGAAAATGGCAAGCAATTTGGACAGGTTCCCAAACAATAAGCTATATGAAAATCAGCTGGCAATAAGGAGAATATAGAGCCATTGGCTGACTGTAGACAAAATATAGTGCTCAAAGGAATAAGAATTAGACACACACATACACGTGCACTCAAAGCAGGAACTACACACCAGTGTACCACTGCAAACTTGTGATATTTTGAAAACAATTTTTAAAATATCTTGTAACCACTTGTAACATTTTGAAACATTCTTGAAGAAAAAATCCAATTTCAACATTAAATGACCCATAGGGGTTAATATGCTGGTAAAACAAATAATCAATCTATGCTCCTCAAAACTTTATTATCAGAGACCTTGCTGCTGGATGTAGTTCATCATCATACCCAGGATGCATGTCTCTTTGATTCAGGACTGTCCAGGCAGGTGATTATTTTTGCAGTAGGCTGCCATTTCTTTTTGTGGTAGACTGGTTGCCAGCCAAGACTATAGGGGTCTAGTCTGTACTGCTATTCGGCTCATAGCTTTCCCAAAGATATTTGTGGGTAAATGAATGAACCCAATTGGAATTAAAACTTCACTCTCCAATTTCTCATTCTAAGCCACTGTTCATCACATCACAAGGCATATTCATTATCACATCCATTATCAAATATGGCATTGATTTTTGATTTTTTTTTTTTTTTTTCCTCAGTAAATTTGCACTTGTTGAGTATGTCGCCCATTCTTTCTCTTCTTCTCTTGCCTTCAGTGTACCCAGTGAATGTTAAATTTTCTAAGCCGCCTTTCCTGTGTCAAAAAATTTTGCTTTGAATATTTGCAACAATATCTTTGTATTTCTTTTTATATATAAAATTCTGCCACTTCCATTAGTCCATCCATCCATCCATCATACCCTTGAAAATACTCATATCAATCAAAACCAAATTTTGTGCAGAAATGCAAGCAGTTAAAAAGGGATAAATACAGTTCGTTTTTTATTAGGCTATCTAACTTAGTAAAATAAATTTCCATAATTTTGGGGGGAAAATTTCAAGTTTTACTATTTAAATTTTTATATTTATGAAATTGAACGAGATATGGTTTGTAAATCTTGATTAAAAAATGTTAGCAATAATTTCAACAATATTAAAAACTGTGAGGATTTCAATTTGTATCATGCAAAAAACTTCAAATTAATTTCCTCATTTGTTGTATGCTTTGTCCATGATATTCTCAACATTCGTCAGTTAAACTGCTTCTTGTGTGACTTAATTTTTTTTTTTTTCTGTTGCAACAAAATTTTTCAATTCTTACCAAATAAACAGTTAAACATTCTTTTCTTTGTTCTTTATCCTTAGTATTTTATTCAGTTTCTGAAAAAGTATCTTTGGTTATTTCTTTGTGTTTGTGAAAGTGTCTCACTTTTCATCATCAGTTGTTATCCTGCCAAAATAGTTAAAATTCCACACTCTGACCAAGAATATAGCATTTGTTGTCCGAGCCTTCTCGTACAAAACACTATTGTTCCTTCTCCTACTTCTGGTTTGATTCTGCTCCAAGCTCTGTTCATTAGAATCCTAATTATTACTTTTGTTATGTAGCTCATCAAGCTTATTGTTCAGTGAAAATTGCATTCATTTGCATCTGTTGTGTTGTGTTTATTTTCTTTTTTTTGTGTGTTTTGGTTTTTTTTTGGGTTTTTTTTTTTTTTTTTTTTTTTTTTTTTTTGTTATGCTATGAAAACTGATCCACTTCAGTAGCTCTCTCCAACTTGTATGAGGAGGATGCTGAAGTGTTCTTGGTCTGACCAAATTCTCATCATCTAACAAAGTGACCATGTGTATCTATCTTGAATCAACCATGTTAGTTTGTATTGATTTCAAATTTTTGTGAGAGCTTCCTGATTAGGCTAAGAACTTTTAAGCTATTTCATATATTTATTGATTCAGTAACTTTATTGATCTTAATGTCTTCTAATACTGACCTTCAAGATATTGTCAACCATTGATCTCCCCATTTTAATGTCCTTTATAGATCTTTAAAAAAAAATGTTTTTGTTATGTATCCTGAACCCCATTCTGTAAACCATTTACAGCAGCTCATTAGGTAGGTTATAAATTGTTTTCCTTCCCCCCCTCTTGTGTTCAATGTCTTGTGTGTATCAAATTTTCTAACCCCTCTTTTACTGTTATATGCTCAAGTAATTTCAACTCTTTCTGACGTCCTTTTCGTTTCCATTTACTCAAAAACTTAATAATTGCTCACATGTTCAGCTCATGATATTTTCAGCATCCTTCAGTAGAACCCCATTTCTGTTGCTTTACAGTAGAACCCCATTTCTGTTGCTTTACAGTAGAACCCCATTTCTGTTGCTTTACAGTAGAACCCCATTTCTGTTGCTTTACAGTAGAACCCCATTTCTGTTGCTTTACAGTAGAACCCCATTTCTGTTGCTTTACAGTAGAACCCCATTTCTGTTGCTTTACAGTAGAACCCCATTTCTGTTGCTTTACAGTAGAACCCCATTTCTGTTGCTTTACAGTAGAACCCCATTTCTGTTGCTTTACAGTAGAACCCCATTTCTGTTGCTTTACAGTAGAACCCCTTTACTTTCCCCTTTGTTGCTTTACAGTAGAACCCCATTTCTGTTGCTTTACAGTAGAACCCCATTTCTGTTGCTTTACAGTAGAACCCCATTTCTGTTGCTTTACAGTAGAACCCCATTTCTGTTGCTTTACAGTAGAACCCCATTTCTGTTGCTTTACAGTAGAACCCCTTTCATTTCCCCTTTGTTGCTTTACAGTAGAACCCCATTTCTGTTGCTTTACAGTAGAACCCCATTTCTGTTGCTTTACAGTAGAACCCCATTTCTGTTGCTTTACAGTAGAACCCCTTTCATTTCCCCTTTGTTGCTTTACAGTAGAACCCCATTTCTGTTGCTTTACAGTAGAACCCCATTTCTGTTGCTTTACAGTAGAACCCCATTTCTGTTGCTTTACAGTAGAACCCCATTTCTGTTGCTTTACAGTAGAACCCCATTTCTGTTGCTTTACAGTAGAACCCCATTTCTGTTGCTTTACAGTAGAACCCCATTTCTGTTGCTTTACAGTAGAACCCCATTTCTGTTGCTTTACAGTAGAACCCCTTTCATTTCCCCTTTGTTGCTTTCTCCCCAGCAGAACCCCATTTCTGTTGCTTTACAGTAGAACCCCATTTCTGTTGCTTTACAGTAGAACCCCATTTCTGTTGCTTTACAGTAGAACCCCATTTCTGTTGCTTTACAGTAGAACCCCATTTCTGTTGCTTTACAGTAGAACCCCTTTCATTTCTGTTGCTTTACAGTAGAACCCCATTTCTGTTGCTTTACAGTAGAACCCCATTTCTGTTGCTTTACAGTAGAACCCCATTTCTGTTGCTTTACAGTAGAACCCCATTTCTGTTGCTTTACAGTAGAACCCCATTTCTGTTGCTTTACCCCAGTTAGAACCCCATTTCTGTTGCTTTACAGTAGAACCCCATTTCTGTTGCTTTACAGTAGAACCCCATTTCTGTTGCTTTACAGTAGAACCCCATTTCTGTTGCTTTACAATGTGTGAGGAGATTGTACAGAATTCATTGCCATATAGGAAGACTGATATTACATAACAGTTCAGGACCCTTTTCTTTGATTGTAATGTAATTTTCATGTTTCTTAATATTTTGCTTAGCTTTTGGAAAGCAACTTTCACTATTCCAATGTGCCTTTGGATCTGGTGCAACTGTTATATTCCTCTTAATCTTGGCCAGTGCTGTTTTAGTATCATTGGCCTTTTTATGCTTGTATGCATTGGACTTCAATTTAGAGTATTCATTTCACTTTTGTCACAGAATAGTTGTCCATAATATTACTTCCATCATCACAATTATTTTTCTTTTTCTCTCTGATATTTTATTTTAGTTTATGCATCCTAGCAAAAAATTATCTTGATCTTTTTGTGGATGTCTTCTATGTTTGTCTCCTTCAGTTTTTTAATCTTTTTGTATATTTCCTATTTAGCCATTCCTCCTGAACTTTCATGATAACTTTTTCTCCATCTTAGATATTCTGCATTGTTTCTTGACATTATCTACTGTCAAGAATGTCACTTGTTATCTGCTTATTTTTCTTTAGTCTTTTTTTTTTTCTTCCTTCCTCACACTAACTTCTTTCACTGTTGTCAGTAATGTCCTTTAAGGTGTTCTGTTTTAAATCCCTGACGTGTTTTACAGTTTTGTATGCTATCCTAACTGAAAATTATTTTTTGCAGATTAAATTTCTGGAGTTTTCATATTGCAGTTTAGGCATTGCTTTAATTTTATACAGTCTTAGTCTTACCTATAACTGGTTGGGGGTCACTCCTGCAGTCAGCATTTAGATATGTTACTTGACTATTTGCTGTTTGTTACATGACCCAAGTTACTATTTACTGATAAATTCACCATTTGCTTTCTTACTTTTGCATCTGCCATGATGAGGAGAAATTTATTGTAAATTTGACATTTTACAATTTCACCAGAGGAACACAGGCAGATCCTAGTATCTTCACAACACAATTCTTTGTCTTTTCATTTTTTTTCTCTCATCCTGACTAAATGATTTGGTGATAAAATTTTTGAATTTTTTTTTTTGTATTTGGTTTTATCTGATCTTTTAAATAAATGAGAAACTAAATCCAACAATTGAAAATGAATTATTTTTTAAGATTATTTAAAATAATGGAATTTTATTGAAATATTTTTTGTTTTAATACTAAAGTATACATTTAGATAAAACTTTCATTTAAATCTTGATATGAAGAGCACAAATAGTTTTTTCCCAAAAATTTTTAGTTTACATAGATTGAAATGGTCCTGAGTTTGTCACTTTTTTGTGTGTGTGCATACCTTTTTTTTTTTTTTTTTTTTTTTTTTTTTTTTTTAGACAAGTTATAAATTTATCTCCTGTTTCTTGATAAAACTTGTATGAAATCTTCAAAAGAAAAATCTTTATTTCAGCATTTCCCTACTAATTCATTTAATACTCATAAAAATAATTCTAATGATTGTTCGGTACACCAGATATTAATAAATCTGCAGTATTCTATAAAATTGTTAAAAGAAAATTTCTATAGTCTGCTTTACTGTTTATCTATTTAGATGAAAAATTGTGCTTCTTTCCAAAAATGTACAGCATTTGATTGCACAATCATCACATTGAATCCAAAATACCTAACAAAAAGGCATAGAACCTAATTTATCTATTGTCTTAAATTTTATTGAAGCATTTATATAATCTAAAAAAATTAGACAAAAACTTACTTTTTCAACAAGAACATTGACAAAAAAAGGAGGTTATGTTGATAAATAATCATAAATATTGAGTATTGTACCTAGAAAATTAGACTATTTCAGGCTACAACAATAAACAAAATCATGAGTTTTGTTTTTAAGAGTTATGGCCTTAAAGTTATAGCAGTAATCAATTGTTTGATTGTTATGAATAATCACTAATTTGGGAATTTATATCCAAGCCATTGCTAATTTGTGTTTGAGAGATTCAAATGAACAAGTCGTTTTTATTTAGCTTGGTAATTCAATGAATAACTGAAATATTCATCTATTTGAAGATTTTCAAATAGAAAAGTATCATTTTGGGGGTAGCATTGTAAAGGACTGAATTATAAGATGTGTATCATATTAGAGAGGCAAGTGTCTTTTGTTCGTACAAAGAAATTTTTTTTTTTTAATCATATCACCCCAAGCAAGGTGATAACACCACTAATGCACAGGGGGCTACATAAGGATAAAAAGAATGGAAAAGAGAAAGCCGGAAACCACATCCTAAACAGGGAACAAGGGATGAGCCTCTTCACCTGTTCAATAGATGTGGGAGGAGTGTGGACCGGGCGATAGTTTAGTCTATCTACTCCAATACTACTGCCATCTTATAAAAAAAGCCTGCTATCTAAAATTATAGTGTCTTTGGAATAAAACTATTTAAGATTATTCAAGAGTTCCTCCTGTCATCTTTTGCACAAGATTAGAAAAATCTAAAATATCTAAAAATTTGCTTAATTCTTTATTGCGAATAAATGTTTCATATTTGAAGAGTTTTGTGGAAAAGAGAATTTTTTACTTTTTGTTGAAAATCAAAGCTGAATGCAGAAATTGAAGATTCACTTTCTGGTGAAAAATACAGTAGAAAATGAGCAGTTGATCAATGAAGCTTATGTTAATGTAGTAGGTGCATGCTGGTTTTGGAAGTAATTTGCAAATTTTGGCTTCAAGATCAAAGAATTGATCTGAAAACTTCAAAATTTGCAGGAAGATGCAGTACAAATATTGTGAAGTTGCAGAAAAATATGGATGAATCAACTGTAGTTTGCTATTTGCAGGTTTGAGTTTTTGGGGAAAAAATACTTCTATGGAATATCTTAAGTCGTCAGTTAAATGCATGTCTTTTTCTTACTTGATACAGAATTGTCATTTTTCACAAAATAATCTCAATAAATATAGATTTATTACAAGAATTCCAAATTAAGAAAATTGTCATGGTGTACAAAATAATTTTCAATCTTACAGCGAATAGTATATACGAAAAAGGCTATTTTCTATTATTGGTCAGATTGAAAAAGAATTTTAATTTTTTTTTTTATTAAAAGTTGTTAGAATGTGAACCAATTGTTACTGTGGTGAATGCATCAGTGAACAATCAGTTTGATGCAAAGAAATCCACCAATGGAACAAGAAGTTCTTCTGCGGACAACAGATTCTTTTCAGCTGTCATTTGTTTTATTCCATGTAAGAATTGTCTGATTGGTATTTCAAACAAGTTGTAGATATCAAAAAAAATTCCTCAAAGAATTTACCAAATCCAAAACAATTTTATTTATTTTCTTTTTTATGAAATGAGCATTTTATTTGCCTGAAATTTGATGAAAGGTCACAGAAAGATGGAGAAAATATCTTGAGTGAATAATGATGCCACAAATTTCTGTGACTAAAAGATTTTGTTAAATCTCAGAAACTTTTGCATCAATCAAGGTTAAGGCTTAAATTGCATCAAATTTTGGTCTCTGCACATTTCTTCTGTGCAGAGTGTAAGTTTTGTTAGTACAATGATTGATTTTAAGGTTGCAACGATCAAGGACTTGTAAATTTAAAAATTAGCATTAATTTTATAACTTACAGCCCCCATAATTTCATATTTGTGTACACATGTGTAAACACATATTGCCATTGACCAGGCTTAATAACAAACCAGGAATTCAAATTCTCATTTTGAAGATATGCATAAACTCCCCAATTGAAAAATTTGCACAACACAATCACATTATTAGGAACAGCACCATACTAAACTAAGCTTATTAAATATTTATAAGAGAACGCTACCCTCTTCCTGTGTAATTGGTCTATGATTCTAATAGCAGATTGCAAAATCTTTCAATATGTGTAACTGTAACACACTACTGCCATTATTGTTTATACTTTATTACCAATATACAGTCAAGCTGGGAATTATTCCCACTCCTACAAAATTTCATGTTTTAAAAAATATTTTTATTAGAGGAATGCTTCTTTTTTTTTTTTTTAACCCAAGTTTATATATGAGAAAATCTGGAAGAAACACTAAATTATGTAAATGAAAAAAAACAAAAAACTATTAAATTATTTACCATTTCATCAGAAAAACTGTTTAAAATTATTTATACCCAGATACAAGATGAGACTTGAGGTTCCCCCCCCCTTTGATTAAGGAGTTTCTGACTTCCTTTAAAATGAAGGCAAACAAGATTTGTACAGTTGTGCTGCATTTATGACTGGAATTAAAAAGAGAGTAGCATTTGTAATCTTTGTCAATTCTTCTCAGCAGGAAAACAGTATTTATGGTTTAGTTCAAAGAAGAGGCTCAGGTTAAATATGGTGCTACCTACAATAAGGAGAAAGGCTGTCAAATTGTATCCAAGAAATCTTAATAGCTTGTTTCAATAGTTTGAAGTATTATCAAGAAATTCAAGAATATCCACAATGTAAACACCTCAAATAATGAGATAGAAAACCAAAGGTATTATGTGCCAGAAAAGATTTTTGGAGAGAACTGAATCGGGATAGATTAGCAAGAAATGAATCAAAATCCTTGTTGAAACTTGTCAGATATTGAAAGAATAAGAACAGGTTACAGGCTGTAATAGTCTTGATTATTAAGTGTTAGCACTTGGTATTAAATATTTCAATGAAATAATTTTGGTTCTTATATTTCTTTTAGTTCTTTATTATATTTGTGTTCGATGACTTAAACATTCTATCACTGATGTTGCTGGCATCCAAACCCTGAACTTCTCAAACTTTCATGCAAGTGGTGGATTTCCCCAGTAACTTTAAAAGGACAGGCTTCTCCTCTAAATTCTCTTTAATTCTATCCCTGACTCATGTCATGCTTATACTAATTGATTGTACAGAACTGGCAAAAATTCGTCAACAGTTTTATAAAGTACAGAACTTAAAATCTTTATTTGAAAACATCAACATTGACAAAATTCTAGCCTTCCTATGGAAAATTGACCTATTTAATAGAATTTAACTTTATTATATAGCTTCAACATAGATATATAAACTATAACATTTCCTCCTAGCTATGGGTAAAATAGCGTGCTGTGTTCCGAATGAGCCTGTTTCCACGGAATAACTGTCATTAAAAATAAAAATACACTTCCGGCCTTAAATGACTCTTTAGATGTTGATAGACCGTTAAACAGGAACAAATAATTAATCATGTCATGCTATACAGCTTTGCCCTCTTGACAAATTTGATCATGCAATGTTTTCTGTAAATATTTCTTTCTGCTCCCCCTCCATTCAGGAATCTTCTACCAACAGAATATCTTTGTTATCAGTGTGTGGATTGGGGCATGCGACATCATTTTCTTCAAGACATCTCTTGGAACAAAGGTTTTAGTCTCTCTGTTCAAAAATGCACCTTTAAAGGTCTATTTCATTCCTGCAAGGAAATTCCAAGCCAAGCCTTATTAATCTCCTTGGTTATCACCTGCTTGCACAGCTACCATTGCTCACAGGAATCACTTCTGGTTATACTGAAATGACAAATCTAGCTACAATAGGTGCCACTTTGTCTCTGCTCATGATGAATACAAGTGTGTCCTAAATGATGCAAAGTTATTGTTTACTGATAGAATGAAACAACATATAGCATCTTACAAGTTAGGTTCTAAAGATTACTGGCAGCTTTTCAAGAGTGTGCTGAACAAGAGCAAACACTCAATTCCTCCTCTATTTTATCAATTCAAAGTTCTCACATCTATAGCACACAAAATTGAATGCTTTGCTTGCAAATTCTCTTTGCTCATCTGGAGGACTGCCACCAGATTTCTCCTAGAACATAGGCTTAACTGAGTAATATATGCATAACCCCATCTCTGGTCTCAAATATTCTTTCTATATTAGATTCTTCTAAGACAAGCACAGGTGATGGAATTCCAGCCATCATCCGAAAGAAATGTACTTCTGAACTGGCTCTGGTTCTCTCTAAATCCTACAACTATTGCCATTCTGATTCCTGCCTGTTGGAAGTTCCTGTTTTTAAGAACTATGAGAAAACCCTCTGACACTTCTAACTATTGCTCTATTAGCCTCCTTCCTCTTTTCAGCAAATTGTTTGAGGATCTAATAAATAATAAAGTTGTTAAGCATCTCATCTCTCATGACATACTCTCTGATATATGGTTTCTGCTTTGCCACATCTGCCACTGATGTGCTAATGGCCATAACTGAATATCTATCTCAAGCTCTTGATAATAATGGCAAAACTTTAGTTTTTGCTCTTGATATCTCAAAAGCATTTGACAGGAATTGACATGCTAGCATTCTGTGCAAGCTACAGGGCTATATTTCTGGATGACTGATTTACTCTAATCATTTGTATCAAATCATGAAAGGAAAATCATTTTGAACAGACAAGCTTCCAGATCCTTTCACAAGAATACTGAGGTCCCTCAAGGCTCTGTTCTTGGTTCTACACTGTTTATAACCTTCATCAATGATCTTCCTGATGCAATCAGTTCCCAAGTAGGCATCTGTGCAGATGACTTCACAATTTACGACTGTCTCAATAGGAAATCTGCTAAGGCTGACAAAGTAAATCTACCTGTTCTTCTTAAAACTGATCTTCAGTCAGTTATTAACTAGGGCAGGAAATGGATTGTAAATTTTAATGCCCTCAAAACACAAACTGCTCTCCTTTAACCATCATAAAGAAACATTCCTGCTGGCCTAAATTGGAATGATTACATCGAATCCATAACTGCTTCTACTGTTAGGAATGTTGGGTGCTTATGTCAAACCAGAAAGTTTTTCTTGTCAGAATTGATCTTATACATCTACCATTTGTCCATACATTTAATACTGTTGCCATATCTGGTTGAGGGCTCTAGCTATTCATCTTGACGTTCTCAACAAAATCCAAAGGATCCACAATGTAATCTATCCTGACTTGGCATCTCAACAGCAGTCATTTTCTCACTGATATGACGTGTCTTTTCTACAAACATTTTCATGGCAACTGCTCTGGCAAGTTTTTTTATCCTGGTGCCCTGACTGCATGAATTTACATGTGCTACTAAATTGGAATCTAGGTCCCACTTTTTTAATCATTGAAATATTTAAATGTAACAGCCTCTTCTACTCTAACAGGGTTTTTTTTTTTCACGCTTCCCATCTGTGGAACTTCCTCCCATTTTCTTGCTTTTCTGATATCTACAATCTCCAAACATTTAAATGCAACACCAGTCCTTGAGTACAATTCTTTCTTCAATACCCCCAGTACCCAGTCTTTTCTCTTACTAAAACCCCACACACTAGTGATGGTCCCTCCATGCTTTGGGTGAAATGATTAAAAAAAATGTTCATTTAGGTCAAGGAAAAAATATTTTCTTTTAATAAAAATGATGCATTTATCTGGGAGTATAAATAATTTTGAGCTTGGATTCATACACATAAAGAGGTACTGAAAAGTATGCAGCCTGACCAACTTCACGGCATGTGATTAGTGGAGATGATGGAGCTGTAAACAATTGGTGTGTTATGTTTGCTGCATGTGCGAGTTGAATTGTTTGTGAATAATCAGAGGGGATAATGAAGGTAGACACAAGTTTACTTTGTGTTTGGTGCAAAATTTGATGAAATTTAAGGAATTCACTGATTTGCAGTAGACATTGATGAGGTTGAAAATGTATACTTGTTAGTTTAAACTATGTGGTGTTGCTAATGCTGAGGTTCTTGTATAAAGAAATAAAAAGAAAATTGTAAAGTTGATAGGGAAATTTTTTCCAGGTTGCAATTAAATGTCTTTAAAAAGCTTCATCGGATCTGCATTAGAATAGTACATATGAAGGATCTTGTTTGATGTTATTTGGTGGCCAAACCTGCATGCTGATATTGAAATGATATGCAAACCTTGTAAAGTCTACATTTACTGTCAGAGCAGCTGTAATATGAATTGGAATATCCTAAGTATTCATTGGAAAGAGTGCATATAGATTTGCTGTCCCTTCATTGAACATATGTTCATTGTTTTGTGTACTTGAAAAAGTACTGGGTATATGTATGCCATAAAGATTTTTTTTTGTCAAAATGTTCTATGTTTCATCAGTGTTCAAAGTTTTTATAAACTTCAGTTGAATTCTGCATCCTCAAATGACCAAGGTGAATGTACTCTTAATATATTTGAAGAAGCAATAAAATGAATGTGGATGGAAAAGGGCAAATTGAAATATCAAAGGTTTTTGTTTGTCGTTTAGAACTCTTATGTGTTCAAAAACTGGACCTTCTTCTGAGTTTTTATTCTAATATTTGTCATGAAGAGCATTTTTATTTTTATTCTTTTTGTGCCATGTCTCTTCAGGAATTGATGGCTGTCCAGTCTTTTGTAGCTCTTAATCAATTTTTTTCATTATTTCTCTTAAACCATGTTCCTTCATCCATTTAATTAAGCTCATCAAGTATGTTATGCATTATTTTCCAATGTACTTCAATCTGTTCTGTGCATATCAGATTTTCTGAGCCTTCTTTCCTCATGTTCCCTACAAATATCAACTCTCTTTCTGATGTTAAGAATAAGTTTCCTTTTTTTTTTTGTTTCAATTTTCTCTAAAGCTTTGTTATTGCTCACATGTTTAGTCTATGGCATCTTCATTCTTCTGTAGAACCACATATTTATTGCTTCAAATCTCTTCATTCTTTGAGGAGATTGTCCAGCATTCACTGTCATATAGGAGGACAAATACCACATAACAGCTCAGAGTGAATTTAAATGTTTATCATTGAGTTGATAGAGGATGAAAAATAAGAGATTTTTCCATTTAATTAGTGTTTCCATTTTTTGCATAAATTTAGTGTTTGTGTTTTAGTGCAAAATTTTGGAGCTAGTGAATGTTGGATGTATGGCAAAATATTGCAGCGGTTAAAGCATTGGTTAGGAGGGTCACTGAATATATTTTGAAATAGGAACAAATGGAAGTATGACATGTACATCAAATGCTGAACCTTGCACAACTTGTTTGAGGTTCCCAATTATTACAGTTCCTAAAGTTCCTGTGGGTCTTGGAATACTGGATCTTCCTGAAGTGTCAGTTCTATCAATTTTATACCATGAGATACTATTCTTTCAAAAAATTAGGGACACCTGCTTTTCATAAACTTTGCACTTCTAATTAGATGGCATTTTCCCCTTCCATTTTATGATAATGTGTGGGAACTGCTAACACTTGGGGGTTGTTTTATGTATTCACTTGTTACCTACTCTTTGAAACATACTTAACTGTTTTCAGTTTTGTAAGAACCCTGCCAGGCAAGATTGCTACATATAAAAATCTAAATACTCTTTGATATAAAATATAGATATCCACACATGGAGTCTTTTACAGCAAAGCGATAATTTTAGTGTTTTTCTTTATATATATATATATATATATATATACACACACACACATTTCCAAGTATAGAGTAAGTATGAATGGAATAAAATTTCATATAAAAAACCTAGTTCTTAAAGTGTTCAATACGAAGTAGTGAATAATATTTATTTAGAACTTATAACATAAATGTTATAATATCACTAAAAAATAGTCATTTTCTTTTGACACTGTCTTATCAAGTGACACTATTGATTTCAAGTTGAAGTGTTTCAAAAGGTTAAAAACTAGCAAAACTTACATAGTCTGTGGTGACCAATCAAAATACAAGTAATTTCTAATTTCTTCAAATTAGAAATTACTTGTATTTCTTCAACAAAAGAACAGACTGTAAAACAATTTATTTGAGCATTAATGTTAATATTTGATTAAAAAGGAGGTCAGTATAATTGATCGACTAATAGCTTCACTTTACAATAAAAATTAAAATTTTTATATACTATATATATAAAAACAAATTTTGTAACTTTTTTTTATTTTTTTTATTGATGTGTCAATTTATTCATTAAATTTTAAAGCCAGGCTTGGAAAACATCTGCAAAGGCTAAAATACTGAATACAAATAAAAATGAATTCATAAGATGGCATGGGCCTGGGGTAAACAAGGTCAAAACAGACACAGTCATATTTCAGTGCATAAACAAATAAACATAATTAAATATATATGCACACAGATACACAAGCAATAAACAGAATACATACACATCTAAAACTCCACAATACATCATATACAGAATACAAACACACATGAAACTGCTTACATACTACTTTTCGCATAAATACATGCAAATAAGCACAAGAACACTCACGCAGAAGCAAATGCACACCTACATATATACATTAATATCTAGACAAAACCCATGCACCCAAGTATATATATTCTAAACGCAGGTTAAAAACAAAAGACCCAGATATACAAACAGTTAATACCAGGCTCTAATACAAAATTCAGAAACCATGTGAAACTGATACTTCAAGAATAAAAATTATTAAATTAAAAATTGGTCCTATAATAAAAGCTTATTAAATATTAACCAGATGGTATATACTATATTTAAAATTTATTGAATAATAATCTGTTAGAATAAATACCTCATAACTATATAATTTGGTGGTCTATGTTAAATTAAATACTTAGCATATATTAATATGATGATATAAGCCAAATCAAATACCCAGCAAATATTGATTTTACAAGTAATGTCAGATGAAAATACCCATCAAATAAAGTTAAATAACAATGATGCTAGCAAAAATAGTATACATAAATTCTTAATATTACAACCCATATTGTAAAGTAAACAATTAACTATGTTTACAGTGAACAGTAAGTTCATTTCTTTGGTTTAAGATTAAACTTGTCCTTAAATCTGATGATTGCTAACTAATGTCCCATTTGTTCTTGTGTATGCATATATATTTAATTATGCTTATTTGTTCATGTACTGAAATATGACTCTGTTTGGACCTTGTTTATGCCAGACACATGCCATCTTATAAATTTATTTTTACTTGTATCCAATATTGTAGCCTCTGCAAAGGTTTTCCAAACCTGGCTTTAAGATTTAATGGGATAAATTGACATGTTGATAAAAACAAATGTTAAAAAATTTGTATGTGTACATGTGTATGTATACTAGTATATGTTTGAATGTCTATATATTTGTTTATTTGTGGATATCTATCTATATATATATATATATATATATATATATATATGTGTGTGTGTGTATCTCTTTTTCTCATTTCATATTTGTATAACTTTACAATAATCTAAATCTAATACTTCGTTAAATTTAGAATTTAAAATTTGTAATTTCTAACATTAATTTGTAATTATAATGATGATATACATGCTAAAAAGTCAGCCTCCTTCTATCGAGCGCCCATAGCTCAGGTAGAATCGCCGACTGACACCAATACATTCAGGTTTCAATCCTGGGTTAAAAAGCAGTCGGAGTCTAACCGTACTGATGAGCTGTGATACAGCAAAACAGTCTGCGGATGATTATATATATACTAGTAGTATAGCCCAGCGTTGCTTGGGTGCAATGAAAGCTTTAAAACTAATCCATGGTCCTGGAGCTCAGACTCTTTGGATGTTGACATGAAAGACTAAAAAGCAATATTTGTTTCCAGTTAAAGTGAAACTGTAGACTGAAGGAAAAATGAATGAATGTAAGTCAAATTTTGATTTGCTGGTATTGATATCAAATAAGTTTTTTTTTTCATTGTAAACTGAATTTTGAAGGCCAAATAAGTTTTCTGAGTAAATGGTATCATGGCTAAGACTAAGAACTACAATTATATCTATTTAGAGCCAAACCCGAAGCAAAAACTAAAATAAAAGGGCTGAAGAAAATAGACATACAGGCATATAAACAGACACACACACACACACATCTTGCCTTTTATTTATTTATATATATATATATATATATATATTAATTTTCTGCACTATTGTAACAACTGCAACCTTTAAACTTCTGAATATCCTTTCTTATGTATTTGTCTATGAGTGTATCAAATTTGATTAAAATCGGACCACTCCTTCTATAACCTGATTTTTTTCAATTATTGATTTTCGATATTTATCAGGGGTACCTTGACACAAAACCTAACTAAGAACACAGGCAGATGCTTATAATATAACTGTGTAAATTTTCAAGAAAATCGGTTCAGCTGTTTCAGAGTCTATAGGTAATGGACACACACACACACACAGTTCCATTTATAAATAAGTTTAGATATATTTAAATAAATTTTAATTTTTATTGTACAGTGAAGCTAATAGTTGATCAATTATGCTGATCTCTTTTTTTTAATCAAATATTAACATTAATGCCCAAATAAATTGTTTTTAGAGTCTGTTCTTTTGTTCTTCAAATTAGAAATTATTTGTATTTTGATTGGCCACCACTGACTACGTAAGTTTAGCTAGTTTCGAACTATTTAAAACACTTCAATTTGAAATCAACATCACTTGATAAGACAGTGTTGAAACAAAATGGCTATTTTTGTAGTGATATTGTAACATTTATGTTATAAATTCTAAATAAATTATCCTCTATTTAAGAACACTGGAGAACCCTCGGACCCTGCAAATTACCGCCTTATCAGTCTTCTTCCAATCTTTGGCAAAGTGTTCAAAGCCATTATCAACGCCGAGGTGGTTCAGCATCTCACAGCACACAGGCTCCTTTCGGACAAGCAGTATGGTTTCAGCTTCACCAGGTCTACTGCTGATATGCTAACGACCATCACTGAGTATATATACCAGGGCTCTTGACAAGAATGGCAAAGCCTGAACCATTGCCTTGGATATTTCTAAAGCGCTTGACAGAGTTTGGCATGCTGGCCTTCTATGCAAACTGCAGAGCTGTGGTATAACTGGACATTTGTTTGACCTAATCCAGTCTTTCCTCTCTAACCGCACATTGAAGGTGGTATTAAATGGACATGCCTCCCAGAACTACCATACAAACGCGGATGTCCCTCAAGGCTCTATCCTAGGTCCTACGCTCTTTCTGATCTACATTAATGATCTCCATGATAGCATAACATCCCAAGTAGGTATGTACGTCGATGACACCACAGTTTACTCTCGCCTTGATCAAAAATCTGGTGTGGGCAACAAAGCTAACCTTGCAGCCGAGCTTGAAAAGGACCTCCAATCTGTAGTGGACTGGGGTAAGAAATGGCTCATAAATTTTAATGCTTCTAAAATGAAGCTGCTATCAATTAACCATCATAGACAACCACACCTACCTCCCATTAGCATGGACCAGGCTTGCCTCCCAGAGAGTAAAACACTATGCTTCCTTGGTCTCACACTTTCAGCGGACCTCAAGTGGAATGACTATATCGAATCCATTGCTAAATCTGCTGCTATGAAAGTCGGAAGTTTTTTCCATCTGAATCTATCCTGCACATATATAAATCTACCATCCGCCCATGCATTGAATACTGCTGCCACATCTGGTCGGGTGCCCCTGTTATTCTCCTCAGGCTTCTTGACAAAATACAACAGAGTCTGTAATGTGATCGATACCCACTTGGCAGACCGGCTGCTGTCTCTCTCTCACCGGCGCGACGTGGCTTCCCTGTGTCTCTTCTATAAATACTTTCACGGCTTCTGCTCCGATAAACTTGGATCACTGGTGCCCCCTAGGTACGAATTTGTACGAGATACTATATTAGCAACTAGATCCCACCCTTTTACAGTGAAACCGATAAAATGTAACTGCAGTTTCTACTCCAACAGTTTCTTTTCTCGCATTTCCCAACTGGAATTCCCTTCCATATGCTTGCTTCCCCAACGGCTACAATCTCCAGGAGTTTAAATGTAAGGTCAATAGACACCTAACACACTAACTCGCATCCATTCTTTTAAACACTCTTCCCATCTACCCAACCCTCAGCCTCGGTATCCTTACCTATCTATCACCCTCCTTCTGACATATAACCCCATGCGCAATAGTGGCAGTGGAATGTCTTGCTTGGGGTGAAATGATTAAAATATATATAATCAGTTAATTAAGAATCAGAATTAGTTTCTGAAAGTTAATAAAATGAAACCATTTACTCACAATGCACAAACTCAAAAGCCAATCTTTCTGGAACTTTGAGTCAATTTTTGAGAATACTTTCAAATTTATGCATCCCTGCAATTTCTTTCTCATTATTATTATGCAAAATGGTTAAATTTTATGCTGAGATATTAAATTCATTCTTAATTGGAGGATTGTGTTTTTTTAAATAATTTGTCATGAAGAAAATCTGGTTAAGTTAATCGAATTTAAAAGCTTCTTTTGCAGTAGTTTTTCTGAAATTCTTTTAAAGTTCATACATTAATTTACTGTGTTTGAGAGTGAAAGAAATGCTTGACAGTCATTTCAAGAAGTAATGTGAAATTGGATGCCAGATGTTGGTGTAAGCTCCAGAAAATGGGGGGAAAAAAATTCGACTGGTCAAATAAATTGAAGCAAATGATGTTGAATGTTTTATATCAAAGAACAGAAAATAAAAGGCAATTGATTGATTGTATGTGAATTACTTTTCCATCTTTATGAAAAGAAGATATGTAAAAGTACAGAAGCAGCCAGGCTCTGATCTCTCTTTCAGTTGGACAAGTCATGTGGACACCCTAAATGCCAAAGTATTCTATTAAACTTCTAGTTCTTTCCAAGGTTTTTTTCTACTTGATTTCATCCAGTCTTTATCATAATTCCCTAAACCAGTAGCAATGATACTATTGCTTCTATTTCAAAGTACTATCACTTTATATAGTTTAAAGTACTGATAAAAATTAAAAAAATGTAGTTGAGTGAAACTTTTACTCTCATGCCATTTATAGTGTTAATTTTACTCTATCTACATTTATAATAACTATTGATCTGTTGACATTTAAGATTTATTCTTTATTGACATATTTTATTTTTTATAAAGTAATACAATTAAATAAACCTGAACCCGATGAGAAAGAACTTATGAGAAACGTGGTTTTGAATAGTTACCAAAAAGTCACTTATGCTAAATTAACCGCAGTAGAAATGGCTCTCTTTGGCAGTGAATGGGTTAAGTATAACCCTTGTTATTATTATGGCATATGTTTGAAAGAGGTTTCGTGGATATATATATATATATATATATATATATATATATATCATCTCCTCATGTAAAATATAGTCAGAATATCTGTCAACTGACAATAACATACATGCACTTATAATGTGGACAATAAGGTCATATATATATATATATATATATATATATAGATTTACACTCTCACACCCTGATTGAGCACTCTGGAAGAATGGTAGACTTTGAAAAACAGTAGCTACTCTAGCATTTATGCATCCTTCACAGATCTGTCTGCGGATGACTATATATATATATATATATATATATATATATATATATATATAAATAAATTAGAAAAAATTTTCAAAATTCAAAGGTGTCGGATGTACATTTCGACATAGGATCTCTAATATAGACTCTATATCACTTCAGCGACATTTGTTTTTCAAAATGGCGAAGGACCTGAGTTAGTGTAGAGGGGTTTTTGGTTAACAATGGTCACAAAGTGGAAAGGGAGAGAGCTGGTAGTTGCGGGGTTACAGGGTGTTGAAATGGTATATTTAGGAAGGGGGGGAATAGGAGTTCATTTTTTATAAAGATAGACAACTAAATGAGTTAAATTACTTTTAAAGTTAAGATTTTGGGCTGTTTGAAGAGGTGTATTTAGGCGAGAAGGAATGGTTTTCAATATAAGATTTAAAAAAAATTTTTTAAGTTTATATGATTAAACCTTTTAGGTAGAAGTGAGTTAAATGCCAATTACAGGATGTTATCAGTTTAAAAATTATTAGAGAAAAAAAAAAAAATATATATATATATATGTGTGTGTGTTAACCAAGGCAGAAGGGGTTTAGTAAAAGAATCCATATTTTCTAAAGATAGGCAATTAAAGGAACTTGGGATAGGAAGGTAGGAGGGTTAAAATACTTTTTAAGGTTAACGTTAGGGTAAAATTAAGATTAAAACTTAAATTGAATCCTTTTAATTTATATTCTTTAATTTATATTGGCTCTGTATTCTTAATACATTGAGCTTTCTGCCTGCATCACTTTTTAATGTTAAAAATTTTTAATATTGATTAGGATCAGGTTCTTGGAATTTACCTTCCTACTCTTCCACTTCGGATTAAAGAAAAACAAAAATATATATATATATGTATATATATAAAAACCTTTATTTACCAACAAGTTTCATCCTCTGATGGACTTTATCAAAGCAAATATAAGTATTTAATTTTGCAACAAGTTTTAAATGTAAGGATTACATTTGCCTTGGTAAAGTCCATCAGAAATCAAAACATATCTCTAAAGAAAAGGTTTTCCTTTTATTTTTATCAGTATTTTTTTTACAGATATATTTTTATTTATATCTGCGTTTTACACACACATGCATCTATTCATCAGATTTCATAAACAAATAATTTACCACAATGAAAAGCTGTTTTTAGTGAATTTGCAATAAAACTCATTAACTTGTATCTTTTAAAGAGTTTTACTGATGACTGTTTCAAAATAGTTTTAAGGATTGTGTACAAAACTTTGTTCTTACCAGATGCTGTACAAAATTAGTTTTACCCTCAATTTGGCAAAGTCCCACAATGCATTTAAGTACACTTTAACTGACCATGGTTATTCAAGAAGTGTCTGGTCAAAGGTAGCAGAAAAATATGACTGAAGTTTAATTTGAAAATTAAAAATGCATCGACTAGTTCTGAGAGGGACAGGAATTTTTTGTTTACCGATTTTGTATTTCTTTTTGTTGACAGCATTTATTTATTTTTGGAATTACTGTTGCTCTCTCAGTAACAATGTATATTGTGTAGATAACAAGCAAACCATTTCATGACAGGCTAAACAACCTTGTTGCTTGGGTAGTTTTGAGTTCAGTAAGTCATATAGGAATTTGTAAAATTTCTTTAAAATCTTAAGTGGTTTTTGTTTATTTTGAGAAAGACCTGAACAATGAAGTTACTTTATATATGTAGATTTCTTTTTGCAAATTTATCCTCTTAATTTATTTTAACTTTGTTGGGTAAATTTTTTATTTGTTCCCCGAAGACCTTTACTCCGTCAAATCTTTCCTAAACTCCCTTAATTACGTGGAAATGTATATGCTGAACTCAAATCAATAATTGTTTATTGAAGAAACCTACCTTTTTTTCCTGTTATCGACCAGAAAAGTCAGATTATATCTCACCCCTTACCACTGTTCTCATATCTGATTCACCGCTGAATGACTTGATGCGTAGGATACTTATTTTGGCCTGTTTACTTCCTTTAAGCAAATACTCTGCAATTTGTTTGGTTTCGGAACTCAATTTCCGCATAGTAATTGCAAAAAGGAAGTAAATTGGTTGAAAAATCGGCAAACTACACGTGAAGTCATTCTGCAGTGACTAACATTTTTTGAAGCGTGGTTACAGGGTGAGATAAACAGCGAAAAGAAGTTCTATATTTTTCTGGTTGTAAACTTGAAAAAAGGTAAGTTTTGTCAAACAATTATCAATTTGAGTTTAGCATTCACATTTGCACGGAAATAAGGATGTTTTGGAAAGATTTGAAGGGGTAAAGGCCTTCGGGGAACAAATCAAAAATTTACCCTTTGTTCTTATTAAGAAGAAACATTTTTTGAATATATGCAAGTTTCAAATGTAAATTATGTCGATTTTTCAACATGAAATTGGCATAATTTTATACCTTTCTATTCAGAGTAACACGCTTAACTTGATAGTTATAATGACACTGTTTCTAAAAGAGTTGTTTAAATCAAGCATAGTTGATAATGTCTAGAGGGAAAAGTGATGGTCATCAATCCTGTGAAATGATCTCAAAGTAACAGGACAACACTGACTTAAAGAATCAGTGTCTGTTAAGCCAAGACAATCTCCTCAGTAACATAAATAGTAATGGAGACATTTTCTGTTTCCATGTAGAAAATATTCGGCATTCATTGATCAAACAGCATTACTATTTATTGAAATTTATGAAAAACTTTTTTCAGGAAATATGGTTAAGACTCGTAGCCAAGTGGATTAAAGTATTAGTTAAAAGCATGTCTGATTTCCTGGTAGTTATGAGTTCACTACCTCGCTTGGGTAGTGCTGAAAAGTCATATACTCCGGTTCAGTGAAACAAATAGATTAGAGAGGTTTAACTGATACAGAAGTATCAACAATGTACCCTGTGGATTAAATAAAAAATCTAGTTCCAAATTTCAGGAAGTTTACTAAATATCACAGGCACCTGAAGACAGTTGGAAGGTACCATGAAGCACGAATCATTTGAATCAAAAGACATAATAATCTAAATTTATTAGATTGCTGTGTTTAACTTCATATTTAAAATCCTTACTCTGTTTTTACTGTAGTAAGTTTTTTTTTTTTCTGCTTGATGGCTTCAACCCAAAATAAACTTGAGTAACACTTTTCATGACATAGTTTTAAGATAATAAAAGAAACAGAATCTATTCTTTATCAGGGTTCCCAAGTTCAGTCCTTATTTTAAGCAGGGCAGGTTTCAGTCGTCTAAAATAGACAAAACCATTTTGTAGGTAGTCTCTGCATTAAGATAATGATCTTTAATCAGTGTTACTTTACTACAAACTGTCGCAATTAACCTTTTAACTGCTTAAAACACCTTAAAATTTAATGCATCAGTTTTTTCTCTCTCTTCCACCCCCACTCTCGCTTATATAAAAACATCTGTAAAACTGAATTTATTTTCAGGAATCATAATTTATGGTTTCTGAAAATAAAATTTTACCTTCACATTCTTTGCAAGTGAATGTAATTTTTGTAAACTCTTAGTAAAGATTACTTTCAGGCAGTTTGTTGCAATATTCTTTTTGTCTAGTACCAGGTGTTTTTGACTTTTTCATTGACAAAGATATTATCACTTTGATAACTATGATTGTCAGCAGCCACCTGGCTTTTAGCTGAGAGAATGTGACATGATGTGTATTATGTGACATTTACAACTTAAAGAGAAAATTAATTTCTTAATCTTGGTTGTGCTAAGAGAGATAATTTTATTTTCAGTATTGATTTCCCCTCCCCTCTACTCTCTTTCTCTCACTGACACACACATTTGGCTGGAAAACAAAAAGATGAACTGTTTGTGATAAAGACGGATTAATTTTAGTGATTGTTAAGAAAAACTGTTTAGTGGGTTTATTATGATTTATCAATACTAATTTCATACCTGTCACTTTGCTAATGACAAGATGATGAAATTTCAAATCTAAATTGTTTGTTCATTAAAAACTTTACATTTATGAGAAAATAGATTCAATTTAAATACTGCAGAAAACAGAAAAATGACTTTAAATGACCAGTTTATACTGTTTTCCTGTTATCCATTAATTATTTCCCTGATAAGAAAACAAATTAGTCCTTTCAATATAGATGTCCATTTCAATTTCATTCAAATTATGTTTATGCACATTTGTATATGCGCAAATATATTTTAATTTAATGACAGACATAAAGACATTTCTACAAAAAAATCTTTCAAATACAATTCTTATTGCCAAATAATTTTTGAAAAAGTTCAATAAAGTTTTAAAATTATTTGATTTTTTTTTTTTTTATTGCTCATCCTACAGTAGGGATTGACTAGAGTGAGTTGGAAGAGGAATGTCTTACTTTACTCATTCAAATTGTTTTTATATATATATATATATATATATAATTTTCTGCACTATTGTAAGAACTGCAACCTTGAAAATTCTGAATATCGTTTCTTATATCTTTGTCTATGAGTGTATCAAATTTGATTAAAATCGGACCACTCCTTCTATAACCCGATTTTTTTCGATTATCGTTTTCCAATTTTTATCAGGGGTACCTTGACACAAAACCTAGCTAAGAAGGCTTACAGACGCTTTTTTCAAGAAAATCAGTTCAGCCGTTTCAGAGTCTATAGGTAATGGACAGACGCACACAGTGAGTTCCATTTATAAATAAGTTTAGATTTAGATATAGGCATGTGGCAGTGGTTAGAACGTTTGCCTTCTGACCATGATGCCTGTGATCGAATCTCACTATGGTCAATTTGTCAGGAAGGGGACTTTTTGTTAGCGATCTGAAGGAGGCAATCCCAGCATGCGGCACCTTTAGAAAGTGCCTGAAGAACCATACCACAGGTTGACCCAAGTTTTGTGAGTGAAATTAGTCAGACAGCTTTCTTTGAGGAGTCATCAGTGGCTGTGCTAGCATGAAGTCATAAGTCTTCGTGACCAAGGGTTTGAGTGTGTTGGCGTTGTTCAGACTATTGATAAGATAATGCACTCTTTCCCAGAAACCGTAACTAAGGTCTGCTCAGCATAGTTTCAGTGTAAAACACAGATGGGCTCTGTGGGTGTTAAACAAGTATAAATGTGCCTGAGCAAGCATCTGCAATGAGGGATTAGTTAGCCACCCCAGTAGACAGGTATCCTCAAATATGAGTGACCGGGCATTATATATATATATATATATATATATATATATATATACACACACACACACACATATATTAAATGCCCTAAGTACATGTAAGTTACACAGATATAATTACGTATATATAAAGTCACAGACAAACAGTATATAACGAAAGATTCATCTTTCATAAGAGATTTAATTTGTAGATTTCTTCATCTTTCATGCAAAACTTCAAGTTTGAGGCTCAAACTCATTTCTCTCATCATGTGAGACTTGCTAACGATTGTAAGAAAATAAATTTGAAATGAACAAAACATCAACTGACTTTTTCTAATTGCAATTATTTGCTTCATAAAATGTTTGCTCAACATCATTTTAAATGCACTTGAAACAGGAAAGGCTTCCTAAAAATTTGAAAATTTTACTTAGACAACTGAACAACAGCTTTTTGTATTTTGATATAAACATATTGTCTGATGCCTTGTTCTGCTATTACCAAGCCACTTATTTTTCTTTTTAATGATGACAGAAAACTAGTTGTTAGTAAGTTGTTCAATTGTCAAAACAAAAATTTATATTTCCCTAAAACATTCAAGCAAACCAAAGCTTTTTCTTATGTTATTTCTTGTAATATTTTCCCCATTTCTTTTATGGCCTTCTCCTTACTAATAATATCAAAGAAAGTTTAATATCCAGAATAGTTTATGAACTTTTAATGACTGTTCTCAGAATTACAAAGTTCGTTTTGTTCATTATTCTTCAAGTTACAGACAATGCATTTTGCTCTGTAGCTTCTTTGATGGAAAAAAATATATCTTTGGCATTGATATATTTGAAAACTCTGATTTCAAAGTTCAACTTAGTTCTACAGAAAATATCTAAACAAAACTGTCTGTAACTTATCTAGATTTTTATTTGAAAATTTTAAATGTATTGTATCAGCTGATAAAATTTCCAATGTAAATGACAAACAATACAATGGCCTGTTTGCATGACCTTTCAAAAAACAAAAAAAAAAACTGACTGGTTTACTATGAAGAAATTAAGATTCATTTGAAGCAGGGATTGTGTTTTTGGAACAATACAAAAAGGTTTATTACAAAAGATATGGAGAGGTAGAGGCGGTGATAACTGATAAATATTTGTAGTTTGTTGCACTCATGAAAAAAAAATCTCAGTTTAAAAGCCAAAGCTAAAAGAGTAAAAGTGACCTTTTGACAAAATAAGTATTATCAAAAACTTAAATATAAAATTGCTTATATTTTATTAGCCATTTGCTGCTTCTGCACCATTATTTTTTTTTTCTTTCCAAAAATGAGACTAGTTTTCCAACTGTTAGATTTGAGTTTCCCATTTGAAAACTTTTGTTTCTCTTGATAATTTTCAAAATCGGTACAATTTTTTAGTGTGGTTGACACTGTTAAATACTCACAAATAATACTTGTCCAGTGAGCGTTTCTGCTTCTGTTGATAATTAAACTCTTTCAGAAGGCAAAAGAGACAGGAATATACTTAAAAATATAATACCAGGTCTCAATTCTGAAAAATCCAACTGATGGAAAAGTTTGAACTTAAAAAAAAAAATTTTGATTTTTCAGTATTAAATGACCCAAAGAAAATATGCTGGTTAAACAAACCAACTATCAACCAATCAGAAGGCAAAGTAGCTCTTTATATGCTGCACACTTTTAATTAAGGATATCAATAAGTCCCTACCCGAATGATAAGATTTTTTTTATTTTACATTAAAAAAAACTGTATCATGTCCTTCTGTGTTAAGGCACTTAAACTAATCATTCTCTATTAATCACATACATTGAATTTGATAAAATTTGATAACTATGCTAGGCTTGAGTGCATTAGAAAAGCTACAAATAACCTACCTAATGTTTTTTTAAATGATTGGCAGAACAAGGACTAAGAGGGTTAGCAAAAAGACAGCCCTTACACAGAGCTACTAAAGACTGGAAATTGTGGAGAGACATGACCACTTGCATCCTGAAGGTCACAGCACATAGAAGAATTTCTAGTTTATGTACTTATTGATCATCCCTCCCTTATGCAGTAAAAACTTTGGTGATTTAGTTTTATGTTACATATCAGGAGACTGGCATATATATTTTGTATTCAAGATTTTTTTCTAAATATATTTTAATGCAAAGAAAAAAAGCTAATTGTTAGTTCAGTACTCATGTAGATGTCTGTAAGCCTAAAATAATATGCATCTTATTTTTTGAGTTCCCAATAGATTCCTTGGAGGATTCATTGTCTAGGCATTAAATTATGGAACTTTCTATAAAAAAAAAACTTTGCATATAATGGAGTGTTTTTGATGTATAGAAAACAATTTTTGTTTTTCATTAAGTGGGTGGTCTCCTTAGTGAGCAGTGAATGTTTTAATAGGCTTTTTGGCAATGTTTAATCTTTGTGCCCACAAAAAAAAAAAGTGCCAAATGAACAGTTATTCCTTTGATACTACTATTATTGTTACACTTTTGACTCCCTTGCTAATTCTTTATTTGACTCTCCAATTCTTAGTTTGTAAATTTTTTTTTGTTTTGCATCATATTACTGTTGCTTTAGCTTATTACTTTTAGTTTACTATATATATATATATATATATATATTTTTTTTTTTTTGCTCCTGTTCATTTTTTTTCTTATTGTTTGTTGCAAACTTTGTCAATTCTGTTTGTTGGTCAGTTCTGCCATTTATTTTCTTTTGACCATGTAAGCCATGTGAACTTGGTTTACATATTTTAATGTTTTTGAATAAAAGGATTTCTTTTTCAATTTATTTATTTTATAAAACAGTAAATATTTCGTTCACATATTTTTATTATTTTGTAAATAAACATTGGTGAGGGTGTTAAGCATATACAGTAATAGCAGTCATAGGAATAACTCATTTTGAGAGATTTTTTTTTTTTGTAGGCACAAAGATTAAGCATTGCCAGCTTTTCATATAAACTAATGATAATAACTAAAGTAATGTCACTGCTCTTAAAATAGAAAACAGAAAAAAATTTAAGAGGAAAGGAGATGAGGTTAAAAAAATTTGAAGTTTTTTGCAAAATTTCAAATTTGGGGATTACTGAAAAATATAAAAATCTTATTTTAAGAATTCTAAATTATTCCCCAATGATCAAATATTCACCTGCACTTTGTAGATTTTTTCCTCCTTTACCCAATCACAAAGGATCAGATACTACATTTCCTGATATATAATACTCATTCCCCAATTTATTACTTCAACAATCCCTTTAAGGAGGTCGTAGATTGATGTGATTGGTACCCATATGCTATTGTTTACGAGAATGGCCCCGAAAGAAACCCAGAATAGAATGTTATTTATATCCTATGGGGGAAAACTTGCTTCATATATGTTCATAAGTTTTTAAAAGCCAAGTTAAGAGGCTCATCCCTTGTTCCCTGTTTAGGATGTGGTTTCCGGCTTTCTCTTTCCCAATCTTCTCGCTTTGTTTTTTTTTTTTTTTTTTTTTTTTCAATTGGAGTAGATAGACTAAACTATCGTCCGGTTCACACTCCACCCACGTCTATTGAACAGGTTAAGAGGCTCATCCCTTGTTCCCTGTTTAGGATGTGGTTTCCGACTTTCTCTTTCCCAATCTTCTCGCTTTGTTTTTTTTTTTTTTTTTTTTTTTTTCAATTGGAGTAGATAGACTAAACTATCGTCCGGTTCACACTCCACCCACGTCTATTGAACAGGTTAAGAGGCTCATCCCTTGTTCCCTGTTTAGGATGTGGTTTCCGGCTTTCTCTTTCCCAATCTTCTCGCTTTGTTTTTTTTTTTTTCAATTGGAGTAGATAGACTAAACTATCGTCCGGTTCACACTCCACCCACGTCTATTGAACAGGTTAAGAGGCTCATCCCTTGTTCCCTGTTTAGGATGTGGTTTCCGGCTTTCTCTTTAATCTTCTCGCTTCGTTTTTTTTTTTTTTTTTTTTTTTTTTTTCAATTGGAGTAGATAGACTAAACTATCGTCCGGTTCACACTCCACCCACGTCTATTGAACAGGTTAAGAGGCTCATCCCTTGTTCCCTGTTTAGGATGTGGTTTCCGGCTTTCTCTTTCCCAATCTTCTCGCTTTGTTTTTTTTTTTGTTTTTTTTTTTCAATTGGAGTAGATAGACTAAACTATCGTCCGGTTCACACTCCACCCACGTCTATTGAACAGGTTAAGAGGCTCATCCCTTGTTCCCTGTTTAGGATGTGGTTTCCGGCTTTCTCTTTCCCAATCTTCTCGCTTTGTTTTTTTTTTGTTTTTTTTTTTCAATTGGAGTAGATAGACTAAACTATCGTCCGGTTCACACTCCACCCACGTCTATTGAACAGGTTAAGAGGCTCATCCCTTGTTCCCTGTTTAGGATGCGGTTTCCGGCTTTCTCTTTTCCAATCTTTTCACTATTACGTAGCCCCCTGCACATCAGTGGTGTTACTGCCTTGCTCGGGATGATACAATTAAAAAAAAAAAAAAAAGTGATTAAATTTATTTCTGAGAAGGAATGATAAAAATGTCACTTTATTTCTCCACTTAAGATTGTGGTTCATTTTAGATGACTCTCTGTGTACAAGATTTGAAAATATTTCTGATTAGTAATCAATGCTGTCTTTTACTGCAACATGTGGTTAGTCTGACCACTTAACATTTCTGTCTGGAAAAAAATGGTACAGAATGTGTCAATAACTGGTCTGTTAAGTATCTCTGCTCAACTTGGTGGGGTAGGAAGCAAAATTGGCTGAAAAGATTGTGTTGTACTAATCTTCCAAGTGGATACCTATTGCTTGCTTGTGAAAATTGTTAATTTGGGGGAGAAATGCTTTTAGGTGGAATTGAACATCTGCCATAGACGTACTATTGACATTTACAAATCTTTGATATTTCATGTATTTGTTTCATTGTTATTTACTAAACTCACTTACTTTGATAGGATGTCAAGTTAAATGGAAATTAAGGGGATAAAAAGATTAAAGACATCCTTAAAAAATCATTGTTTTTTAATCTTTTTTTTTTTTTTAATTTTCTTTTAAATAGTACCAATACACACCTGCTTCAGCTTTGAGACAGGTGCAGATACGTTACTAATTTTGATTTTGGGTTGATAAATTGATTTGTACTGTAGATATTGTATTGGTAAGAAGGAACATGAAATGTTTAGTATAATAAAGAGATTGTGACAAATCTTCTGCTTTAAATGTAATTCAGTGGCTTATGACCATATTGCATTGAAACACTGATTCTTGTACAATTACTGAAGTTAAGCAACAGATGAAGTTGGAATAGGAACTTGTCTTTTAGATTACCAAATCAACACTGATAGAATGTTAATATAAGCAACTCTGTATTCTGAGCCATTTGCTACTGTTTTTGCTCTTTACTGTTGATTTTATTGTTGCTATACAAGATTTTGAAAGTATGAAATTTACCAAAAGTTTCAAAGAAAGACTATTAGCATGTGGTCAAATTTAAGCTTTCAACAGGTTGTAATGAGAGAGAGCTTTAAAAGAAAAATTATTCTCCTATTTGTATTTCCACCCATGGGCATGATTATATCCATGATATAACACCATAGTTAATGAATGGAATGGCTGAAAGAAAAAAGAAATGAAATTTTCTAGGAGAGACTTTTGTACTTCTAACAGATACAAAAACATACAAATATATTATACCATGCAAAGTGTAAGGAGAAACGAAAAGGAAAAAGGAAGGGTTTTACATATAATATAGATGTATTCCTGTGTCTGGAGAAATCATGTTCAGTACTCCAGATTCAAATGGGCTTGATCCATCTATGTCCCAAGCAAGGACATATTCCATGGACAGGAAAGTCTTGGGTTTTTCCCAAATTGAGGACTGCAAGCTGGACTTTCATCCTATGTCAGAGAAAGATATATTCCCAAAGGAAAATGGCACCATGGACTTGTCAGCTGCTGGAGAGGCAGATTTTAACCTCTGCCATTTTCTGGCCTAAAGAAAGCAATCTTTTGGTTTGCTACTGTAAAACAAACTGAATTTGACTGCCACTCTTGTCACTATATAGAGTGACATCACTATGTAACCTATGTGACATTTTATATGAATAGCAGTCGTTTATTTCCAGTTTGTAGATTAGCACAAATGAATTGAAGAGCTGTGTTTGAATTTCAGTTGAGTTCATTACATTCACTTATATGCTAATACCTATGGGAAATCTTTGAATCTTTCTTCTCTCTCCAGCTATGGGCAAATAGCAGAACAGACTGGGCCCTATAGCCTTGGGTGGTGAACAGTCTAAGAGAAGGAAAACTCTGAATTCAAAACTGGATATAGCCTTAGCAATACACATACTATGCAGTTAATGAAAGCACAATTTGCATTAAGTCAATGATCTCGACTATGGTCGATACGTCCCTTATCCACATACATGATCAAAGAATACTGCAGTCTATGAAAATAAAGCATCATTCATTTCTTATGAAGTGAATGTGTAGTGATAGACAATAACTGAATAAAAATAAATAGCAAAGAGACCAAAATTTTACCATCGCAAAAAGTACATATATATATTCAAGATCATGGGACTATGAAGTTATATTTTGATCAACCAATCAGAAACCTTTCGAACCAGGATACAGACATCATAGTCTAACAAGTGAATCGGTAACAAGGTCGGTTCCCAATGAGTCTATAAGATCATTGATTGTGGATCAGTCAGAATCCAAGTCAAAAATTACAAAATTAAAGAATGCTGTCATCTGTGCAGACTAAATATCACTCACTTGACATAAAATATATCTTAAATATGGTAAAATCTAGTGAGACTACTGAGAAGAAAATAATTAATTTGAGAAATATTTGTTGAATTTTCTAACCATTCTAATATTTTAAGAATTTGAAATATGCATGATTACTGTGTCAGAGAGAGAGAGATTACTATCTGACTGGTTTTGTTTAGTAAATTGGATGGAAGTTTGGTTGCTTGAAAATTAATGGCTTATCTGTAATAAAACATTTCAGTCAATTTGTTTTGATTTTTAAATGATTTCTTTTTTATAAATTCTGTGTTGGGTTGATTTATTTTATTGAATAAATGTAACTTTAATTTTTTTTTCTACTCTGGCAAAGTCTGGTGAATATTTCTAACTTTAAGGATTTTTTTTTCTCTACTTTATTTCCTTTCCATATATTTTTAGCAACTTTTATTTAATTTAAAAAAAAAAATAAATAAAGAAAACTAAATCTTTGATATGTTTTATTTGATTGAAAATATTTATCAGCATGCTCTCATATATTTTAAATATTTGAAAATTATTATAATAATTTGTTTATTTTTAGCCCCCAGCTCCTAAAAGAAAGATGCGCACCATCTGTCTATCAGTTCCAAAGAATGCTCCAAAGGAAGCAACCACATTGCTTGTTCGAGAATGTCTTAAGACCTACAGCAGTGATTGTCACATGATACATTTCAAGTACAGTGGATACTCAGGAAGTTATCAGCAGTTGCCAAAGTAAGTTGACCGGAATTTTTTTTCTTGGTTTCATTTTAAAGAATTCCACCACCAGAATTTTAGAACTTTTAGTCACCCTTTAAAGTATTTATCTGATGGGATTGGTGAATATTGCTTCAATATGCTTGTTTTGCAGATAATTTATTTTCAAGCAAGGAGTCATCAAACTGTATGTAAAATAGACCATATTTCTTACTAGAATCTATTTTACATTTTTATAAGTTTACTATTCATCTGTGCATTGAATGTCATTAAAACATCTGGTCTGGTGGTTGTGCTATATATCCAGAAATCCTTGACAAAATCCCAAGAAAAATCTGCAATATTATCAATCCTGACCTGACATTTCTGCTTCAGTCACAATCCTATTGCTATAATGTATCTTCCTTGTGCATTTTTTATAAATATTTTCATGGTAATCATTATGAGCTGTTCTATTTGGTACCATGACTTCATGAATTTAAATAGAGTACTAGATTGGCAGCTAGGTCTCATCATTTTAATATTTAAATTGCTAAATATAAATGTAAGTTCTATTCTAAAGATTTCTTTTGTACTTCTCACCTGCAGAACTCTCTTCCAGATTCTTACTTTATTGTCAATCTTAAAAAAAATATAAAGCATCGACAATCATCATCTGTTTTCTTAAGCTCAGTTTTTTTATTGACCTTTCTCCTCAGTGTTTTCTCAGTTTCTTTCATTTTAGGTAATTCCTAGTATCTTAATGTTATTACATTGTTTGGGGTGAAATGATTAAAAAAAAAATAAATAAATAAACCAAGATCATCTCATTTAAAAAATTTTGAGAAGACGTATTATATTGCACATAGATATTATACCAAGAGATAATCTGTATTTAATTTAATCTAAATTTAATTTATAAGATTAAAAAATTAAGCATTCTTATATTTAAGTTAATCTTTAAAATTATGTATTAAATCAGCTTTATGCTTATGTTCATAAGTTTAAAAAGTAAAAAAAGACAGCACCACTTTGTGAACAATTTATTTGCATTAAATACAAAAAAAAAAACATGGTGAACAGTGATGACAAGTAATTGTATACAAAATGTGGAACTGTCAAACCTGTTGCAATATTAGTTGAATGCTGCAGTGGTCCTCCAATGATCACTTACTGCCTTTGATATGTGCAATGAACTTACTTTTTACTCTATGTATCTGCAAAATTTATGTTTGCATATTAATAGCCTGTTTCCTGTTTAGAATGTGGTTCCAGGCATTTTTTTTTTCCCAATCTTCTTTCAGTTTTTTTTTTTCTCTCTCTTTTTTTCTCAATTGGAGTAGATAGACTAAACTATCGCCCGGTTCACACTCCACCCATATCTATTGAACAGATGAAGAGGCTCATCCCTTGTTCCCTGTTTAGGATGTGGTTTCCGGCTTTCTCTTTTCCAATCATTTTACTCTTAAGTAGCCTCATGCGCATCAGTGGCATCACCGCCTTGCTTGCTTGGGGTGATATGATTTTTTAAAAAAAAGGTAAAACATTTTGGTAATAACCAAATCTGAACACTTCTAAGAGATACATGCTAAAATATTTTTCCTGAATACTGTTTTAATATGTACCTGCAAAATGATAGAACTAGCTTTCTTTTCTATCAATGTACCATATCCCTTCAGGATGTTAGCAATCATGGTTCTCCACAATTTCCTATCCTTTGTAGCTCTTAATAACTTTTGTCTTTTTGCAATTGCTCCCAAACCCTAACCCATCATCCACTTGTTGAAGCTCACCAGGTAGGTTGTGCATTACTTTCTTTTGGCTCTCTTACCTTCAAGCCATCTTGTGAGTATCAAATTTTCCAAGCCCTCCTTCCTCATTATGTTCCCCAGAAATTTCAACTGGCTCTTCCTGATGCTAAGTATAAGTTTTTTTTTAAAAGGTTTTAATGCTTAAGTCAACTTATGCATCAGCATTATAGGATTTGTGATATTGTGTTATTAAGGTAGATGTTAGACTTTGGAAAAGAAACACCTTTATTTTTCTTACTACTGTTAAATTACTGAAAACTGGTTAAAAAAAAATAGTGTTATTCAATGGTTGCCTGTAAAGGAAGAAAAAAAGAATCTGATCAATATATTTTAATAAAGTTCAAATTATTCTTAGTCATTTAGTCTAAAAGACATAGCATCACTGTATTGATTGTTAATAAACATAATCAGGGAATGGAAATATCTCTAGTTATAACCTTTAGATAGAAAAAGTAGAGTTTACAAAGGAAGACATCCACCATTTTGAATTTAAGCTGGACTATGTATTACTATTAGTGAAATGTTTTCTTGAAGGATAATCTATCATATATATATATATATATATATATATATATATATATATAAAAGCAACCTGAATCTGTGTGACTGTAATCTATGCACACCTACATTTAAGCTCCTCCATTCAAAATTTCTAGGGACACATATCTACAGGGAAGCCAGGTCGACACATACTTTTTGAGTTTTAGTTCAGTAATTTTCGTTTTTGCACTTTACGGCCAATGGAGCTGATTGTTTACATTTGCTCCGTAAAACATCTCAGATGGTTGCTAGATTACGTCACAGAAATCAAAGCAACTAAAAAAAAAAAAAAAAAAAGAGCCTTTATATTTAATTTTTATTCCAATGTTTTAAAAATGTGAATATTTTCCCCCGTAATTTTGAAACACAAGAAATATTTAAAAAAGTTTTTTCAAACAAAATATATAAAAAAAACAAAAAAAGTGTGTTTGTTTGTTTTTTGCTAAATATTTCATGCAGGAAATCAACTGTCTGTATTTTGTGTGGCATTAATATAACTTTTCCTCTAAAATTAAATGTCGACATTTTTAAATATTCTTCGAAAATTTATGAAATTCATTTAGTCAACAAAAAATGTAAATATTTTCCCTCGTAATTTTGAAGCAAAAACAAATGCAATGTTGTTTACAATGTCACACAAAACATCAACTCCTGTTTATGCAAAACAAAAGAAAAAAAGATTTTTTTAATGGAATTTTTAAACAACTTTTTGTATAATTATTTTTTTTATATAACTGAGTTTTAAAGTGAGGTGGCAACTACAAGCACTCGGAAATTGCAACATGCTGCATTAATCATCTAATTAAAAAGTGTTCCGAGTTGCATGCCAGGCTATGATGTTGGTAATATATATGATTGGACTGTTAAATTTGAGAGAGGAAACACATTTGTATGATTTGTTAATATTTAACATTTTAAATGTTACACTTAACTCTCTAAATTGTTTAATGAAATATCTAGATAAGCTTTACATTTTTATAAATGGATGTAATTTTATAAGGAATGACAAAGATAATGAAACAATTCACTAGGTTTTATAATGGGACATTTTATCAGTGGTCTGTAAGATTACAAATCTCACCTGGTTGGAAAAATGTCCAGATATTAATATTTAGTCAGTTTAATGTAACACAAGGCCACCAGTAAGGAGCACTCAAGGAGGATTGAATTTATGCTGTAATAATCTGTGACACAGTGTTATACAATTGTTAAAAACTTTCAAAATGTGTGAATCAAACACATGCATCCATGCTTTGAATATTGCTACCACATCTAGTTTGCTCCTACCATATATTTACAGATTCTTGATAAAATCCAGATATGATTCTGCAATTTTATTGTTCCTAGCCTGGCATCTTGGCTTCAGTCACTTTTCTGCTACCATAATGTAGCTTCCCTGTATCTTTGCTATAAATACTTTCATGGTAATTGTTCTGATGAACTTTCCTCTAGAGTATCTAGACTTTATGAATTTAAGCACAGGACTAGATTTGTCACAAGGTCTCATCAATTTACAATAGAAATGGCTAGATGTAACCACAAGTTCTATGCTAACAGTCTCTTCTCTTGCACTTCTCACTTGTGAAACTCTCTTCTAGCTTCTTGCTGCAAAATCCCCTGGCAGACAAAATGAGGTAAATCTCACATGAGCTTGCTGACCATTGCATTTTGGCAGGGCGATCTACACTGGTCATTATTCATCTAAACTTATTTATAAATGGAACTTTGTGTGTGTCTGTCTGTTACCTATAGACTCTGAAATGGCAATTTTCTTGAAAATTTACACAGTTGTACTTTAAGCGTCTGCGAGTGTTAGCTATGTTTTGTGTTGAGGTACCCCCGATAAATATCGATAATTGAAAAAATCAGGTTATAGAAGGAGTGGTCCGATTTTAATCAAATTTGATACACTCATAGACAAAGACATAAGAAACGATATTCAGCAGTTTCAAGGTTGCAGTTCTATCCTTGGATGACTTATTTGACTCCGATATTGGAAATCGATACTCCGATATCCTACCAGGTCTGATCAAAATCAGTTTTTCTGCCTTATTTTAGTTTTTGCTTCGGGTTTGGCTCTAAGTAGGTATAATTATAGTTCTTAGTCTCAGCCATGATACCATTTACTCAGAAGACTTATTTAACCTTCAAAATTCAGTTTACGACAAAAAAAACTTATTTGATATCAATACCAGGAAATCAAAGTTTGACTTACATCCATTGATTTTTCTTTCAGTCTACGGTTTTGCTTTAACTGGAAACAACTATTGCTTTTTAGTCTTTTGTGCCAACGTCCAAAGAGTCTGAACTCCAGGACCATGGATTAATTTTAAAGCTTTCATCACACCCGAGCAATGCCAGGCTATACCGCTAATAAATCATAAATCAAAAAAATACTAAATTGGACAAGTTAAAAAGAAAAAATTTTCCATTTTGTGTTGAAAAATAAACAAAGAAAAACACACTGATAATAAATTAGATGACAAATGAATGCAGTAAATTAGCTGAAAAGGAACATAAATCTGATCGAGTAAGAAGAGTGATATACTAGGAATTGTGAAAATATATTTGATTAAAGAAATAAATTCAATAGAAAAAGGTCCTCAGTAAGGAGAGATTAAGATCATGAAGAAATCAAAACCTCTTGGTTTGTCATTAGAAGAGAAATAAGCTTTTATGAGAATAACTGAAGGTATTTTACCCAAAAGATGGTAAACTATGATGTCTTTGCTTCCAGAAAGACAATTCATTCCTGTAACGTAATGAGAATTTGAAACCTAAGGAAATTGTTTCACTCAGTTTATATAAAAAATAAGCTACTTTTTTTTTTTTTTTTTTTTTTTTTTAACAGACAGTGAATTATTTTTCTTTAAGTGGGATTCTAAACCGTTAATTAGATGTTCTCCTGAATCTGTAGATGTGGATATTAAACAGATCAGTGGTTGTAGAATATTGAATGATGCAGGAAGAAAAATCGTATATTGATTACAGGATGTGAGAGAAAGAGGCAAGGTAAACATTTCAATACAAGTGGATTAACTGTAAATCACTTCAATAAAAAAAAAGTAAATATAAAAAAAACAAAATAAACTACTCTGAAACTTGAAGATTAAAAAAAAAAATCAAGTTTTTTTTTTTTTTAGATTACATAAAATATCTCCCACTCCACTCCCAAGTAGGAAAATACTAGGAACTGTGGGTAATGATGCCATGTAGCATAATCATACTAATTGATGCACACTCTCTCTCTGTTTAACATATCACTTCAGAAAGTGAGTGGTCATTACTCTCCATAGCTTCCTGTTTTATTCCTCTCAGCAATCTTGACTCTTTTCTCTTTTTGTGATTCATCTTTTTTGCTTTAACTTGTCCAATGTTTCTTGATGCGTTCCTCTGCTTCTCATGTTTTTGAAGTGTTTTTTGAGTTAAATTATCCAAGTCTTCTTTCCTCATAATGTGCCCTTAGGATTTCTGGCTCTTTCCGATTGTTAGTAGTACTTTGTAATATTATCTCATACCCTCTTTGCCATTCTCAACTGTCATCAGTAAAATGGCACATTTGTCACTTTTTTCATTTCTTTTTTTTTATATTTTTACTTATAAAAAGTTTATGCCATATTTTACTGCTATACAAAAGTTTGATATCGCACAGCAAACTAGTACTTTATTTGTAATGTTTTTGTTATTCCCCTTCACATTTTATTTAGTTCCAGAAAACGCTGTTCCTTGGCACCTTTGAATTTCTTAGTGACACTTTCTATCATCAGAATGTTCAAAATTGTTTAATTTTGATATACCCAACATGTAATCTGAGGAAACGTTCTGCTCATGATGATGTATTCAGTCTTATAATTAAAAATCAGTTCTTTTTTTTCCTCTCTTTCATCAATTACTTTTTTATATAATTCTTTCAATGCACTTGATTTCAAAAGTCTTCAATGGAATAGTCTGGAAGATTTAGACTTAGTGTTGACATTGTCTAGACTAAAGCAATGATGAAGTCAGCAAGAATATTAGGGGCATTTTGGAAGACTTTTGGCAGTGATTCATGGCAATGACCAGAGACATTTGGTGAGAATATTCTCCCCACCAAGTTTTTTTTTTTTATCTATGAAATATCTGCTCTAAATCCATTTTTCTTGTAACTTTTTGAATATCTTAAAATTTTAACTAAAATTTTTATACATGCATCACTTCTTTTCTTTTTAACAGTTGTTGTTATGTATGTGGTGAAGGTTGCAAACACTCTTTTCAATCTGGATGAAACAACACTTCTGGGAATGGAACTGCATCTCAGAGGAACTATAACAAAATTTCTTGTGATTTGAACCTTGATTCTTGTATACTGTCTATCAGTTGAACAAAAGTGGCAGAAGCTGATACCACAGTTGCTGCAAGAGTAGTCTTTATTAACCTTTTAACAGAAATTTGTTTTATGTTTCCGTCTTGTATTCTGACCTTTGACAATTTCTGCATGAAAAATCTTCTTCAGATTCATAAGTTTTAATCCAAAAGTAGTTTCATCAATTATTGTCAGAGAAAATATATATACATATAAAACAAGGAAGGTGCTTTTATTATGAAGTTGAGTTTAATACGCTTACGTACTAGAATGTTTATTTTGCAACCTTCTCTCATTTCCTGTAATCACTGTCTATCCATTCAACATCCTGCAACTTTCAATCATATAATTGTTTAAAATATCACTTGAAGGGAAAAAAAATAACCACTGTCCAAGGAAAGAAAAAAACAATTGTTTGTTTTTGTTTGTGCACACTGCTACTATTTTTATATGCCATGTCTAAGATATGGGCAGTCATGGCTCTCCATAACTTCCCTTTTTTTGTAGCTTTAAGCAATGTTCTTGCTTTGTCATTCCTTTACAAACACATTTAGTAGGCTATTTGTTTTCTCTCTGTTCCTCTTGCCTGTCGTATATCTTGTGAGTGTTAGTCTCCTAGCCCACCTTCCTCATTATGTCCCACAAATTTCAACTATTTTTTTTCTGATTGTAAGTAGATGTCCTTCCATTTTCATTCCCATTTTTCTTAAAACTTCCTGTTACTCACATGTTCCATCCATGGTATTCTCAGCCTCCTCTTGCAGAATCACATTTCTATTACTTCACAAACCTGCCTGAAAGGAAGGTCTTGATAATTGTGAAAACTATTCCAAATATGGAGAGTTCGTGTAGCAAACTTTTAAAGCTTATGCGACATTTAAGGTAATTATCTTGCAATGACATTACCACAGAACACCTCACAGAATCTGAGGTTAATGACAATCAAAACATCAGCAGTGGATCTAGAGGAGCAAAAATGGTTTGTCGTTCAGGTGGTCGTTTTTGATGAGATTATCAACTATTGTTGATAACAGAATAAACACTTTAATAAATAACGGTTGTGTTCTTGTTCTATCTTCTATGTCTGGGCTTATCTTGTTTTGTTCTCTTTTTAGATGTCTAAAGGCGGCCAGAATGCATAATGGTTGAAACATTGTAATAACAACAAAAAAGATGAGGATATTAGTTCGAATGTAAATAACTCCTCATCTCAGAAATTCATTTTAAGATAATTTTGATAAATTCATCATTGAACAATGTATTTTGATATTTACTAAGCTTAGCTTAAATTTACACAAAACATGAAGTGTAGAGCACTAAATAAGGATAAAATTTAGCCCAATAATAATGGTCTGTGCTGTAGAGTTAGGATCCTCAAATTATTTACTAGGCTTAGTCTGGCACAAGGTTGTGAGTATGAAGAATTCAAGTTATAATTGTAAGTCTGCAAGGAAATCATCTTGAAATACAAGCTAAGTTCAATCCTATAAAAGAAAAAAAAACAATCTTAGTTCATTTAAAAACAATTCAAGGATCATCATGTGAAACATAAAGACCAAAATGAAGTAATATTCACTTTAGAAAGCTGAATACATCACATTGTTTAGTGGCATATCAACTCCGTATGGGTTATTTAATGCTGAAATTTAATTTTTCTTATGAGCATTAGTAATTTCTTTTCCAAAGATATATTGTTGGTAATTTTGTTACTGTGGAAATTATATTGTTGGTATTTTTACTATAAAGATGTATTTTTATATTTTCATAGTCTTTTGACGCCAATTTGGAGAAGTTAAACTATTTGCTCATAATTGGAACCTTAACAGGTGCTACCACTCCAGATCAGGGTAGACCTAGGAACAATGGCAATTAATAGGTGGTCCCATGTTCCTCAAAACCTTTCAATCAGATGCCTTGCTGTTGGATGTAGTTTATCATCATCACTTGGATTCTATTTCCCATTAGTCACACTTTAAACCAATTCAAAGGAATTTTACTTCTTATGTTTGAATTTTTATTCTCTTCTTTATTTCCACAATGAACCAAATTTTAAAAGGAGAAAGATGTTTTAGAACAACTTATGTAGGCACGTTTGACTATTTTTTTTTATCCTAATATTTTTAGTAATTTAGACAAGTAGAGATCAAAATAGAGCAATTTCACTGGCTAAGTGCAACTGAACTCTTACACAACCAAAAACAAAACTAAAATTGCTAAATAAATGAAGCTTGGCCATAAAATGAGGTTATACTGAAAAATTCCAAGTTAAATTAGAAGAAGAAACAAGGAATAGACAGAAATTGGAAAGCTGAAAGCATTTGATTAGGTGGGGGATAGTGTAAATTTGCTTTGACCACTAAACGGTCTCTCATCTTGCTCTTCCATCTATTCACTTATTTTCATAGCATTAGATGACCTTGTGCTTATCTTCTAAAAAAAAAAAAGATTGCTGATCGAAGAAAAATAGCCATAATCATATTTTATAATAATGGTAAGTGATGGAAACTTTGACTGATGAAACAAAAGAACAAGGAATTGGTGAAAGATCAAACATTCAGAAATGGCTTTTATTGCGGAAAAATCATTTGGCTTTAGCAAAGAGGTACAAGTGGAGTATTTACTAAATCTTTTCAGCTTGATAAAAAAAAAAAATACACCTACACCCTCTCTCCTTCCACCATTTAACAGATGCAGATTTTTATGCACTTCACTTGGATCAGTAGGCTCTATTTAGTAATGTAAGAATGAATTACAAAAGTAAAAGTGAAATGTTTAATTTTGAAACTTCTTACCAAGTGAAGGAATCGGGGGTACAATTATGATTGAAAGTGAAAAGTAAGGAATGTGAAGATCATTCTGCTCATAGATGAATGATTGTTACCTTTAGCGTCTTAATAAAACCAATGCTCAGTACATTTATAGTCATTACTCATTATGAATGGACATACCTTTTTTTTCTTTTTTTTTTTTTTAATATC
Source organism: Ascarosepion bandense (assembly GCA_037127315.1). Classification (NCBI taxonomy): domain Eukaryota; kingdom Metazoa; phylum Mollusca; class Cephalopoda; order Sepiida; family Sepiidae; genus Ascarosepion; species Ascarosepion bandense. Next base: position 1,478,597 of record JBBBDQ010001552.1, on the reverse strand, counting down.
AAAGAAGAATAAGGAGAAAATGGTTGTAATTATTAGAGATGATGAATAAAGGATACTGTAGAATATGAAATATAAAATTTCTATACATACATATGGTGTGACAAAATAGTGCCTTAACTTTTATTAAGCAAAAATAATTTAGAATAGATCAAGAAAATTTGTAAACATCGAGATATCAAAACCTGATTCGTTATGAATAACAGACTAACATGTTCATTACAACACTCAGTCCTATTGGCAACACTTCTACAAAGCATTTGACACATTTCTAGATTAATTTCCCACCCTGTTGGCAGGTCTTCAGAATAAGCCAACTGCACCTCTGCAGGGGTTAAAACTTATCCCAAAGGGGTCATCTGTTTGCCGTGGGTGGTGGCCTGTGATGCTTAAGAATAATCCTCTTGTGGTTGAGCATTTAGGAATTGGGCTATGCATATACTCCTAAACTCCAACACACCACTCTGACCCTACTTGAAGTAGACGGGCGATTGGAGAAGCCTGGTCACATGAGACCCTAAGTCAGACTGATATGAAAAAACTAAATGTGCTCACAGTTACCATATCAAACATGAAACTGACTTTGTAAGCCGTGACTGTAGGGTCAGTTAGACTGGAAACAAAGGAATTTGACATGGCTGTTTCAACCTCTCGAGAAATCCCATACCCAGTGGATGATCCAGGATATAACAAGTGCTTGGAACCCTCGCCACATTTGAGTATAACAGTCATGTAGCCCTGGAGGAATGAGGCAAATGCGATTATCCCTCTCAGTATTTCCCCACTATGGGACTCGAAGGTGGGTAGGAAGCCTGGTTAAATAAATAATAATAATAAATAAAATGAGCACAAAAAAAAAAAATCCAAGAGACTACACATTGATAGAGACACAGAAAGTGATACAGAAAATCAAAGGAAATTTTTTAAATTCCTTATAATAAAGCCAATAGAAGATAAATTAATAATGAAGTTGTCACCTTATGTAATAGAAAGAAATTTTAGCTTCTTGGATAATTCCAAAAACAGTTTTAAGAAAAAAAAGAAATAGAAATAATACTTTACTGATAGACGTCAAAGAAAATAATGATGCTGAAAAACTCTTCATGGTATAAAGTTAATTTTTTGTTTCCTTTACAGGCATGATGAGAAGCACTGAACTCTTGCCATGTACACTCGAGGAAATTTAGAACAATAATTCTATAAAAAAAACAAAAAAAAACTTTACAGATGTGAACCCCTGCCAGTCGTTAGTGTTGGTGCCCAAAATCTCTGCGGTCGATCAATAGTTGATCACTTCATTCCAAACCAGGCTGTTCCTCTGTTGTGCTCGATTGATTGCAAAGTCAGTTCGGATTGAAAATCACCAAATCTGCTGCATTGACAATCCAGACAGAGTTGGGAGCCCTAATAAGAAAAAGAAATCTTAGTAAAATTAACAATAAGGAGTTTATATAAGGAGTTCTCTTCAGTCCAGTATTTTGTTAGTTTATCATCCTTGCATGCAGACAACTATAATTTCAACACGTCTTCTAGAGGATGTAACACTTTATCTAAATTGGAGGTTCTTCTAAGGCAGGCAGTTACGCGACAATACGTCTCCCGTGTTAACTCACTCTGTACCGGTCCATTTCTATAGTACTCAACTGTACTGTCTGAAAACCCCTCTGCTTATATTGAGTCTAACTTCTACTGAGGGAGGTTGTAACACACTTTGGGTACACTTAACATTTTCAAATGACCAACAAAGAATCCTCCTTTCAGTCACCTGATCAATCTTGTCTCCTTCTTTCCTGCATGAGTGCCTCTTACCATTGCTCAAAGGGGCATGAAATATTCCTTCAACTTTTCTGAAATCCACTGGGGCCCTTTTTCTCATTGGTCATCTGATCAACCCCATCTCATCCCAATGGTCAAAGTTTAATTATCACTCCAAAATTCCTTTCAACTTGATGCTTTCAGTGTGTGGTCGTTTTGCATCTGTGTTTTAATGTGATTGTTGTAAGAAATTATCCAGTTTTAGTTGAAAAGAAACCATGTTTCTCTTTTAATTATCATCATAAAATTCCACAAAGAACTTTCAGGAAATTTTTGTTTTTTCTTCTCTCCAAAGGATAGCTGTCTCTAGAGATGACAAAACCCCCCATGCCCTTGTTTAGACTGCTGCCATCTTTATCAGTGGTTGTTAAATTTTCCAATAACTGAGAAACTCACTTTTCACAATTTTTTTCTGTTTTTTGCAATAAGAATCTTTTATCCAATTTGGTGGCCAGCACTCAAGAGTCATAAAACACTTTATCTATTTTTCCGGGGGGGGGGTCTTGACATGCCTTTCACTCAGCTTCTAGCAGGTGAAGAAGAAAGAAAAAAATATTCAATTATTTCTTCTTTCCTCCTTCTCCCTTTCTCCGCACCAGAAATAGTGTTACATAGACATAAATATCTGTTAAAATGATAGAATTACAGATACCAACACTTTTATCATTACTTTTGATGCATCAGAACCTCCACAAAAAATAAAAATTGGGTATACAGTTTAGTAGGTGGATTATGTGGAAACAACGATCCTAACACTGAAATCACATTCCCAAATGAAGCTAAATGCCCTAATTGTTAAAAAAGAAATATTCTAGTGCAATTTCCAGACATGGAAAAAAGTAAGATATATTAAAAATAAACCACACCAAAAATGTTCCATGCTCAGAAGCCAGGAAAAGCATCAAAGCAAATTTCAATATGCCATAATATACAAAAATTACCCAAACAACATCAAGCTATACCTATGAAAATCTAATATCAAACAAATTATATGAAGCACAAGAACTAACATTTTTAATTCAAGAATTAAGAAACATATTCAAAACATTAAAACCAATTGTAAACTTGGAAACAAGCAATACCACTGAACCAAAACTGTCTACAAGCAAATTCAACACAAAATTCAATGACCACAACCTCTCAATAACAAAACACTCAAAACCTCTCAAATGAAAAATTTCACAAGTAGAAAACTGACAGAACAAAAACCAGTCAAACCTCAATACAAAATCAAAATCCAAAAAAAACAAGAAAAAACAATTAAAAGCAAATAAACAGGCTAACCCACAGAAGGAACCCAAATAATCGAGAACATGCAAATACTCAGGAAAGAACAAGTTCTCAAACAAGGAAAACAAACTGTATAGAATATATAGAAATACATAACCAAATACATAAATCAAACAGTCATCCTTAAGATCCACTCACTAAAATAAAATAATTACCACTAAAATGGACAAATGGAACACAAGCATCATACAATGGAACTCTTCCCAAAGAAATTGACATCATCTCTTTTAAAGGATATGAAACTTATCACAAAATAAATGTATCAATGAATAGGCCAAGTAGGGATACTTCAATATTAGTTAAAAAATAAATACCCCTTGAAAAAGTAAATTAAACACACATCTACAGACTACAGCTGTAAAAACTTCAATTCAGCAGACAATAACCATATATTCAATTTATATTCCTCAAAAAAAGACTGAATCAAACTGGCTAATTGGCCAAATTCCCACTCCCTTCCTACTTATGGGAGATTTTAATGTATACAGCAAAATGTGGGGCTGTAGAAAACCAAATCAAAGTGATAAAAATATAGAATCTTTACTAGAATCATCAAAATTATCAATCCGTAATAACCTATACATACACAAACCTACAGCAGATCAACATCAGCTATCAATCTAACCATATGCTCCCTATCAATTTTTTATGGACTTTCAATGGAAAATAAAATTTTGGTTTGAATCTGTCATTCTTCCAATCCCTAAATCCAGCAAACATCATTCCAACCCAACAAACTACCAACCAGTTGCACTAATAAGTTGCATTTACAAGATGATGGAGAGAATGGTAAATGTTTGACTAATGTGATATGTGGGAAAAATATCTTCTCTAGCTACCATAATGGATTCTGGAAAACCAAGAAACCATTATTCCTTTATTTGTGATAGCTTTGTTTGAGGACATCACATAGTATTAATATTCTTTGAGCTTGAAAAAGTCTATCATACTATGTGGAAGTATGGTATTCTAAAAGACATGCACAAAAAGGGAAGAAAAGGAAGAATAGCTATATTCATCCAAAGCTTCTTATCAAAACAAACATCCAAAGTACGAAATAGAAGTACATCAGACACATACAAACAAGAAGTAGAAGTATTTCAAGGTAGCATTTTTATCAGTTACATTATTTGTTCTTAAAATAAAACCATCAAAACAGGAATTAAAAACTCCCTATATGTAAATGATCTCTCAATATCATACTCATCACCAAACATGCCTTCTCTTGAAAGATCTGTACAAATGTTTAACCAAGATAAAAAAAAAATGGACAAAGAAAGATATTTTGATTCTCCAAAACAAAAACATTTTACATGCATTTCTGCAAAAAACAAACCTATTTTATTTTTTGGACTATGAGAATTAAATATACATTCAATTTTAATTCTGGATTGAGGTATCCAAAATTAAAATTAAATGTATATTTAATTCTCATAGTCCAACAAATAAAATATTTAGGAATCAGACTAGATAGCAAACAACTTCAAGGTGCACATTGATGACCTTAAACAAAAATGCCAAACGGCTTCAAAACTTCTTAAAGTAATATCAAAACTGAATTAAGGTGCTAACTAATATATAGGTCACATATCAGATCATGATTAGACTATGGATGCATTATTTACAGTGCCACACAACAATCCTATCTTAAAAAAATTACATAGCATGCAAAACCAAGTAGTGAGATTAAGTTTCAAAGCCTTCTGGACCTCACCCATGCAAAATCTCTATATAGATGCTAATGAATCCCTTATATCTCTGAGGTGAAAAAATTATCCCTCCAATATGCACTTAAACTACAATCCAACACAAATAATTTAGCATACTAAAAACATCTGAACCTTACTATATCCAGTTCTATAGAAATAAACCAACAGCCATCCCTTCACTTTTTTTTTCTTTTTTTTTTAATCATATCACCCCGAGCAAGACGGTAACGCCACTGATGTGCAGGGGGCTACGTAAGAGTGAAAAGATTAGGAAAGAGAAAGCTGGAAACCACATCCTGAACAAGGGATGAGCCTCTTAACCTGTTCAATAGACGTGGATGGAGTGTGAACCAGGCGATAGATAGATCTATCTACTCCAACTGAAAAAAACAAAAACAAAGTGAAAAGACTGGAAAAGAGAAAGCCAGAAACCACATCCTAAACAGGGAACAAGGGATGAGCCTCTACACCTGTTCAATATGGACTTCGAATTAACAAAGCACTAGAACAAATAAAGATTCTGATAATGTAACACTAGTCACAATTAACAAGGTAGCTCTATGATACAAAAAACATACATAGACCTAACAATGGCAAGACAAAAGAAAAAGAAACTTAAGCATATAAAAAAAAGAATTAAGAGACAAGTATCATGACTATAAGTTATCCTACACAGTTGAATAAAAAATCCTAGATAGAATAGCCGCAGCAGCCACAAATTCATAAACAAATAAGGCGACCAAATAATGCATCCATCTATACAGCTGAACTACAAGCCATTAAAAAGGCACTTAAAATTATAGAAAATTCAGAAGTTCATAATATGTTATATCCTGGGAGGGGATAAACAGAGAAAGAATAGTGCAAGAAATAACTCTTAACACTCTTGAGTATATATAAATAGAGATTTATTATACCTCAGTACAATAAACCAAATACAAGTACACCAACGAACATTTAACATTTAAGAAGGCAATGTCTCTGTATAGGACGTATACGTCCGTCTTGAGCAGAAGGCTTCCGTCTAGTGACAACTAACTCTTATCTAAGGCCGATGGCTCTCGATCTCGCTCGTATAATGACGAAAACTCTCGTATAGTCATGAACAGTCTGTAGTTCATTCTAGTCCCGGTCTTTTATAACCCAGGCCATACCCAGGAATGGGTAAGACGGGATATTCCTCCACAACATATTATCAAACCCCATATCTAGTTTAACAGCAATCAAAGAAAAGAACACAAAACATCCCTGTATTCAATAAATCCTAGAAACTTGTCACCAGTTAATAAGACACAAAACAATAATATTGGCTTGGATTTCTATCTATATAGGCATCAAGCGAAATCAGGAAGCCGACATACTAGCAAAAGAGGCAATGAAAATAACCAAAATCAAACTCCCATATACATATTACAAAAACAAAATTATACAATACATCAAAAGAAAATGGCAAGCTATTTGGGATATGTTCCTAAACAAACTATATGAACGTCAGTCAACAATAGGGAAGGAGAATATAGAGCCATTGACTGACTGTAGATAAAATATGAGAATTGAATACACTCACCTCTCACTCTCACAATGCTAACACACACGCACTGCACACACACTCAAGCAGAAACTGCACTTCAGTGTACCCACAGCAACCAATTTCTCACTGTCAAGCAAAAATCAAATATAACAAATAAAGTATAATTGAAGAAAACAAAAAAAAAACAAAATACTTTCAACTTCTGTAGAACTTTCAAACTTACATTTTAAAACATACCTGAATAAAAAATCCAGTTTCAGCATTAAATGACCCACAATCAATTAATTTCAGAAAATTTATCAGAAATTTTAATTCAGGAAATGTTTTTGGTTTTAGCCTGGAAACAAGATCTTTCAGTACATTCCACAAGAAAAAAGTCTGGTAGCGTTAGGTTTGGTGATTGAGATGGCCATTCAATTGCTCAATGTCATCCTATCCTGTCGACCTCATCTAAAAAAAAAAAAAAAAGTGGGTAGTACTTTTTCTACACCCTGTGTGTGTGAGAGCATAAACCTAAGCCTAACTCCTTGTGGAATAAAGGCAGTGGGCCCAGATATAAAGTAAAAAAAAAAAAAAAAGTCAAAAGTACACAAAGGAGAAAATTTAAGACTAGTGTTGGGTTTGTATTAAAGGTAGCCCTATCCTAATCCTGTCGGAATCTGCTTACCAGATCTCACTTTACATGTGTTCATTTTATTGCAATGATAACCATTTTGGGTCCCATAACTATATCTCAGCTGCAGATGCCCACTCATGGGTTCTTCAGTGACTAAAATCCTAAAATCTTTCTTACACTGAATAAACAGTTTGTATATTTGTTTGATCATGTTTTCTTGATAGTTATTACTTTTTCTTTCCGAATAAGTAGCCCCATGCGCATCAGTGGCGACACCGCCTTACTTGGGGTGATATGATTAAAAAAAGAATGGATTTATTCTTTTATAGTTTATGACAAAGTAAAAATTGAGTCCCTCTGCTGATACTAACATTTATATTTAATCTAATCTTCTAATATGATGTTTCTGCCCAATTTGCTTAATTAGCGTGAGTGCATGTAAAATCAGGCTGTCATCATAGTGTGGATTTCTTTATCCACACTGTCTATATCTATAAATGCTATGTCTGATACTGAACACACTTCCTTTGTTAATATAGTAAATTATATATATATAAAAACACAAGTTAAAAAGTTCTTGCTCAAATCTCTACTTAGAAATAAGTAATTTATTGATCAAACAAAAACATTATTTGTTTATTTTTCAAGGAGTTAGATTCAAAATTTAAGAATATTCCTAGGATTCTGAAAAATCCAAACTTACATAGACTCCTTGTATAATATAATTGGTTATAATTTACATTATGTGTTAGGTTTGTGTCTATTTGGCAATATCTGAATAACAAGTATCAATGTTCATAAGATAATGAAGTGCAAATTAATGTTAGATTTGAATGTTTATATATAAATTATTTCTCTTGATCTACGTAAACATTTTCTTTTTTATCAAAACTATATCTTTTTTCAAATAGTAAATCCTTATGTTCTTTGTGATACTGTCTCATTATCAAAGTTAAACGCAAAATCATTTGTTGGCTTATAAAAAGATATAAGTTGATATATGCCTATTTGGTATGTTTTTCAATTTTTGAATTTTTTTTTTCAAACTGGTTTCTTATATTGAAAATATAATGGGAAAACCTTTCAGGAAGTAAGGCTCCAATTTTTTTAAAAATTATTTTATGCAAATTTTTTTTTTCTCATTTCATAAAAATATGCACTTACACCCTTTTAGAATGTCGCCCAATTGTGTAGCTTTTATTTTAAAATATGGCAGTTGAAGAGAAACCTTCCTTATTGATGCACTTTTCCTATCACAGAAAAAAATTGTTTTTGTTTGGTGGGGGCATTTTGCTTTTAAGATTTGACATTTATTTGGATTTCCTTATTTATAGACATATTTTTTTATGTAAAATTTTGTTTGCATTTTTCTTGAAATGGGCAAGATTTTCTTTATAAAAGACTCTAAGAGTAACAACTTTGTGCTGTTTCTACAGGTGTCAATAATTTTAGTGTTTAATCATTTGCTCTTTTTAATCTTCAGAGTATAATGGTGATGAGACATAATATTTCACAAGACCACATTATATTGCATGTTGTAGTAAATTCATGCTTTTCCCCAGGAAATTAATACAAAATGAATATAGTTCCAGTTGAAATGCAAACTTTGCTCATTTTTTGCTTTGCTTTTCCTCCCAGTATTTTGGGCATAACAGGTTCTTGTAGAGATCGTTCCACAAGGAGACATAACTCTTTTTTCAAAAACTTGTAAACTCACCTTGACTGGTTTGAAGGTGCATGCAATTGCTAAAACTAAATGAGGCTATTTCATTGTTAGCAATATGCTCCAAGCCATCTTTGTTCTTTTAACAGAGGTCACATTGTCAGATGTTTGCTACTTAAAACAGCCTTTTAAAAAAGCATAAAGCTAAGTAAAAAAAAAAAAAAGTGTGAAAAAAATACTGAATTGGATATAAGCAAAATGTCTTGATGAGGATCCTTTGAAATATCAAAATAAATTTAGTTATAATGCATTTAAAATGTTTATATGAGTAAACATGATCATTTCTTTCTTGAATTCCTGTAATGGGAAAAATGTTTGTCAAAACTTAAGGTGGGAATGTTTAGATAATGGCTCCAGATAGTGAGGGAAGATATTAGTGATTCATTTAGATTTTGCATGTTATAAATTTCTTTTAAGTTATATGAAATATCAATTTTATATGTTTCAGTGTACTATAATGCAATTGAAAAACAAACTTATATATATATATATATATATATATATATATATATATTTAAATACTTTAATCCAAGCAGAAAAAACAGGAAAGTAAATTCCAAAACCAGATCCAGACGATACTAATTTTTCCCCTTATTTTATTTTTTATCTTTTTTACAATTCTATCTATGAGTTGAAAAGAGAAAATAGACATAATTTACTTCAAATTATCTCCAGTTTCGGGATAGCATTTGTTGCTGAGGTGATGTGTTATCCCCTTCGGGGATTCCATGTCGAAATGGTCATTCAACATCTTTGAAAAAAATTTTATATATATATATATATATATATATATGTGTGTGTGTATCTCAAACACTTCCTCTGATAGCACATCAAGTAAAAAGTTTCAAAACTATTTGGTATTCAAATCTTATCTTACATTTTTTTTCATTGGTTTAATGATAAGCATAACTTGGGGGGTGGGGGGCTTATTGGAGACTGTAAAGGATGTAATATGCTCTATGCTAGGCAATACTAAGGCTCAATGTAAATTGCAAGACATAATTGTCTTGAATGTTCTGAATGCCAAAGTGGGCAATAAGAGAGCTGTTGAAATAGTTGGCAAATTCAGGCTAGGAACCCATAATGAATTCAAAGAAAAATACAGTCAATGGTGTATGGCGAATGACCAGATAGTAGCCAATACCTGGTTTCAAGAAGACCAAGATGAATATGGACATGGAGACACCCAGGAGGAGAAATGAAAAACCAAATCAACAACTACATAACTATCAACAAGAGACTCAGGAATTCAAAACTTATCCAAGTGTTGAATGTGGAAGTGATCGCTTCCCAGTTATATGTAAACTTAGATTGAAACTACAGAAACTGAAGAGGCCTTAGGCAGCATCCAAATGGCAATATGGCAGACACTTGAATGACCCGAATCTGATGGAGAAATATATGGTCAGGGAGGAAAGGTAGATATGATGGAAAAAATTAAAATGGAAACTTGAAAGTGGGACCTAGTATGAGAAGCTTTAGTGACATCAGCAAACACAAAAGGAAAATAGATGAAGAAAAAAATGAATAGAAAACAGATGACATTCTGGACATGATGTAAAGGAGACAAAAAACAATGCCAAGACATAGAAAAAAATGTAGAACACTACACAAAGAAATGAGGAACAAAAGCAGTCCAACTAAAGTGAAATGGCTCAACAAAAAATGGGCAGAATTAGAAAGAAAGAGTTTCACAGAAGAGATGCATAAAAAAATAAGAAACCCAGTTGAACGAAAGATATCATGGTTTAGAAAAAATAACGAAAAGACAATATTTATTAAGACCTAAAAAGTCAGGAAGTTGTGGAGAGCCATGATCACTTATGTCTTGAGGGGACATGACATATGAAGATTATTCTTAGTTGAGTGGTTTAAATGTTATGAAGTACAAGAAAGTACAAATTGTCTATCAGTTTTCAACTTTTGGTTTTTATACAAAACTCTGAAGTTCATTTGCTTGACCTCTACTCTACTGAATAATATTAATTTGTGTAAAGAGTAATACTTTGTGTTATAGAAATTTTTTCTTTTGTTTCTCTTCCATAGCAAAAAGAAAGTGGAAGCTTTACCAGAACAAGTGTTTGAAATTGATGTTGATACTGATGATAAAGATGAGGTAATTTTCTTTTTGATTTTCATTTCTGAAAGTTGTGCATGTCATAAAAATTGAAAGAAATTCTTATTTGGTCTGAGACTTCATAAAATATCAATAGAAAATCCATCTCATTTAAAAGGAATATAACAATTAAGGATAAGTTATATAGCTATCCATATTTATCATTACAAATTTTATTAATGTGTTTAATTATAACAAACATGACCAGCTAATTTTGCTTAACTGACATTGAATGTTTTGAAGCTTTGTTTTCAGGAAACCTCTTTGATTAGGTATGTACCAAAGTATCTAATGACAAAAAAACAATCGACATGGTGCTGAAAATTTTTACATTTATTGAAAATAAATGAAATTGATCTCATAAACTAAAAATAGTTTCCAATTGAGATTCTAGAAAGGCAGATCAAGTTAACTTTTTTTAGCCTTTCTTTTAAAGAATTCATTAACTTCTGACAATTGGGAATGGAAAATCTATTCCCTTTTCACAATACATTAATAAAGGGAGGTCTTGTTATCAATGCAGTGTTGATAGGCAATGAAAAGAAAACTGATGAGGTACCATTAGAATTTGAAAATACTGAGCTATCTGATTTGTTTTATATAGATTATATTTCAGGTGACTAAAAGAGTATTTCATTTGAGATTACAGCCATTTCATGTTGAAACACCTGTTCCTCTATGATCACTGAAATTAAACAATGTTGAGTCTAGTCAGTACCTATTTGAGTGACCAGCTGGGGATACCAGGTGCCGCAGGTAATGTGTAATGGATTGTTAAGTGAGGAGCAGTTCTAATTCCAGTTGGATTCGTTATATTTACTTATATGCAAATACCCTTGAGAAAGGTATAAATTCACCTTTCCCCTTCCAGCTATGGGTTAAATAGTAAAACTTATTTCACTTAATCATTATCATCTTCCAAAAAATTCTTAAACTAAAAGTAATTTCTGAGTTAAAATAACCTGCTAGGGGTTAAGCCGTAAAAGATAAATCAATTAAAAATATTTTGTTTGCCTTGTTTTTTGCAGAAGGTACATGAATAAAGTGTCTTTCCTTTAAAGCAATTTTTCAAGGATGATTCCATTTTTAACAAAAGCAGCCACAACCAGTTTTGAAATGAAGTGAACCTAAAATGATTACATAAGAATTAATGACAACTTGTTCACTCCTTGTACATCATACATGAAAGGATAATGCCGAGAAATATTTGTTGATTCAGTGATTAGTCAACCATTAAATTTTTTTGAAATCATTAATATTTGTTATCAGACAAATATGAAATAGGATAAAACTATTATTTGTATTTGTGATAGAAATAATCTGTAAAAAATATAAAGTTTAATGTACCTAGTTCTAAGTATAGTTATTTATACTAATGTGATTTTATGCATTTCTGTAAATCAGTTGGCAAATGTTGTCCGTGAACTGCAAAATCGTATTACCCTTTGTATTGGAGGATACTTAAATACTTAAATAAAATGTGGAAACTTAAATAAAATCTCAATAAAACCTTAAAAAATACAGATTTACTTCTTCATAATCCTTTTTACAAATTATTTCTATCACAAATACAAATAGTTATAAATTTTTTTAAAGTGCACATGAACTTTATGGACACTCTGTATATTATAATAGTTGAATAAAAATATATGACTGATTTGTAATGATTAAAGTGTCCTCTTTGTTAATTTTTTTTTTTTTCATATTTTAACTTAAAACATTATATACTCCCTTATCTTGAACTTGAATAAAGAAATGCATTTACTTTTTTTTGTATAAGTTCAAACTTTTTTTTTTTTTAAATCATGTCACCCCAAGCAAGGCATTCCACTGCCACTATAGCGCAGGGGGTTACACAGGGCGATAGACGAGTTAGGATGTACATAGGGGGAGAGTTGGAGAGAATGGGAGGGTTAGTGTGTTAGGAGTTGTCTATTGATCTTACATTTAAACTCCTGAATAGCATGTTGGTCATAATGCTTCTCAAACTGCTTCCAACATTAACATAGCATTGGTTGAGGGCTCTACTTGTGATTAGAAAGTACAGTGCTGGTTTCTGAAGTTTTGTCATGGGGGGGTACGGATTTTGAAAATCAAGGTGATAGAGGATGTTCCTCTGCAATTGAGTGTCAACATCTAAAAACACTAGCTGAACAAAACCCACCTCAAATTATCAGAGAAATACCTCAGATAATGGGTTTCAGCATTTCAACACTATCGTACAATCTCAAGAGAATTGGCAAGGTGCAGAAGCTTAATAAATGGGTTCCTTATGAACTTTATGAAAGTTTCATGTTTGGAAGTTTATCTGATGCTGTATCTGTGGAAATCCAATGATCTATTTCCTGATAAGAGTGACCATTGCTTATGAATAATTGGCTCCAGGGCTCGATTATTATGAAGGACCCAGAGACTTTCCAAAACCCAAATTGTACAAACAGATTATGGTAACTGTCTTGTAGTCAGCCATTATCCATTACAGCTTTCTGGAAGCCTACCAGAGCATCACTGTTGAAGTTTACTGCCAACGACTGGATCGATTAAATGCACATTCAGTTAAGCAAAATGTTACCGGCTCTAGTTGATTGATGAGTTCCAATTCTGCTTTGTGAAAATGCTCGGCCACATGTTGCCAGGATAACATTGCAGAAGCTTGTCATCTTTGGATACACGACATTGCTAAATCCACCATATTCCTCTGAATTTTTACACACTGACTACAACTTTTTCAAGCATCGTAACTATTTTAAGCCAAAAGATGTTCAGTTGCAAAAAAGATGCAGAAACTGCATTCAAACTTTTATTTTTAAATTTTATTGTAAAATAGTTTAATAATAATAACCTTTGTAATTCTATGGTAGATATGTATAGATGTTCCTATTTTGATTAGTCCTGGGTATGACGGTAAACTGCGTCTGGCAGCAAGGCCTCTGATTGGGCAGTTGTGAGAAGCATGGAACCACCTTTTAATTGCTGTTGTTTTCAGGTCCACCCTGACCCAGAGTGGTAGCACCTGTTAGGGTCCCAGCTGTGGGCAAATAGTTACCCCTCCACAAACTGGGGTCAGACACTATGAAAGTATAAAAATACACTTTTATACAAATATATACATAAAAATAGACTTTTATAGAAAAATATACATTTTTGAAGGAAAAACATTACCAACAATACATTTTTGAATACAAAACTAGAAGACATTTTCAGTTTTCTAAAATAAAAAAGAATAAAAACAAAAAATTTTCATTAAAATCTGACTAATTCAACCTTCTCACTATAACCAAATATTTAAAAAAAAATACCTTAAAACTCCACCTTTTTGGCATTAAATAACCAACAGAAGTTGCTAAGCCATTAAACAAATCTAAAATTCCTATTTTGATTGATTAATAGATTGTTTAAATACATTAATTCAGGAATAAATGTTGATTCTAAAATCGGATAATATTTTCTGATCAACCTAATAGATAAAATGCACTGCAACTGGGAGCTTCTTTTTTATGATTGTATATAAAGCAATTTTAGTTTTGCTTTTGTGAATGTGGCTAACACATCAGTTTCAGCTACATTTTAGATTAATTTGCTTTCATTTTTAGGTCTTGACACATGGCCTTTTATAATTTCTTCTATAAAATACACTTTTTTCTAAGAATTTTCAGTTTTACTTCTTTTTTTTTTTTTGAGATTTAATTTCAGACTACTAGAAATCAAAAAGAAGAAAAAAATGGTTGTTGGTTTCCTAAACTAGCTTGTTTTCAGAATATGTATTTCTTCTGTAACCAATTATGGCAAATTGTGGAAATACATTCCTCGCTCTTTCACATGATTGCTCTTTCCTTTTAAGCTGTCTTTGGAAACTTTACCTCTTGTTCAAATATTACATTACCAAGACGTTTTATCTAAGTGGACAGGCAAATGCGCACAATTGCATATATCTTCATTATGGCCGTAATTTTGTTTAAGAAGTACCAAAGTAACTCTAAGATTATTGGATCCTTGCTTTCTTTTTGTTTGGCTTCAAGATGTTCGTCACAACATTGTTTTCCTTCCAAGGTTTCCTGTGTAGATGTAAACATGGACAGTCTTTGTCTTTTCTCCTATTTAACACGAAATATCATTGATGGGCTTCCTTAATAGATTTCTTTTGCCAGCAATCTGACAGCCATTACTATTAGTTTATCAACTTAAAGCATCACAGTGGCTGTTGGTTATAGATTAGATTAAAACCTATTTGATGACTTATTTTACTAGTTTGGTTGGAAAGCCAATAAAGGAACTTCCTTTTTTGTTATTATTCTTCATAATCCTTAGATATAATTCAGTATGTGCATGAAAATACCAAACATGCTAATGGGGGTGGGGGCTAAAAGTTGAATGTTGTGGGGATGTACCTGCAGTACAGCATAAAGCCTTGATAGCTATTTCAATTGTTAGTGAATGCTGCCATGTTTAATGACATTTTTCATTTTTAATTTCACAATATCCAGTACATAAACTGTTAGATGTGAAAATAACCCCGTCTGGTGATATGTATGTAGTGGGGAGACATGGCATGAACCTTTGAGGATATTTTTCACAAATGTAACATTTATTTTTAAAAAAATCCATCTGTGATGCCAATAATGAGCAGAATACCTTGCTAATAATTTTCTAAATTTAGATGGATTTTAGTCAATTGTTTCTTATCAGTTGAGATTTTTCCATAAAAGTATGAGCCAAGAAAAGTTTTTATTAGTTATTTAATCTTTGATTTTGTTGCTGATGTTTACACAGTAAATGAATTTCATGTGACATCAGTCTTTCTTTACATAAAATACTTTTTGGCTATCGCCCAGTTCACACTCCACCCACATCTATTGAACAGGTGAAGAGGCTCATCCCGTGTTCCCTGGTTAGGATGTGGTTTCCGGCTTTCTCTTTTCCCAATCTTTTTACTCTTACGTAGCCCCCTGCGCATCAGTGGCGTTATCGCCTTGCTTGAGGTGATATGATTAAAAAAAAAAAATGTGCAGATTTCTAAAAACACAGGGTGCAGCAGAAATACCTCCCACAAAATGGTGAGACATTAGCTAGATAAAGACAGCATTACCACTATGTGGGATTTATTTTTGGTGTACACTATAAACTTTTGTAGTTCTCTTGTATTTGTATGAGGTTTGTAAAAGACAATTGCTCAGTCCACTCTTTATAGCAGCCATTGCTTCAATCAAAACTACTACCATTATCACATTTGGGCTTCACATTCTTGAGTTTTTATCTACACTGTTCAATACTCAATTTTCATGGAAAAGTTTGACAAAATCAAAAATATGCCATAACATAGCTTCTCTGTGCATTTTCTGTAAATACTTTCATGGTAAATTTCTCCTGTGTTCCCCTAGACTTTATGAACTTGAGTAAAGTACAAGATTGGTGCAAAGTCTCTCATCATTTTACTGTTAAAATAGCTAGATGTAACACTAAGTTCTATGCTAATGGTTTCTTCTATTGCATTTCTTGCTTTTGGAACTTGCTTCTTGTGTCTCAGTTAACTTTGATCTTCAAACATTTTAAATAACATGACATGGTGTCTAGTAACCCACTCTTCTCCAAGGAAGCTTAACAGTGGTCACCAAACATAAGAAAAGGCCTGGTGTTATGGTAAATAACCAGGGAAAAGATATGAGGAAAATTTGTGTTTAATAACAAATGGAATGAAATACTGGTAAAGAATTTAGTTATTTAGATTTGAGAATTTAGATTAGTTGTGGAATTCTTAAAGAATTGAACACAAATATTAACTTGGTGATAATTTAGTATAACTTTGCCTGGTCTTGTACTCATCTGCTATGCTTGCTGAGTAGGGCAAAAATGATGACGACAAATTATTTCCTCAGTTAAAATCACATTGATTGCTAGATTTGATGCTAGGAAAGTTGATTCACTGTCGGACTAGACAATTTTTCTTGTTAGACTCTATCTTGCATATCTAGAAGTCTATCATTCATTCATGCTTAGAATATTGCTGCTATATATTTTGAAATCTATCTAAACTTATTTATAAATGGAACTTTGTGTGTGTATCCGTTACCTATAGACTCCAAAATGGCTGAACCGATTTTCTTGAAAATTTACACAGTTGTACTATAAGCATCTGCGAGTGTTCTTAGCTAGGTTTTGTGTCGAGGTACTCCCGATAAATATCGATAATCGAAAAAACGGGTTATAGAAGGGGTGGTCCGATTTTAATCAAATTTGATACACTCCTAGACAAAGACATAAGAAACGATATTCAGAAGTTTCAAGGTTACAGTTCTTACAATAGTGCAGAAAATCAATATATATATATATATATATATATACAAAAAGCAAGATGTTTGTGTGTGTGTGTGTCTGTTTATCTGCCTCTGTCTGTATTTTTTTCACCCCTTTTATTTTAGTTTTTGCTTCAGGTTTGGCTCTAAGTAGGTATAATTGTAGTTCTTAGTCTCAGCCATGATACCATATACTCAGAAGACTTATTTAGCCTTCAAAATTCAGTTTACGACAAAAATCTTATTTGATATCGATACCAGGAAATCAAAATTTGACATACATCCATTCATTTTTCTTTCAGTCTATGATTTCACTTTAACTGGAAACAACTATTGCTCTTTAGTCTTTGGTGCCAACATCCAAAGTGTCTGAGCTCCAGGACCATGGAGTAGTTGTAAAGCTTTCATTATATCCGAGCAACACCGGGCTATACTGATAGTAATAGAATATTTGAAGAAAAGAAAAAAAATACTTCCAACTTGTATAGAAAATAGTGCTTGGATTAAAGACATTTTTTGAAGGAAAAATATTACCAACAATACATTTTTGAAGAAAAATAATGGGCAAAATTGCATATATATCAAAAATACATCTGGCTCTCAACAAGACCCTCTTTACAGAGATACATCAATGAAACCTGATCTACAAATTGATTTCTTATGAAGAATACATATTCTATTTATATGAATCTTTTGTAAAAAGCTTGTCAGTATTAAATAACCCATTAAGATTAGTATGCCATAAAACAAAAACCAAACCTCCAACAGATCATTTTAGAAAAAAATTAATATTTGATTATTTCTGAAGTACTTCATCACTTTTTTTTTTTTATTTATTACTTATTGATTTCTGGCCATAGTGATTTCCCAGAAGTAATAATCAATCAGCTTAGACTTGATCACTTCACCTCTTAAGCTATGGCATTATTTTCAAAACTTTGTTCTGAATGTTGTATGAAATTATTACTATGTTGTATTTATTCTAAGGTAGTGATGAAAAGTTCTCAGTCTGACCAAGATTATGACTTAAATGCAAGAAATGAATGTATTATAACATTTTCATTACACCTGGCACATCGTTTCTCAAATTTTTTAACTTTTTCACAAGAAATAGTTTGATCATTGAAATACTCTGTTGTTGCTGCTCTCACCTGAATTATGCTAACTTTCCATTCTCTTCGAACTCTTTTCAAGATTGAGATATGGGAAATAATCAATTAAGCAAGATAGGTTGCATAGTCTCTATGCAGTTGAATCTTAAATTCTTTGAAATATTGTTTTTCAGCCTTATGAGCAGTTACATTGTCCTGCAAAATGAGAACAAATACATCAGCTTCTTGTCACTGTTTTCCTTCAATCCTTTTTTTTTTTATTGGCACAGCAAGTCAAAGCAGTATTCTGCCTTAACTATTGGAAAAGTTTCTGAATATGTTCAGTCATCAAAATAACTTTCTTATCTTGAAAGAACATGGTGGGAAACTTTCCTGCTGACTTTTGGTTCTTGAATTTCTTTGACAATGGAGAACATTAATTGCTACCACAGCATAGACTATTAATTGGTATAATTGTGTAGCATACTGTTTTAGCAGCAGTGGCAAGTTATTCTCAGAAATTATTATGAGGCCAGTGAGAATATTGTCAAAATAAATTTGGAACTGTTTATTCAATATTGTTTCTAATCAGCATTCATAAATATTTTGGCATCCACTAGACTGACAAGTTTTATATGTCCAACTACTCATGAATGATAAGTCAATATATTCCCTGGATATCTCCAGTGTCTCCGCAATTCTTTTAATCAAGATGAGTTGATACTGTTGAATACCTCCCAGACCATGTCGCACCTTGGGTATTAAAACTTTCATGCTGTTAGTGCACTGCTTCTTTGCATTTGAGCATGACAAGCATGTGTTACCTAGTGCTTGTCTCAGAAATTCTTGTATTTCACTTGGAGTTTTCTTCCACAGAAACATCCCTCCATTGCACACTTCTTTTTGTTGACATGATTTGAAACATATCCAAAAAGAATTTCAATGATCTTGCAAATTGGCACCTCACAACATAAAAAAAAACACTCCAGCTACAGTAACAAAATAATGTGAAGGCCTTTAGGCCATCAAATTCTCTGTTAACCCATATAGAATTGTATGCCTGAGAAACAAATTCTGATCATTTATGATTTCTGACTGACAAACATATATATATATATATATATATAACAATATTGAGAAAGAGGATGTGAAGGAGAAAGTGTAGGTAAAAAACAAGAAAAAATTTTAAAGAAAACCAGGTGAAAAGAACAAAATAGTTGGGAAATGAATAGAGACAGGCTAATAACTGGATGTAAAATGGTGAGTGAAATATTGACACACAAAGAAATTGAAAGGAATGAAAATTAGATAGAGCAAAAGAATGGTAAAAGTGAGGATGCAGTAGAAAATACTTGTTCATTTCTTATTGGCATATTAAACTCGTGTGTTTGTATATCGTTTAGATAAAAATGAGTTCTTCACTGTGGTATATAAATATTATGGTCTAATATATTAGGCTTGTTGACCAGAGCTAATTAAAACCATGCCCAACTAGTGAGCATCATACATAAATGGATTAAAATAGGTTTGTATATATATATATATATATATATAAGGTTGCCATTTCTAATAGAAAAATGTTTCTCGAAATTCCAAACTGAAATGGTTTTCATTATTCTGACTTTTCTATTTTCTATTTTCTATTTTTGTTGCAATGAACCTCAGACTCTCACATCCAGTCACATGATTCTACTGGATAAATATGTTAAACAAAAAAGGAATTGTGAGAAAATTACTAATCAAATTGTAGAGAACTGTTTGCTTGCCTTGAATATGATAGTGTTAAATTCTCGTTTTTACCATGAATGTTTATTGTAAAATAACCAGCTCTGATCCTGGTTAAAGAATGCATCCCCCACTCCCCGAAACATTTTGTTCTGGAAAAGATAATGAATTCTAATGTTGACATTCAGAAAAATTTAATTTGTGTTACCTCACCACAACATTCATCTATTCTATCACATATATTGTAAAAAGAAAAATGTTATTTCTGTCAGAACATAAATTTTTGTGTGATAATTTTATATAACCATCTCTTCAATAATAACAATAAAAAAAACTTTTTACACTTTAGTATGGCACTTTAATACTAAACCTTGTTTTCTCTAGTTAAAGAAAAAAATCAGGCTTTTATTTTGGTAAAATGTTTGATTAATTAGTATACAAATTCTAAGATATTTATTAATGATTTTCATTGCTTTTGGATTTAGCAGGATCTAACTCTGACACGAAGTACAGTTACGAAAGAAGGTTGGTTATACAAGGGCCCTGAGGGTCAGAAAGATAACAATATCATTAGTTTCACAAGGGTAAGTAATTGTTTCTTTATAACTCCCCTTCCCGCCTCTCTTCCTATGTTTCACCCTCTTCCTCTTTGCCTGACTGTCTCTCTCTCTCTCTCTCTCGTGTTGTACATTCCTTTCTTCATCTTTCTCCACCCTCTTCACTCACTGTCTTTTAGATACTCTTGTATATTTTTCTGACCATATCTTTTCTCTTTTCCCTCTGGCATTTGTAAGAATATGACCCATGCTTTTTTACTGTTTTTTTTAGAAGGAACTAATTTATAAATTATTTATTGTGCACTCAACATATAAACTTTATTCCTCCTGATATTAACTTTCTGGAACTTCTTTACCCTGTAGAGTCAGTCTATATAGAAGATGTATCACTAATGAATCTCCATTAAAACTGAGATTGAAATGCAATCATTTATTGAAATTTTATAAAATTTATAAAATTAAACAAAAGGACAGTATGTTTACTTTATTTTTGTGAATGTTTACAAATTTATCAAGAAATTAGTTAAAAATTATAAATATGTAAATGATTCAGGGATAATAATCATCTTTTGGAGCTACTGTCCAAATCTGTAAAATACTTATGGGAGAGTGGATTTTGCAAGATACTCATAAGGCATCTTTGAATACAAAATAGGATCAGTTATAAAGTTGGAAAATTTTCAATCCATGTAAATTCACAATTTTTTAAATTTAATTGTTATTTTATTGCAAATTTTTTATGTCATATTTATAGTTATGCAAGTATTTTTCAAATTGAGGTGAAAAATATTGATTGAAATGTACGAAACAGAATGGTCATATTAACTATTTCCTAATAAGCTAACATTCAAAATTCACTGACTGAGCAGCCAGTTCTACCATCGGTTGAAGTTTATAAAATATTTCTGTTATAATTTTTCAAAAAAATAAATTTCTCAAATCCACTAATCACTCTTTCCAGCATTAGTTTATGGCTGCATTAGGTTGAAACTAATCACCAATGTTAAGCAATGTCAAGCAATGTCAAGCCTGGTCAGTACCTAGATGGGTGACTGCTTGGGAATACCAGGTGCTGTAAGCTTGGATGTGAGATCTGTGTAATTGATAATGACTCGAAATTGTTACCAAAGAGCCAGGTTCCAATTTCTGTTAGATTCATTATATTCAGTTATCCACTTATCTAAAAAAAAAAAAAAATTCTTACTATCTAAAAATATTTTTGGCTTTAAATAACCTGCAAAGGGTTGCTAAGCCATAGAAAACAAATCAGTCTTTCAAGTATTGATGGGGTTTTTCTTTCTAACATTTTGTTTGAAGTCATGTGGGGCCTCAGCATTTTATATCATTTTACTATCCATTTTACTTGTTAAAAGTCTTCAAGTGATGTGGTTCCTGTTATCTGGTGCAATGTGTATTCATATCTATATCAGGAAAATGATGATAAAAAGTCAGAATGAGAAAGAGGCAGTTGAAAGTACTGAGACACAAAGCAAAGAAGGCTTGGAGTACATATTGAAAGCGATAAGGGCAGAGCAGAAAAATCTTCCAAACAAGCTTATATAAATGGATGGCAGAAGAGAGACTAAGAGGAATACTGTAGGAATAAATATTGCTGCAAAGGATAGGAAGTTATGGAGAGCTATGATCTACAATGTCCTTGAAGGGGTATGGCACATAACAGAAGCATAGCAAGACATCACAGTACCCTCTTTCTTTGGTGCAATGGGAGAAGGCTTTGTTGAAGTGTTGGAACCCACTTTCATTATTTTAACATGAGCTGCCCAAAAGCAGAGATGCAGCTGA
Source organism: Ascarosepion bandense (assembly GCA_037127315.1). NCBI lineage: Eukaryota > Metazoa > Mollusca > Cephalopoda > Sepiida > Sepiidae > Ascarosepion > Ascarosepion bandense. The sequence continues at coordinate 1,456,334 of JBBBDQ010001552.1, read as the reverse complement.
GAATATTGTACTTGGGTCCCAGCTGGAAGGCTGAACAATTTCATTGGATAATTCATAGATATTTTGTTCCAAGACAGATATATATTGCGGTCATATCACGCTGAATACACCGGTTCTTGCTTGATCACTGAAGTTAAGCAACGTTGAGCCTGGTCATTACTTAGATGGGTGACCACTTGGGAATACCAGGTGTTATAAGCGTTATTGATGGATATGCATTGTGGTGCAGTGGATGTTGACTCAGAAGGAGGAAATCGGTGAGCCAAGTTCCAATTCCAGTCAAACACTTTGCATTCACTTATGTACTGGTACCCTTGGGAAAGGTATTAATCCGTCTCTTCCCTTCAGTTATGGGTTAAATAACTGAGGTCTGTTGTTCATGCGATCTGTGGCAGACATCTGCACCAATTGTTTGTTATCAGCAGTTTCAAAAAGTGTGGATGTTGCTACACAAGCCTTCACCACTTTAAACAATTCTTTGTGTGGTTGTCTGTGTTTGACGCTCATACATCGAAATTGATGGGAGAGTCCATAGTAATATATAATTTGGATTTCTATCGGGGTTTTTTTTTTGTATTATGGTAATAATGATAAAATCTGATGTTAAAATGTAGGTCTTGTATGTACGTTGTTTTGCAGTGGTTATCGGCTCAGAATGAGAAATTGGAGAGTTGAATTCAAATTCCAGTTGAATTTGTTGCATTCACTTATGCACAAATACTCTTTGCAAAGCTTTGAACTCATCTTTTTCTCCTCCAGCTACGGAGTGAATATCAAGACAGATTGGTTTCTATAGCCTTGGTTATCAACGAGTCAGCAACAGAAATAAATGGCAAAAGTCTTCTGCCTCATCAATCATCTCTCAAAAGTGATCTGATTGTTAGTGTGTATCACATATAGCACTTAACTGAATAATGTATCTCACTTTAGCAATTTATATTAATCATGATACTTGAGATGTACAAAAGAACATATATATATATATATATATATATATATATATATATATACATATTTGGTAAACTTAGTTTAACTCAGAATAACAAATGGAAAGAAATTTGGGTTAAAAGATTGTTAAATCATATTTTTTAAAACTTTTTTTTGTTTTTTTAGTCGGGGGGGGGGTTTCTTATTCTTCTTCTGAGCTTTGAACATTGATTATTTTTCACTAATTCTTAAAACTTGACTTTCTGACAGCCATTTAACTAAAGGAGGTGGTTGTTTAGATTTGATGGAAAGAAAGAAAAGAATTATCAACATATTTTTTTATCATTTGGTGGAGTTTTCTCAGTACAGTTTTGTTCTTTTTTTTTTTTCCCCCCTTAAGAATAGAATAATTTGAGAAATTTTTTTCGATGTTTTTTTTTTTTCACTGAAATTTAATCCCTTAAACATATTTTCAAAATCTTTTAAAATTTTCTATTTTGCAGCAATTCAAGCGTAGATATTTTTGTTTGAAGCAACAGACAGATTATACATACATCCTTGAGTTTTACAAGGCTGAGAAAAAGAATGAAACAAAGGGAGCCATTTATTTGGAAGCAGCATCAGATGTTGTCAAAGTGAGTAAAAATTTACAATTTATGCTTTTCCAGATTAGCTCTTTCTCTTTTTTTTTAGATTCTACCTTCCATTGGTGACTGATTTGCAAGTTTCTTATGAAATAGCTTAGCATATCTAATAGAGAGATAAGATATAAGTTTTAAATCTGTGGTAGGAAAATGAATTGCATTAATACAAGTCTGAAGTTATCTTTCTCTCTCACTTTAGCCTCCTTTTACACAACCTTCTTCTTTTCTTTTTTATTCTTACCACCTCATGAATTTATTTTTCCATATTCTATCTTGTTCATTGGTTTCTTTCTTTGGTTTTCTTATGACCGTAGCCCTTTCCCTGTCCCCATCATATCTCCTGTCCAATTTAATTTTTCTCTGTTAAACGCAATCAACATCTGACACTCTTCTTTTACTTAACACTTTTCTCTTTGTAATCAGTCCCCCCCCTTTTCCATTTTTCATGCTTTTCCCCACCATCACTTCTTTATCCTTACATCCCTACTTTTCTATAATTCTTTTTTTCTTACCAACTGTGCCAATAAAATAATCTATAATTCTTCAAAACCCTTGTTTATTCCCAGAATAAAAACCTTATGTTACTAATGTCACGTTTCATTTTCAAATGACTTCTCACTTCCAATGCCAACCAATCTGGCATGTTAATCTATTTTTTCTGCATTATTTGGTTTACTATAGACATTTATATTACTGACATAATATAGTTTACGTCTGTCATCGTAAACTATTTTACGTAATTTTTGAAGGGGTATAATGATTTTGCTTTTTTGAAAATCAACAGATTTTCAAGGAGCCTTTCTTGATTTCTTCGACTTTTTTTTTTTTTTTAATCATATCACCCCAAGCAAGGCGGTAACACCACTGATGTGCAGGGAGCTATGTAAGAGTGAAGAGATTGGAAAAGAGAAAACCGGAAACCACATCCTAAACAGGGAACAAGGGATGAGCCTCTTCACCTGTTCAATAAACGAGGGTGGAGTGGGAACCGGGCGATAGTTTAGTCTATCTACTCCAATTTGCACTCAAGACAATATAAATTTTATTATTAACTTGAACATCTTGCTAATGCAGAATTAATTCTGATTTTGACTGTTTTATTTCTCAAAATCATTTTGTTTGCTTAAAGAGAAGACATTCTATTTCATAGTCTCAACTGCTGGATTTCTTTAAAAAAATTTTTTTTTGCTTTTGTTTTAAAAAGGGGAAAATACACATAAGTATTAAAATGTTTTAAAACATTTTGATTTTAGTGACAGTTTTGTGACTCTCTTGTCCTTGTCTGCCTAGATCAAGGAGGATTGGGGGAGCATGAAGACGTCTGAAAACAGACCAGTATGAAGTGAATGTCCTGGGTCTACATATCCCATTATGCTATTTGTATTCCACAATACATTGTTTAGCCTAAAGGAGGCTCCACTGCCTGGTTTGGAACTGAAAATTGTTCCCCTTCATTGGTTGCCAACCATTCTAGCCTGTTATTTCCCAATAATTGGAGGAAAAAGAAATCGGTCCACGGCTTACTCAGACATTACTGGAAAGTGAATAAAAGCTTGCTTCAACCAAAGTTTGAACTTGGTTCATTGATTCTATTTCTTGTCATGCTAACCACTTACCTGTTATTTAGATGATATTCAAAGATATAATAAAAAATCATGTATTATCATTAGTTCCTGTTTTCATGTTGCATGATAGGAAAAAAACATGAAAAATGTTTAAGTTGTGATAATTTTTTTTTTTTACTTTCATTGAATTTAAAATTTTGAAATATGAAAATTCAGGCATTTAACAATCTGTTATTTTCAAATTTTTAAAGTTCTGTTGAACTAAATTTGAGTCACAAATTACTGACTAATTTACATCATTTTACAATTGAAACAGCTGGATCTAAATGTAAGTTCTATACTTACAGTTTCTTCTATCACATTTCCTGCTTGTGAAACTTTCTTCTGGCTTCTTGCTTCCCAGTTAACTTTGATCTTCAAAAATTGAAATACAATGTCAGTCGTTAACTTGTCTTCTTAATTTATATTCTTTTATTGTACTCTCTCCTTAAGTGATTTTTCTTTCTCATATTCTCACTCATTCAGTAACCTCTTGTATCTTAGTGGCTTTATTTCCTTGGTCGGAGTGAAAGGATAAAAAAAAATGTTGCTCTTGTTTTTATTTCAATTTGTGTAAATTTGTACTGATAAGGAGAAAAACAACTTTTCACTTTTATCTTGGTGATTTGCACACTTGTTTAAGTTTAAAATCAATAACTATTTTTAGATGCTGGAAGAACATGCACGCACTACTTCAGTTGAAATTTGTACAATTTTTCTATTAAAAGGATTCTTTTCAGAAATAGGTTTCTCAAGTCTAGTAATTGTCATTGCTCTTTCCAATATTGATGCAGATTTGCTCCTTAACCTTTTGTTTAAAATAGTTTCAACATCTTGATTGTCATTATTTTCTCTTTGAGCTCCATGTGTCATCCATTTCAGTTGTTGCTGCTATTGAAAGTTCTCAAGTGAGATGGTTTCTGTTATTTGGTACAGTTTATTGTTAGTGATTCTATAGTGCCAATCAATGACATGCACAGAACAATGGTCCTCACTAAGGCCTACAAAATTAATTCCCCTGAAGCTACCATTAACTCTTTATCTAAGAAATCAGTTGTATACAGCCACAGTTTAGATATTATTGAACAAGTTTGGCACTATGTCTGACAGCAATATGAAAGTCTAACTCTGGTAAGGCCTTTTGAGAACATGGCTAAGTTTTCCTAGCTGTGTTGGACAAAATTACACTAATTTCAGCCTCTTCAATTTCCTTATCTTCTATACTAATTTCTTTTTTTTATTTTTTTTTTTATAATTGATCCATATGCCAGAGTATATTAATTGTTCAGTATCACATTTTCATTGTGATGGTGCCATGGTACATTTTAGGCATCAGGGATGGGGGAGGGTTGTATGGATTAATTTTTCTTTGGTACCTGCTTTATTCTTATTGAATTATTCATTCAATTGGCTGGGAAATGATACCACATCAGTTGGCATAAATTGTAAAATGTCCTCTGACCATAGAGCTTGTCTACTTTTAAATCTCAAACAAGTTTACTGCAAAAAGAGCATATATATATATTGTTTTTCATTACTTAGTTTCTGGTCATAATAAAATTAGACCAGTGCACATTTGTATTAAAATGTGTTCAATACAATTATATTGTAGAACTTTTGAATATTTTTCATTTGTAAACAAGCTATTATGCAACCCAGGTTTTTACCATGAATGGTGTCTTCAGGCAATTTTCAATAACTGATTTTACTGTTTACCTTTTTTTTTAAGAATGCTCACATAATGGTGGTTTTTTTGAATGCTCATGTGGTAGGGAATTTTTGAACATGCAATTTTTATAATTACAAATTATAATATTTTCATCCATGGTTGTATGAACCTAATAGGTATTTTTTAGTATGGTTACACTTAGTCATAATTTCTGTTCTTTCATTCAATAGTTCATTTTTGTTTGGGAATAGCATAATCTCTAACTTTTCTTTAATCTAACATGTTTCACTTTTAGTTTCTTCAGAGATTTGTTAATAACACATCACTCAATAAATCCTGGACTTAACTAATAAAATAACAACTTTTAGGCAAAATTCAATTTTATTCATCAACATAGTCTCCTTTTAGGGTGATACACTGATTTCAGTGATTCTCTGATTTGATGCCTTTTTTTGTAGAACAATTTGTCTTTGGCCTCAAAATAAACCTCAGTTTCTGATATCACTTTATTAGAGACAGGTGACTGCCAATTTGACTCCGGAGTGAAATGATGGATCCATGTTTCATTCATTGTCACATATTTACACAAAAACTCGTTGTCTTGAAACATTTGCAAACAACACTCTGAATTGTCAACACGTTGTTTTTGATTGACTGTGAGCAAACGCAGGACCCACTTTGAACACAGCTTTCTCATTGACAAATGTTCATGCAATATGGTGAATACACTGCCTTCTTATATGCTTAACTTGTCTTATGCAACTTCAATTGACAATTGGCCAAAACGAGTTTGTGGATTTTTTTGGTGTTTTCCAGGACAACTGCCAATTTTGGGCAACCTAAGCATTCAGCATCATTTGTGTCTGCATAACCACATTTCAAGTCAGCATATCACCTCTTAATCAAATGTTTCTAATGTAGCAGAATCTGAATAACATTTATCAAGCCATTGCTTTGCTTTAAATTTTTTTTTCCATCCAAAAGCATTGCTTTATCAACACATGAACTTCAGATTTTTCTATTGTTTTGAAAATTTGCAACAGTAGCTTCTATTAAATAATTGTAATATGTAAACTAATAATCCAATTGGGCCCAAATTTTGTCACATGCCATTTGAAGGTTAGTGCTTCATAAAAACCATATGGATTTTCTTTTATTAATGGTTCCATCTATATGTCAGGCCTGGGACTTATTGAGTAATGTGTTATGACAGATTTAAAAACTTTAAAAAAAAAAACAAGAGTATATTGGAATGTTGAGATCATTTTTAAATGAAATGTTGGAAACCCATGCCTGTGTATATGTATGTGTGCCATGTGTAATAAATGCAATAGATGTTTATTTTAAATGTAAGTGTGTATAAATGTCTGTTTAAATGTATGCATGCAAAATAATACAGGTACCAGGTGTATTTAAATGATGGGCATTTTTTTTTAAATTATGTGGATTATTTTGTCAGCTTTGGCAGATTTCTTGTTGAGATGGAAGTAAATGGTGGTGTCATTTCTATAGATGCCTACTTGAGAACTGATTACATCCGAAAGATCATTGAAGATCAGAAAAGACATAGGACCTAGGATAGAGCCTTCAGGGACACCCTTGTTCATATGAAAGGATTTGGAAGCTTGCCTGTTCTAAACAACTTTCATTTCATGATTTGATAGAAATGATTGGATTAAATCAAACAATTGTCCAGAAATACCTTAGTAGTGGAGCTTGCACACAAAGACAGCATGACAAACCCTGTCAAATGCTTTTGAGGTGTCAAGAGCAACAGTTTGAGCTTCACTATTTTTTTAATAGCCTGATCTATATATTTTCAGTGATGTTTGTTATCACATCAGCAGTAGACCTGGCAAAGCAGAAGCCATATTGTTTGTCTAAGAAGATTGTGGGATGCCTAACTATTTCAGCATTGATAATAGCCTCGAAATACATTGTCAAAAAGAGGTAAGAGGCTAATAGGGCAATATTTAGAGGCATCAAAGAGTTTCCCAGAGTTCTTGAAAACAGAAACTACAGAGGAGGACTTTCAACAAGCAGGAAGCAATGAGGCAATTATAGAGTTTGGAGAGGACTGGAACTAATTCAAGGGCATATTTCTTTAGGACAATGACTGGAATTCCATCACTTCCACTTACCTCATGGGACTCAAGTTTAGAAATTATGTTAGAGACAGGAGACGGGGTTTTATATATATAAATTATCTCAGTTGAGCCTAAGTTCTAGGTGAGAAATTGGGTGTGGGTACTCCATATGAATCCAGTGTGGAGTTGGATGAGAATTTGCAAGCAAAGCTCTTGACATTGACTGCTGTGGATGTGAGGACTTCAAATTGATTGAATAGAGGAGAGATTGAAGGTTTTGTTATTCAGCACACTCTTGCAGAACCGCCAGTAATCTTTGGGATCATGCGAGATGCTATATGCTGCTTCTATCAGCAAACAATAGTTTTGCATCATTTAGGACAAGCTTGCATTTATTACGAGTAAAGAGGCGCTTATTGTGATCAGATGTTTCATTCTAGTAAAGCCAGATAAGTGATTCCTGTAGGCAATGACAGCCAAGCAAGCAGGAGAGAACTAAGCAGATAAAGAAGGTTTAAATTAGAATTTCCTAGCTAGGATGAGAGTATCAGTGCCAGCTTTCACCCAGGAGGAGATTTCAGAGGTGCTGTCTTGGACAAGGAAACTAAAAACTTTGTTCCAGGAAACATTGCAAAGGAAAACATGGAACGAGTTCCAGTCTGCTCATTAATAGCAGTAAGATATTCTGTTGGTAAGAGGTTCCTGGATGGAGGGGAATTTAAAAGAGATATTTGCAGACACTACCACATGATCAGAGTTGCCAAGAGGTCAGAGCTGCATAACATGGCAAGGGTTTGGAATAAAAGTAAGGAAGAGATTTAGAAGTGGGGAAAACGCATGGGGAAAATTCACATTTACTAAGATAAGTTTTCCTTTGTGTGTGTGTATGTATGTATATATATATATATATATATATATATATATATATATTCAATTTGTAGTGATCCAAGCAGAAAACATACACATACTCACAATGGGAAAAGTTACCTCAGTAAATATAGATAATTTTTGATTAGTAAATGTTAATCTTTACATATTAAAAATGCTCATGTCCCTACAGGCATAAGTACACTGCCATAAAATAATGTCCCTTAACCAGACACACATCCAATTATTACCTTTATGGTTTGCCTAAGATGCCGGGGGTGTGGATATAAAGGAAGTAAATAGACTGTATATAATTTTTGGTTTTCCTTCTAGAGGAATTGCCCTACTCTGTGGCTATTTTCAAATGTCAACTTGGAATAAATACTATTGCTGACAACCTGTTGTATCCCTGTCTTCACCCTCCTAACACATGGCTGCAATAAATTACCATAATAGAATTTGTTTTTAAGGGTGATGGGGAAAAGATAAAAAAATTGCCAAGTGGATGATTCCTAGCAAAAGAATATATTAAATTTCATCGTTAAATATGACCATGTGTTCTCTGATAAGACTTTTCTCTGAAACTGACTTTGCTGATTTGTCAGTTCAGGATTTGTTGTAGAATTATTTCTTAATCACTTCCTCTTGGCATTTACCATTTCATGATTTTAAAGGCAACAAAAGTATTTTTCACTTTCAAAAGTCAGTGTATAGCAAATAAGCTTGACTTTGCACATGACAACAAAAAAATATATTACTGATAGCAATTCTGAGGAATTAAAATGTGCTTTGCATAAACATCTGGTTCTGTAAGTCCTAGCATTGAGGACACACTAACCTTAACTTGAGAACACTAACCATGGGTATATAGTACCCAGCACAAATGATGCCATTTTAATTACAATTTTCAGTCAGTCAGTTAAGTGCCATATGTGATACACGCTTGGGCGATCATGTCTCGAAAGAGACATGACTGACTGGGCAGAAGATTATCCCGCAGTAGGTTGCCATTGCTTTCTGCGGTAGACTGGTTGCCGACCAAGGCTATAGAACCCAATCTGTCCTGCTATTTAACCCATAACTGGAAGGAATAGACGGATTAATACCTTTCCCAAGGGTATTTGCGCGTAAGTGAATACAATGGATTCAACTGGAATTCGAACTCGGCTTCTTGTTCTGAGCCGATATCCACTGTACCACAATGCACATTTTCAGTACCTTATTAAAATAATGTTTTTCAGTTCCTATTAATGTTAAAGTACAAAGTTTTAAGTGCCTGCATGTAAAATATTTAAAATAAAGATTTATATTTAATATTTATTTGATATTTTCAAAGTTGGATATGATATAACCCTGGTTAGTAGTGGTGAAACTTTTAATTGGTGGTTAGTGTTTCAGGGTTAAAGACACACTCCATTTTTGACAAACAAAAGATTTGAAAATGGTAATAGAACCTTTACTCTGTATGATGCAGGTTATGTTTTCCAGGCATATTTTTGGTGTATGTGGGTGGATAATACCTTTAATATTAGAACAATTTTATTGTATGTTAACAGCAATGATGATTCCATGAAAATATCCAAATGTGTTACTATCTGCCAATAGGATTAATACCAAGGAAAATACAGTTTTGATTACAATTTTAAATTTACTTACTACTTTTAATATTATAATTACACATAGACGCACGCACGCACACACACACACACACACACACACACACATATGTTAGGGTGGGGAACAAATGAAAAACATTTATAAATTTAAAGTTTTGCTTTTATTAAAGCTTCATCAGAAAATAATATGAAGAGGAAAATTCTGGTATTATTATTTTTGTTTGTTTTTCATTGGTTAAGCAGATGCGACACAGAGATCCAAAGACACATTAGCATGGCCAAAGACACATTTCAGAAGCTAGACAGAGTACTGAAAGACCGGAAAATCTCATTAGAGACAAAGAAAAGCATGCTGGATTGCTACGTGATATCTATCCTGTATGGAAGTGAATGCTGGACCATCTCATCAAAGATGGAGAGGCTTGAGGCAGCAGAAATGTGGTTTTACAGAAGGATGCTGAGGATACCATGGACAGAGCATGTGTGAAACAATGAGGTGTTGGAAAGGATGCAAACGAGAAGAAAACTGATACTAAATATCAGGAAGAGACAAATAAGATTCCTGGGACACGTAATGAGGAAGGCGGGCCTGGAGAACTTGATACTCACAGGTCAGATAAATGGAAGAAGAGACAGGGGAAAGTAGCGTGAGATGTACTTGTTAGTTCTGAGCAAATGGCTGACGGAGTGTGGCTTGGAAGAGATACCAAGAGAAAAATTGAGAGTGACAAGAAACAGCTGAAAGAAAGTCCATGATCGCCTACATTCTGAAAGGACAACGCATATGATGAAGCAGCAGACTTCACATGCATCTGTTTTGTCAAACAGCTTTTGTGTGCATAATTTGTGTTTATATTTGATAATTCTAGTTTATCTATACATGATTTGGATGATATGTCTTTTGTGTGCATCTTTATTGGAGTAGATAGACTTAACTATTGCCCGGTTCATACTCCACCCATGTCTTTTGAACAGGTGAAGAGGCTCATCCCTTGTTTCCTGTTTAGGATGTGGTTCCTAGCTTTCTTCTTTTTTCTTTTTCTTTTTTTTTCTCCAATCTTCTTTCACTTTTTTTTCTTTTCTTCTCAATTGGAGTAGATAGACTTAACTATCGCCCAGTTCATACTCCACCCACGTCTTTTGAACAGGTGAAGAGGCTCATCCCTTGTTTCTTGTTTAGGATGTGGTTCCCGGCTTTCTCTTTTCCAATCATTCTACTCTTAAGTAGCCCCATGCGCATCAGTGGCATCACCGCCTTGCTTGGGGTGATATGATTAAAAAAAAAAAAATCTAGTAGGCCTTTTTATCCATGTTTGGTGATTGTCTTCATGCTTCTTTAGTGGACACTTTGTATCACAGTGAAAGAATTTGTTATGCTGGTTATAGTTGTAAGTAGGCATATCTTAGATTCTTTATAGATTTTATAAAACAGGTGATATAATATGGTGTGTTTGACCTGTGTTTATAGATGACCAGTATTTATCAGAATTCCTTTTAAGTATTTCCTGTGTAATGTTCTTTTTTTAATTAGGTTAGCATTTATATGATCAAAGTTATGACCTTCAGTCTTTGTTTCTGAAATGAGCTAGTATTTACAGGCATATTTTTAGTGTACCAAGTCTATACCAATCCTTCAGTACTTGTCTATATTTTTGAGATGAGGTAGTATTTACACTAAATAGTGCAACTAATGTAAATAGTGAAGTTATGGCCTATTTTGTTTCTATGTATTATGTGCAAGTTTAAAGAAATGTTTCAATATAAGTCTCTGTTTGTAGATGAAAGCTTTTAGATTTTCTGTTTTTTGCTCTTCTAATATTGCAGGCATTTTATGTCATAATTGCCAGCATCTGATGTGATATTAGATCTATTTTTCTTTTTAACATATGTTTAAATATGGAATTTTGAAGATATGCAAGATTTCAGGAGATCTTTGATAAGAGAAGTTTTGCTTAAAGGCACAAAATTGAGTCTTGCCTGACAGACTGGTTCTCTGTAGCTCACTTGGTTATAGCGTGCCGGGTTTAACAGTAGCTCCCTCTACCCAGGGGGATACAGGTTCTTATCCTACTTGAGAGTGGATGTTTTTCTTTAATGAGACATTCAGGCCAGTAGACAAAAATAGATCAATAAATATACTGAATCTACTGAAATATATAATACATGTAGGATGATGTAATAAACATATCTTAACCATTTATCAGTGGACATTTTTTTATTTTTTGGTAAAACTTAAATGATAAATTTCAAGATAAGAACACACACTTTATTGAAAATATTCGTGCAACACAATCTTTATCACTCTCACCATGTGATATTATGTTTCAGTAAGCTAAGCATAATAACAATTCATTTGACATGATTTATGACTGAGGTAGTTGTGCACAGATAAAAAATAATGATTTCAAATGCTGATTTACAGGCTGAGAGATTGGCACAAAAGTATTCTGTCATGTGGCCTTGTACCAGATTAAGTTCTTTGCATATGCATCTAGACAGATTTACTCAGCTCTTTTGTTGTATGATGATCTTAATCATTGAGACTTATTACTTCCAGATTATAAATCTGGCTGAGCTGTTAGGCAAAATGAACTCTTTATTGAATCGAGACAAGTATCTTATTTCTCCTTTATTTTGCAGTAACAAAATCATGTTTAGAATGCTGGTAGGTAGGAAACAAGACTTTATCTCATAATCTGCTTCGTCTCTGATACTGTAATATTTTTCTTGGTCTCATGCATACAGAAAATTTAACATGTAATGATAGGTTGTTCATGAAAAATACTTTTTGTCTGAGTCAGCCAATCACTTATGTCAGATCTGATTGGTTAATCCAAAGGATTGTTGAAGCCAATCCTGAAAAAATCAAATTTAATTAATAACCTAATTTGGATCTGGACATTTTTCATAAAATATTAAAAATAAAATAAAATGGATAATCTTTTACGAAATCTTTATCGGTTGCCTTATTATTTAATATTTGAGAATCCTCATATTTACTTTTTTTTTTTTAATTACATTTCATTATTGAGAAATTAATTTTTTTATAGTGTATTAAATCAAACTGTTTTATTTTATCAGTGATGCTGCTGATATTACGAGTATTTGTTGCAGTCATACAATTCTTTACTTGATACCACAAAGTGAACCCACCTTGTTTAATTATAACAATATGATATATCATTCGTAAGTTCAAGAGATAAAATTCCTAATATATTTCTTTTCATATTTTTATTTTTTGAATTCTTGCAATTGCAAAATATTTTTGATAGCAAAGTTATAAAATTTTTTCCCTACCAACTCTAGGTTCTTATCAAACACAAAAACTTAGGAATAGTAAGTCATAATAGATGCAAAATAACAAAATAAGACTCAACCATTGCATAAAATTTTAAAGGTAAAACATTAATTATACAATTAAGAAAAAGGTTCAAATATAAAGTTTGCACAAAAATTTTCATTTTGTGTATCTATTAAGGCAGAATAACAAATGTTTTATAAAAAGGATTACCATTAAAAGTAGGAAGACTTAAAGTTTGGGAAAAGAGAAGGATTTGATGATAAAAAGAAAAACACAATTCAAGAAGGCAGAAAAATAAAGATGTCACCACCTTTCAGAAAAAATGAAAATACCTACTTTTATTTTCTCCATGAGTGTCTTTAGGGCGTATGGTAATTTTAGGAAAGTTCTTTTAAATTTATACAGTTCATACTTTGAAAAAATTTTTTAGAATTCTCTTTTTTTTTTTTTTTTTTTTTTTTTTTTTGTTGTCAAACTGCAGGAGAATTTTCACTTGCACTTCGAAATTCTTTAGTCTCTCTGCAGCTGGCTTGTAACTGGTGCCTTCTTAACGCTTTCTTCTTGATATCAAAATGCCTTCTGCTCCTTTATGTTAGTTTGCTTTGTCCCTTTGCTGTCAAAATGTTTTCTCCTCTATCCACTGACCTGAGCTCTATTTACTCTGTAAAATTGGCTCACAAGACCCTTGTTCTGGTTCTTTCAAGAGTTACTTTTTGTGCAAGAAATTCGCTTCAATAAATTTTGTAAGCACTATCATTGGATGTAGAAACTTAGAAGTTAAAAATGTCATTTTAAAAGTTCACATGAATCTGTTTTAGTTATTAATCTTCTTTTTTTTTTTTTTTTTTATGTACACAAATTTGGTGTCTTCTTGATTGATGACAAATAAACTCCAATTGGTGTCATTTTCATTGTTATTATCAGTGTTTCAGCCATTCCAGCATTCTTGAGTCTCAAGTTCTTTTGGAAATTTCAAAAGCAACCTTATTGTGTGTGGGGGGGGGGGGATCTAATTTTTTGTTAATCTAAGAGGGACTATTAACTCATTTTTGTGATATCCGTTATCTTTTCCATTGAACCAAATTGATTTTTTCACATAACCTATTCCAGGGATTGAACTAGAGACCACTGAACAATGACACTAATCCAAACAAATTGGTAGATTAATTATCAATATTTATTTCGTAAAAATAATCTTTCTAAACATCATGATTGAAGCTTCAAATAAAGACTATGGTTTATATTTATTTTCAATCTGCATCATCATTTCACAATTGTTAAGGTGCAATGAAAATTGGCAAGATAAAATGAAAGAAATGGCCAGATTAGGATGGTCAAAAATGAACAGTAATCATTGAGCAATTAGTAAATTTTTTTTTTTAAATCACTTCATCCCAAGCAAGGCAATAATGCCACTAAGATGCAAGGAGTTACTGAGAGTGAAAGAGAATAAAAAGACTTTAGTGAGGAGAAAAGACAATACAAAAAAAACAGGATTCAAGAAGACAAAAGATGAGACTGGTATTGCATTTAAATTTTTGAAGAGTTTAAATTAAAGGGAAGCAAAAAAATCAGAAGGAAATTTCATGGTGAAGATATAAAAAGAAACTATTAAAACCTACTGTTTCATCTAGCTTGTTCAACAGTCAAATAGTGAGACCAGTTAGTACTCTGAAATTCATGAGGTCAAGGTATCAAGGAGAAAAGCTCATCAGAACAATTATGAAAATATTTATATAAAAGACAGGGAAGTCACTTCACTGCAGTGAGTAAGTGATTTAAATAAAGATGCCAGGATATGGCTGATAATATTACGGACCCTTCTTTGGATGGATTTTGTCAATCTCAAGTTATGTAATAGGAGCCTCAGACAATCTTCCATGCATGAGGAAAATGGTAGATCTATCAATGATGGATTAATAAGATTAACAGAACTTTACTTTGTGTAAATTTTGTTTTTTGCCAAAAAAAAGCTATTTTATCAATTTTTCTTTTTTTATATGCTTCTCTTTAATGTATGTATGACTTTGAATAAAATTGACTTTGTTCTTTTAAAGAAATGATGGAAAGATTATTTTTTGTTTCTTTTTCTTCTCTTTTCTTAGCATTCAAAAAAAGGCAAACATTGGTTTGAATTACAAATGCAAGATCGGCGTTCATACTTATTAGCTGCCGAAAATGAAACCGAACTTGAAGAATGGATGTCCGCTTTCAGAGCTGTGATAAATGCCAATGAAACCAGCTCCCAGGCATCAGTGGAAAGGTCAAGCATTGATGGTGAGTCATTTTGTAAACACTGACTCAGGGTGTGTCAGCAATACCCTTCTCTTCTTTCGGGCTTAAGGGAGTGGGGATTGATTCTTTAATGCTGGTCAACACCATTTCCATATTTCATACTTTTATTCCTATTTTCATTTTTACACAAAAATATTTGCCTCTTTCTTTACTTAGTCTTATATCTGCTTAGTTGCTTGAAGTTAATTCTATTTACAAATTCAATGAATAAATTTGAATAAAGGTGGAGCTAAAATTTATATTTAGCATTCATTTTTCATTTTGTGTCACTTAAATTTTCTCTTAGCATTTTTTTTTTCTTACTAACTAATGTTGAATTTGTATTACCTTTCACCTTTGCAGCTAAAACATATCATGCCATGTACATTGGGACAAATCATCTCCATCCCCTTCATATTCTATTAGTAGAAAAGAAGTTCCATTTAGATAGCTTCTTCCTGAGAGATTTTGCTTTATGGAACAAACTCTCGAGTGAATGATTCCCTGATCACTACAATTTTTAATCTCTTCAAGTTTAGGGTCTACTGTCATCTTTCATGCATGCCATCATAGTTTTCTCTTATCTCTTCCTCTTTACATCCATAAAGTAACTTCATTTACTAATCTCCTACCTTGAATGACTCTTGGACCTTCTATTGGTTATACAGTTAGTAAAAAAAAAAAACTCAGAAGGATGAATAGTGTAACAATTATTAGTGCAGAAACTGAATTTGGCATGAGAAGTTCAATTCCCACAGAGTTTTGTTTCATTCACGTCATGCTAAAATAATAAAATTTCCTTTCCTCCAGATATGAGATAGCCAGACATTCTAGTAAGGGGACAACCAGTCTAGGAGAATGAAAACTTTGACTTCAAAAACATCCTGAAGAATGATGGGCTTTATCAAGTTATCTTGCCAAAATACCACTGCTGCTATGGTTGTAGCATACATGCTGCTCTTAAGGTCTAAATAGTCTATGGGGGTCTCATGATGTAATATCCCTTTTACAGCCCCCTTTCACTATTTGCTAGATTGCTTCAAGAAATAAAATAATTTTATTTCCGCCATCAGTTTATCTTTATCTCTACAGTAATGTCACTCATCCTGCCATTTGTCCGTGCATTGAATACTATTGCCATATCTGGTTGGGTGCTCCTGCTATACATCTCGAGGTTTTCAACAAAATACAAAGAAGGATCTGCAATGTAATCAATTCTGACTCGGGATCTCGACATCAGTCGCTTTCTCACCAACATGGTGTGGCTTCTCTCTGTCTTTTCTACAAATATTTCCACAATAACGCCTGACAAGATTTTTTTTCTTGGCGTGCCTACCACATCAATTCATACGTGCTACTAGATTGGCATCTAGGTCTCACCCTTTTAGTATTGAAATAGTTAAATTCAACTGCCTTTTCTAGTCTAACAATTTTTCTTTGCACTTCTCATCTGTGGAACTCTCCGCCTCTTTACTTGCTTCCCTGATAGCTACAACTTCCAAAAGTTTAAATGTAATGTCAATTACCATTTTCTATTTCCTTCAATTTCAATCCCCCCCCGTCCCCCCCGTTTCTTTTTTCATCTTTCTGTAACCCACAGTGCATTAGTGGCGGTCTTGCCTTGCTTGGGATGATATTAAAAAAACACAAAAAAAACACTGATCATTCAGTTTCCTAAAACTTTTGTTCTCTTGCATTTTTTAAATTTTCATATACTTTTTCGATGTATTTTATAAGTAAATTTAATTAGCTCATGCATTTATCATAATATAAAGGAGGACACTTAAAAAATAAAATCTGCTGTTAAACAGATCAACAAATGATTACTGGAAAGCTGAGGGTGTTGGCCCCTGATTTAATGCTGGCTGGGTGTGAGTTCAAAGCCTGGATCTGTAATCTGCTGAATGGCTGGGCTACTTGTGTAATGTATATGTTCGTACCATTGGGTGTGATTTGAAGTGGCTAATGTTTTGAATAAAAGAAAATAGTACTCCCAAATTAATTAACCATGCAATACGATAGACACCAAATGTGAACATGTTTATTTATGCAATCTTTAAATGTTGTTTCGTTTAGTAAATGAAGAAACAATTTGAAGTTTCAGTTTTCTATTAATTTGTTAAGACCACTAGGTAAAATCAGTATTAAACTTTTTCTATTTTTTTTTTTTTTTCAGAAAAAAATGTAAAATGAATATACACATGTAGGGAGGAGAAAGAAATTATGATTTATACGTCTGTTCAAACTGAGGATTTCTTCTCTGTGACTGATTAAGATAATTATTCTATTATATGATAATATTAACTTCAAAGAATGTGTGTGTATATTTATATTTAAAATTTTCTCTGTTAACATGATTGCTTGATATGTGAAACTGACAGTTATTATGCAATGTTAACTTTTATATCCATATTGTGTGTGTGACACCTGACATTAGTTTTTAGCATGAAATTGTCACCTCTTGGTTTTGAATTCATTGGAGCAATGGATAGTGGCTCAGGTTGAGGAATCGGAGAGCCAAGTTCAAATTCCAGTTGAATTCATTATGTTCACTTACATGCTTATAACCTTGGGAAAAGTATGAATCCATCTCCTCCCAGCTATGAATAAACAGGAGGACAAACTGGACTCTATAGCCTTGGTTGGTAACCAGTCTAATACAGTAAGAATTGGCAACCAATTACAGAAAAAAATCTTCACACCACATACAGTCTATCCATGAACTTTAATCCATAAATATAACATGCTTTAAAACTATATATAATTATAATCATTTCACTCCAGGCATGGTAGTACTGCCACTGATGCACAGGGGCTTACGTAAGGAGAGAGTAAAAACAAAATAAAAGAACAATGAGGTACATAGGGTGTCAGAGAAAGATGGGAATTGATATTGCACTTTAAATCTTAAAGATTGTAGCTATCAGGTAAGCAAGTATACAGAAAAGAATTCCACACACAGGAAGTATAAAAAAATAAACTGATAAAGTAAAAGTGGCAATTTTGACTGTAAAAGTGTGGGACTTAGTTGCCAGTCTAGTAGCTTGAGTAAATTTGTGAAGATAAGACACCAGGGAGATAATCTTCTCAGAGCAGAAGCCATGAAAATATTTGTAGAAAAGATAGAGAAACCACATACTGTCGTTTAGAAAGTGACTAAAGTGGAGCTGAAATTGATTACATAGCAGATCCTCCTTTAGATTTTGTCAAGAATCCCAAGATGAATCGCAGAAGCACTTGACCAGATATGGCAACAGAATTCAATGCACAGAGGAATGATAGATTTGTATATATGGAAGATGGATTCTGATGGAAAAAAATTTTCTGGCCCGACACATTGACCCTACCTTTCCTAGCAGTATATGTAGCTATTGATTTGATGTAGTTGTTACACTTGAGGTTGGTTAAGAAATTGAGGCTGAGGAGGCGCAGTGTATTGCTTTCTGGAAGACTAGCATGATCCATGCTAATGGAAGGTAAAAAAGGTTTTCTGTGGTGGTTAAAGAAGAGCAGCTTTGTTTCAGAAACATTAAAATTTATGAAATATCCTTTTGATTATAATAAAAACCTGTGTGTGTGTGTGCATATATGTATGTATGTATATATATATATATATATATGTGTGTGTGTGTGTATGTCGCACCTACCTCATATTAGCATGGACCAGGCTTGCCTCCCAGAGAGCAAAACACTATGCCTCCTTGGTCTCACACTTTCAGCGGACCTCAAGTGGAATGACTATATCGAATCCATTGCTAAATCCGCTGCTATGAAAGTCGGTTCTCTGTGCAGTGCCCGGAGACTTTTTCCGTCTGAATCTATCCTGCACATTTATAAATCTACCATCTGCCCGTGCATTGAATGCTGTTGCCATATCTGGTCAGGTGCCCCTGCTATTCTCCTTGGGCTTCTAGACAAGGTACAGCGGAGGGTCTGTAATGTGATCAATACTGACTTAGCAGACCGCCTGCAGACTCTCTCTCACCAGTGCGACATGGCTTCCCTGTGTCTCTTCTATAAATACTTTCACAGTTTCAGCTCCGATGAACTTAGATCACTGGTGACCCCTAGGTTCGAATTTGCATGAGATACTAGATTATCAACTAGATCCCACCATTTTACAGTGAAACCGATAAAATGCAACCGCAACTTCTACTCCAACAGTTTTTTTTCTCACACTTCCCGACTGTGGAATTCTCTTCCACATGACTGCTTCCCTGACGGCTACAATCTCCAGGAGTTTAAATGTAAGGTCAATATACACCTCCTAACAAACTAACTTCCTTTCTTTCAAACACTCTTCACACCCACCCAACTATCTATCACCCCCCTTCGGACATTTCCTATATCTAACCACTCTTCCTATTTATCTCCCCCTATGTAGCCCCAAGCACAATAGTGGCAGTGGAATGCCTTGCTTGGGGTGAAATGATTAAAAAAAAAAAATATATATATACATATATATATATATATATATATACACTCTTTTTTATAGTGAAGACCATCGTGTATTTGTGTGAATAAATTCAGATAAAGAAAACAGATCTCAATATGTTAAGTCCCAAAAAATGCTATTATGGACACTTAATATATTAAACAAAAAGCAAGTAATATTAATAACAACAGTGAATCTACACTTTAAACAAGACGCTTACAGCTTCTTGCACTTTTGTCTTAAATACCAATTTCTCCCATTGGAACAACCCCTATTTCTGTTAAAAATATATATATATATATATATATATATATATATATATATATATATATATATAATAATAATTCTATTCAACAAAAACATTACTTTGGTCCAATGAAGTCCTTCTTTCATCTTAGTGGCTTTATAACCTTGCTTGGAGTGAAATGATTAAAAAAATAGATGACATCTAAAAAAAACCCTTGCTGTTAATGGAAATGACTTAGTTTAACTGTTTCATAGTTGTTTGTTATCATTAGTATTGTTATCAAATTATTTCAGTTAACCTTTTAACTAAAGCTAGATTTTCTTGATAAAACCAATTTTCTGTTTTAAAATGTGGAGTTGTTTTTTTTTTTTGTTTGAAAAGACTCCTGTTCAGAATCCATTCAAATGGCTAAAGTTGAGTATTTAAGCTGACCTAATTAACATTTAAATCACAAACTATGTGCCTAAAGAAACAAAAAGCTTCACCCACTAAAAAGTCAAAGGGGTAAAGGAGTAAACTCAAGGAAACAGGTTTGTCTGTGTATCTTTTTCTCTATCACTTTTCCCAAACTTTTACTTTCATAGATTTTTTTAAATCATTCTACTTCAAATCAAGTAATAATGCAAAACAGTTACTGTGAGGAGAAAAGACAATAAAAGAATAGGATTTAGGATTGCAGTACAGAGAACGATGGGTAAACTGTAACACTATTTACATTATTCAGACTATTGTCCTCACCTTTGTTGCCATTTGTTCGACGTTTTGGACATTGTCTGCTCTGGCTTTCTTCAAGTGCTAGAAATTTCAAACCAGACTCTATTACAATCACTAGGGTATATCATTTTCATTCCTTATGCCAAGCCTCTTTTGGTAATCATGTGTTATGTCCCGCTAACCAGACTCTTCAGGTTGCTTGTTCATTACTGCTGTAGCTTGGTATTGAACTCGCAACTCTTTGGGTCAAGTCACTGGAATTAATGAACATATATCCACTGGGCCATGTATTCTCAAACTCACTTTGCCTGAAATTTGGAAATGCCATGCTGTACTACTTGGTATTTGTGCCAGAAGCCCTAATATAAACATTTCAGAATGTTTGTGTCAATCTGAGGACAGTGCAGAAGATTCAGAAAGAGTTAGATGAGTTTAATGGTGATTATGAAGGTACGACAACTAGGAAAACTCACTCTGATCATTCTGATAAGAAAAGAACTCCTGAACTTGTTGATGAGGGTCTCAGACTCAACACACAGGCCTACATCAAGTGCTTTTCAGATGTTATGCTGTCCCGGGTCAAGAAGGTGGCTGCTAGAAGATCCTATCTATCCACCATGCTACACAAGCAGGAGAACCCAGTTATGGCCGTCAAACTATTTCTGCAATGTCATCACTGCTTGCATCTGGCCACCTAACTCCTCTGACTGCAACCCCCTTTGATTATTATGTGTGGAGTATAGCTGAGATACAAAAAACTTATTTTAACACTAAAGATGAACTAAAGGCAAGAAATTATAGCAGCATTCACCAACTTAAACAAGGAGACCATTCAGAAGAGTTGCAGGAGACTCTGAAATTGTCTGGTTGATACCAATGGCTATTTTATTGAATAAATTTGTGATTCCGTATTTCAATATATATTTTTGTAATTTTGGTAAATATATCTGTTAAAATGAGATGTCGGTGTTATTTTCATTTTTACATAATTTAGAATTACCCTGTAAATCGTCGTCCTGCGGCCTTGGCCGAGACAGAACTCACTACACCCCACTCCAGTATTCCCTGTGTATTTGGAACCCTGGCACAGTTTATAGCGAAATTCATAATCTTGTCAAATAGCTGACTACTTGATGCTTTGCCAGGGCTACCAAGGGTGTTTTTATTGTGACACCAACACTAGATAGGTTGCCTCCAGGCCCCATCCTGTTATTTAACCCATAACTGGAGGGAAGTGATGAATTAATACCTTTCCTAAAAGTACCAGTGCTTAAGTGGATGCAGGGTACTCAAGTGGAATTTGAACTCGGCTCACTGATTTCTCTTTCCAAGCCGACATCCACTGCACCACAACGCACATCCATCACTGTATATAGCAATTGATATTGTATTTAAATTTTTGAAAATGGTAGCTGGTAGGGAAACTAGAAACTGGAACAGTTACAAAAGTGAGAACTGCAAGAAAATAAACTAGGGCGAAATCTAGCTATTTTAACAGTAAAATGATGCAAACTAGTAGCCAGTTTAATAGGATGCTTAAGTTCATGCAGTTAAGGTACCTATAAAGAATGCTTATTAGGACGACTGCCTCCAAAATATTGATAGAAAAGATAGAGGTGGGTTATGTCATGGTAGTCAAACAAGTGACAAGCTGAGATCAGTTAGAACTGATAACATTACAGAGCATTCTTTGCATTTTGTCAAGAATCTCTCTCCCACACACACACACACACACACATATATATATATATATATATATCTCCTGAGCACCAGATATGACGACAATATTTAATGCACAGTCAAATAGTAAATTTATGAATGTTAAAGATAGATACTGATGCGAAAAATTGTTTGGCATGACATTTTAAACCTACGTTCTGAGCAGTAGATATAGCAATTGATGCAATATAATCATTTCCTTTCATCTCATTAGAAAATTTGGGTGGCTATCCTGAGGGTTAGCATCAGCCATGCTGATGGAGGGCAAAAATAGTTTTCTATAATGATTAAAGGATAAGTTTTATTTTAGAGGTATTCAAATTTACAACCCATTTCTTGCCTAAGTTAACTGATTAGAATTTAATTTTTGAGAGCAGCTTCCAACTTTTGTCAGATTTATTGGACATTTTTTTTTCTTTTTTTTTTCTTTAATCATTTCACCCCAAGCAAGGCATTCCACTGTCACTATTGCTCAAGGGGTTACATAGGGGAAGGTGATGAGAAAGAGTGGTTAAATATAGGAAATGTCAGAAGGAGGGTGATAGATGGGTAGATATACAGAGGATGAGGGTTGGGTAGGTGGGAAGAGTGTTTGAGAGAATGGAAGTGAGTTAGTGTGCTGGGAGGTGTCTATTGACCTTACATTTAAACTCCTGGAGATTGTAACTGTTGGGGAAACAAGCATGTGGAAGGGAATTCCACAGGCGAGAAGTGTGAGTAAAGAAGCTGATAGAGTAGAAATTGCGGTTACATTTTATCGGTTTCAATGTAAAAGGGTGGGACCTAGTTGCTAATCTAGTATATCATGCAAATTCGTACCTATGGTGCACCAGTGATCTAAGTTCATCGGAGCAGAAGTCGTGAAAGTATTTATAGAAGAGGCACAGGGAAGCCACATCATGCTGATGAGAGAGTGACTGCAGCCGGTCTGCCAAGTTGGTATCGATCACATAGATTCTCCATTGTATTTTGTGTGATATGAATGTAAAAGGATGTGGTAGGAAGTAAAGGTTTATTAAGGAGGATAGATAATAACTGAACCCTGACTTAAAAAGGTTAAGGTTGTAGCGATCAAGAACAAATCTACATATCTAGATGTTCTTGTTAAAAAAAAAAAAAAAAAAACACTATTTTAACTAAAACTTCTTAAAATTGGAATACAAAGCAAATGAGGGATTTGACTCTGTGAATGTACCTGCTATCATGGCCATATCTGACTACCGGGCACGTGTCCGGGCAAGGAAAAATGTCTTCGTCAGAAATCAAACTAAACAATTCACAAAGAAAGAAAGAAATGAATAAAAAACGAAGAATACATCCGAATGAATGCAGTAAAAATCTGTTTATTTATTAATTTTGGGAGAAAAGACTGGTTATACTCAGAAAGTCCAAACCTGATTTCCTGTTTTCGTTCACGTTCTGTACCTAATTTCCATTGGAATAGCTGAAAAAATTCGCAAAAATTATAGTTTCTGGAAACAGATGACACTGATGATGTCATCACATTCTCAACTAATAAATCCGGGTAATTTTCTCTGTGCCTGGTGTTTTTTAGCATCAGGTACGGCCCTGCCTGCTATCATCTCACTCAAGTAATAACCATGTACTTGGTTGCTTAACTCTGATGATTAACATTCAACTTGTAGTTTCTATATAATTTAGAAATATCATTACAGCAGCAATGAGTTCAGGAGAAATGTTGCATTTGTGTATAGCTTAGATTTTACCTGAATGGAGCCTGTCTGCTGAATTTATGCACATATGAAGAATGTGTGAAAGTGGGTGATAGACAATGATATTCAAACAGCCACCTGCTTGGGAAAATGGTTTTTCACTTTTTCTTATTTTTTTCCCTTCTTTCCCTCCCCCCCTTTTTTCTTTCTTTCTTTTCCTTTTTGAAATATCTATAAAAACAGGCAAAAATATTCAGTGGGAAATTTTTAATTATCTCTAAAGTATTGTTTATTAACTGTTGTTGATTTCTTTAAATTCTAATTTGGGAGAGTGGTTTATGTGAAAAGCAGATGAGAATGTTAGTTTATAAGTTAATCAGAAAGCAACAATGACATTGTCATGTGAATTGAAACAATTTAAGGCACACGATAGTTTTCAGTCAGATTTTATTTTTTATTTTTTTTTCTGCATTCAATTGAAATTACCACTTAGTGAGAAACCTGAATGCCATCGAAGAAATGTTTTAAAAACAGACCCACTTCAGTTATACAATATATCGTCATACTGTGATTGAAAGCTTGACAAATAATTCATTGTATTTTTATTACAGAAAGATTAGGCTGCTGTAATTATCCAGAGACAAAGATTCATTTATATTTTGAAAAATAAGAAATAATTAGTAACTACTTGCAATTATGGTGGTGGGGGAGGGGTTGGCTCATTGCAGCATAATGGTTAACAAACTAAACAATGATTACTGTAGTGAAAGTTCTTTGCCTGCTTGGTGGGTTATATAGTCATACATTTTTTAATACTGATTTTCCAAACAGCCTTTTGCTATTAAGATTGGCACAGCATATTTTTCCCATCTAAATCTATGACCCCCTCACCATTTTGGCCTTTTAAGCTTCTTAAATATCACAGCTGACAGAGTTGACTCACCAATATTTTTCAATCCATATTGAATTTATTCCCCTAACAGCAAAACTTTCATGCTGTAAAGTAGTGGCAATGAAGATTATAATATTCCTTGTTTCTCTTTGCAAATGGATTCATCAAAATCCTAATAATGTTCTTTTTCCATTATCTCTTGAATAAAAGTTGGGTGTGTATATTTTGAACAGAAGAGAATTGAGCATTCTAATAAAAAGCATGCATTTAGGAAGGGAGAAATATAATCTGTCCCAGAGCTATGATACCAGCACATTTGCAGTATATGTAGAAAAGTCACCCCTTTCAACATCTGATTTAGCTAGATGCATGAGATCACATGAGAGAGATCAGGTGCAAATTCCTGTAAATGCAACCTTACCAAAAAGACCTGCAGTTTATTTGTATGCTTTGTGACAAAATGTGTACATCTGTTATGGGGCTCAAAAATCACATGATTGTACACAGGGACAGTAAAGTTTCCGTTGTAGATGACAAACTAACTCTGTTTACCATGTGTGTCAGAGAGATTGCAAAAGTGAAGCTGATAATAAGAATCCTTTATGGGCTCATAGCAGTGAACATTGAGATCACTAGCCAGGAGAAACATTCTGTTTCATGCCTAAATGCAATCCTCAGGTCTGAAGATAGTGTTTAAGCATGGAACAGACTTTTTTTCTTTTTACTTGGGGTTGACATCAATGTCCACTTAAATATTAACATGCACTTTATCCCTGATAATCTATTAGCCACTCTAACCCATAAATATAGCATACAATCAAACTATATCATACTTTTTGTTCTGTTTGGGGGGTTGAGCACCTTACTGCATGGGGAGGTGTTTAGAATTTGGTTATTTATTTAATTTTTTATTTAAGTTTATTTTATGGGATTTTTGTCTAAGGTGTTTAGGTCATCAGGCAAGTTGTTTATCTCATATCAACATACATACATACATACATACACACACACACACACACATATATATATATATATATATATATATATACACACACACACACACACACACAGAATAAAAGCCTGTCTGTCTGTCTGTCTTGTATTTTTTTTTAGTTTTTGAATAAGATACCAGCATGTACCCAATAACATCCTATCTACTACATCAACAACACTTAGTTCTTGATAATGACTGACACAGTAAAACATGAACTTTGGATATTTTATCTACACATTTAATCCTAATGTATAACATCTTACTTGAAAATCACAAAATAGGATGCTGACAGATCCTGTCAGTTGAATTGAATAATATTTGTTGTGATAAATTCTTGCAGCCTAATTATACCTTATATGTAATGAATAGTGGCTTTTGTTAATTTCTTTGTTTATCATCCTACTCACCCATAAGACAATTATTAGCAACCTAATTATTACTCAGGAAAACCTCTAATTTCAATAAAACTTAATGAATTATTACTAACTTATTGTATTCCAAATGAACATTGTGATGCAGTGGATATTGGCTCGGAACGAGAAATTGGAAGAGCCTAGTTCGAATTCCAGTTGAATTTGCTGCATTCACTTACACACAAATACCTTTGGGAAAGGTATTAATCCTCTCCTACCCTCCAGCTATGGGTAAAATAACAGAACAAATTGGGTTTTATAGCCTTGGTTTGCAACCAGTCTACTGCAGAAAGTAATGGCAACCTACTGTAGGAAAGTATTCTGCCCAGTCAGTCATATTTTTCAAGACATGATCACCCCAAGTGTGTATCACATATGGCACTTAACTGACTTATGCATGCATTGATTTAGTTGAATAAATTTTTCTTTTTCTACATTTTTCATTTTTACAAAATTTTCTCTTTGGAATGATCTACTAGATTTAAAGCTAAAAAACATGACCTTAAATTTTTTTTTTTTCTGTTTGCAAGGCATGAGTTCAATCCCTGCTATCAGCTTAGTGCATAAATGATATACCAGCTGACAAGATAGATAGGCAGAGAATAAGAGAAGATATCCATGTTAGTGAATTTTCTTTGGAAGGAGACATGCAGAAATGTAATGAGAATGCTTTAGTAATTCTCACTTGGGTTAATATATATATATATATAGAGAGAGATAGTGAGAGAGAACTGGAATGAAAAAATGTAGAACTAGAGTGAAAAGGGATATAAAACAAGTATTATTAATTAATCTAAAATTTAATTCCTTTGAAATGATCGGTTTATTTCCTCCTATTATCTCTCCACTACAGAATATTTGTTATGATACTTCCTGTTTTTATATCCTTTATCACTCTAGTTATAGAATTTTTCATTCTGGTTGGTTGTTTCTTTTATTATTTTTACATAAGTGAACTTCTTTGGTTTTGTATTAATGCAGTCATAGTCTTAAATTGAATGTAATTTCATAATATTAATTAATCTAAATTACTTTAGTTAGCGGCTTTATTCCTTCTTATCAGCAATATAACTTGAGATTATTTATAAAATAATTTCTTTTTATTTCTATCAGAATTTTTTTTTTTTTTAAATCATTTCATCCCAAGCAAGGCATTCCGCTGCCACTATAGCGCAGGTGGTTACATAGAGCAATTGTATATAGTAAATGTCAGAAGGAGGGTGATAGATGAGTAAAGAGGTACCTAGGAAGAGTGTTTGAGAGAATGGAAGTGAGTTAGTGTGCTGGGAGGTGTCTATTGACCTTACATTTAAACTCCTGGAGGTTGTAGCCGTCGGGGAAGCAAGTATGCAGAAGGGAACTTCACAGGCGGGAAGTGCGAGAAAAGAAGCTGATAGAGTAGAAATTGCGGTTACATTTTATCGGTTTCACTGTAAAAGGGTGGGACCTAGTTGCTAATCTAGTATCTAGTGCAAATTCGTACCGAGCGGACACCAGTGATCTAAGTTCATCGGAGCAGAAGCCGTGAAAGTATTTATAAAAGAGGCACAGGGAAACCACGTCATGCTGGTGAGAGAGTGACTGCAGGCAGTCAGCCAAGTCGGTATCAATCACATTACAGATTCTCCATTGTATTTTGTCAAGAACCCTGAGGAGAATAGCAGGGGCACCCGACCAGATGTGGCAGCAGTATTCAATACATGGGCGGATGGTAGATTTATATATGTACAGGATAGATTCAGACGGAAAGAACTTCCGGGCCCTGCACAGAGAACCAACTTTCATAGCAGCGGATTTAGCAATGGATTCGATGTAGTCATTCCACTTGAGGTCTGCTGAGAGTGTCAGGCCAAGCAGGTGTAGTGCTTTACTCTCTGGGGAGGCAAGCCTGTTCCATGCTAATGGGAGGTTGGTGCGGTTGTCTATGGTGGTTAATTGATAGAAGCTTCGTTTTGGAAGAACTGAAATTTACAAGCCATTTCTTACCCCAATCCACCACGGATCGGAGGTTCTTTTCAAGCTCGGCAGTGAGGTTCACCTTGTTGCCCACACCAGATTTTTGATCAAGGCGAGAGTAAACTGTGGTGTCATCGGCGTACATGCCAATTTGGGATGTTATGGTATCGGGAAGATCATTGATGTAGATTAGAAAGATCGTAGGACCTAGGATAGAGCCTTGAGGGACACCTGCGTTTGTAGGGTATTTCTGGGAGGCATGTCCATTTAATACCACCTTCAATGTGCGGTTAGAGAGGAATAACTAGATTAGGTCCAACAAAAGTTCAGTTATACCATAGCTTTGCAGCTTCCGTAGAAGGCCAGCATGCCAGACTCTGTCGAACGCTTTAGAGATATCCAAGGCAACGGTTCAAGCTTCATCATTCTTGTCGAGAGCCTGGTATATATACTCAGTGATGGCTGTTAGCATATCAGCAGTAGACCTAGTGAAGCGGAAGCCATACTGTTTGTCCGAGAGAAGCCTGTGGGCTGTGAGATGCTGAACAACCTTGGCATTGATGATGGCTTCGAACACTTTGCCAAAGATCGGAAGAAGGCTGATAGGGTGGTAATTTGTGGGGTCCGAGGTTTCTCCAGTGTTCTTAAATATTGGAACTACAGAAGAAGACTTCCAACAGGCAGGAAAGCAGGAAGAAGATAGAAGTTGTAGAGCTTAGAAAGGACAGAGGAGAGTTCAGGGGCACATTTCTTTAAGACTATGATTGGGATTCCATCGCCACCACTCGCTTTGTGAGGGTCAAGTTTTGAGATTGTTAGAAATCAGTGAAGGCGTGATGTGGACGTCATTCAATTGAGCCTCAGTTCTAGGTGGGAAGTCGGGTGTATAAACTCCAGACGAATCCGGTCTCAAATTGGTTGAGAATCTACAAGCAAAACATTCAGCCTTGTCCGCTGAGGAGGTGAGGACCTCAAATTCATTGATTAGTGGGGGTATTGAGGACTTACTCTTGTTAAGCATGCTTTTACAGAGACGCCAGTAGTCTTTAGTGCCGAACTTAGAGGATGCGTTGCTTCATTCTTGCAGCAAACAACATCTTAGCTTCATTAAGTATCTTTTTACACTTATTACGAGCTGAGGTGAAAAGGCGCCTGTTTTGGTCCCAAGTGTGCCTACGATAAAGCCAGAAGTTATTCCGGTGGGTAATGGCGGCCGAGCAAGCGGGCGAGAACCAGGGAGATGAATGAGATTTAAGCTGAAATTTCCTAGCAGAGATGAAATCATCGATGCCAGCCTTAACCCAGGAGGAGACCTCAGATGCACAGTCTTTGACAGAAAGACTAAAAACATTGTTCCATGGGACATCACAGTGAAATTCACAGAATGAATTCCAGTCTGCTCTTTGGTAGCAGTAGGATATTCTGCTGGTCTGGGTTTCTTGGGTAGGAGGGGAGTGGAATGAGATGTTGACGGAAACTACGGCATGGTCAAAGTTTCCGAGAGGGCAGAGCTGTCTGGTCGTGCAAGAGTTTGGGATTACTCAAGTATTAATGCGATCTTGGATTTATTTCTAATTTAATTTCCTATAACTAATATAAATTTAAAATTCTTTAAAATAGTTTTCTTTTCTTTAGCCATATAATCTATTTATATTATAGATTAACTTCTCATTCTTTTATTTCTTTTTATTCTTGAGGTAAATTTTTAACATAGATTATTTTGATATTAACATTATTCGGTCCCTGTTTTAGCTTGACACGGAAAAAAAAACTTTTTAAAAGTTTTTAAAATGCCGGGCAACTTCTGACACCATTCTTTTTTTTAAGCTCTCACACCCTGATTGAGCACTCTGGAAGAATGGGAGACTTTGAAAAACAGTAGCTACTCTGGCATGTACGCATCACTCATTCAATAATGAATTAGAGCACTCTGGCTATTGGGTGTGTATAATGATAATATACGCGTTAAAAAGTCTGCCTTCTTCTACTGAGCACCCATAGCCCAGAAGTAGAATTGCTGACTGATGCCAATTCAGTCAGGTTTCAATCCTGGGTTAAAAGCAATCGGAGTTTAACCGTACTGATGAGCTGTGATACAGATCTGTCTGCGGATGACTATATATATATACATATATATATATATATATCGATTTCAACCATGAATTGGGAGCTTTTGTTTCGTCAGCCAATCTGACACTCTTTGTCCTTTTTCCTTTTCCTCTTCTCCCATTTTTTCTTTCTCCTTTTCCTTTCACTACCCTTACATCCATTTTCTTTACTTCTACACAGACACAAATAATTGTATTTTACCATAATGTTTTATGATCCACGATGATACAGGTGTCAGATTCACTTGTTCGAATGACCATATGATCTGGAAAATTTTAATTTTTAAAAATATTTTATATATACACACACACACACACACACACACACACACACACACAGGGTGTTGCAGCAAAATCTGACACTTGACAAAAGAAAATGAAATAAAATAAAAACAAAAGTTGTATATGCAGAGACCCGACAGTTTATTTAGCAACAGTTAGTTACATACTACATTATTTTTCAATGTAGCCCTCGTCAGCGGTAACAAACATCTCAAGGTGGGCACAAAATGAGTCACACGCTTTGGTGACCATATTCTTGTCCATAGCGACAAATGCTTCTAGTATGGCAGCTTTCAGAGAGTCAACCATGTTGTGGGCATGCTTGTTGGTTTTGGCCTCGATCACGCTCCATTGTGGAGGCATTCACTGCTATGGACAAGAACATGGTTGCCAAAGTATGTGACTCATTTCATGCCTGCCTTGATATGGTCGCTGGCAGCATTAGTTACATTGAAAAATAATGTAGTATGTAACTCTAACTGTTGCTAAATAAACTGCTGGGTCTCTGCATATACAATTTTTGTTTTTTATTGCTTATATCGTTTTCTTTTTGTCAAGTGTCGGATTTTACTTCAACACCCTGTATATTAGTAAGTGTATAGTGGGTTGCTTATCTATTCTTTTCTGTTTGTAGTGGAGAGTCCATTCTAGTGAAGGGTAGTTGTATACTGTTGCAGGTTAACAGAATTCCGCCTTGTTATAGACAGCCCACTATAAGTCATAAAGAAAGGTTATAAACCAAGAAAGGCAATTTGAGTAGAAAGATAACATTTTATATATAACACATATCAATTAAGGTTTTACAATTGAAGTAATACATGAAGTATAGGTCCAACGGAGGTTAAAATGTTCATGGCAATAAAATGCTGAAAGAGAATTAATACTCAGGAATTTGGGAGTGTGTAAGTAAGGAATGTCTTTGATGTATTCATTCCTTAGGTCAGTAAGTAGTTTTTGAGGCAGGGAAGAAGGAAAGAGGTAAGGGAGGCGATACTAATTACTCTCTTCTCCTCGAGTCGGTCTGCCTGTTGAAGCTTTCTGTATCCGCTTTTTATATCTTCTTTTTGGATCACAGCAGCTCATTTGAGATTTCACACTTGTATTTGGTTCTGGGCTTCCCATTGGCTGATAAATAAAATTTGTGTAAGCTCGCGAACTGGAAATTTAATATTAATTTTTAGTTTTCAACCGAAACATCTGCGCGGAGCCGGCGGCGCATCGATGACTTTTGGTCAACTGCTTTTAGGTCGTGAAAGCGCAAACATCTGGTCCATTGCTTTTGCTCAGTGTGATACCGAGCAAAAGTGATGTACCAGATGTTTGTGCTTGTAAGCATTTTGTAGCATTTACTTTTAAACAGTGACTGATATGTAGTAGACCTATATTTATAGTAATAGATTGGGTACAATAATTGTTGCCATTTTTATATTTTTAATTTCATGTATGCACATTGTTTACTTTTGATCTTGTCGACTGCACAGCATAGTTGAGTCAGTTGGTCACCATCTGTAAGAAAAAGAGCACCATGACGCAATTCACTCTGCTAGAAATTTGCAGAAGATTCAGAAAGAGCTGAATGAGTCTCAGGGTGAATACAAAGGTTTTTTGAAGTGACCACCAGTGATGCCGGAATTATGTCTCCATTTATATTCCCACAGGGTATCTGACTCAACATGGAAGCCTACATCAAGTGCCTTGAGGATGTAGTGATGTCCTGTGACAAGAGGGTAGCTGCAAGAAGACCCTATGTCTGGCAACAGGACTCTGCACCTTGCCACACAAGCAGAAAAATGTTGTCATGGCTGTAAAAATCATTTCTGTGACCCCATCACTTCCATACATCTGGCCACCTAACTACCCAGACTGCAATCCTCTTGATTATGTGTGGGGTGCAGTTGAGCAAGAAAGAGACCAATGAAATTCCTTGTAACACCAAAGATGAACTGATGCTAAGGATTATGGCAGCATATTATGAGCAACTGTTTTTCTCTCTCTCTTATATATATATATATATATATATATATATATATATATATATATATGCAATGTGGATATAGAAGAATCCAAAGGAGTATCCTGTATATACAGTGGTAGGATAACTGTCTAAGAGAGCTCTAAACATCTATGCATATAAATACATATAGAGCAAATATAAGATAAATTAAGACACACGTTATTTCATTGTGAATTGGAAGTTTAGGCCTATTTCAGGCGAACCATCGTCAGCTTCCGTCTTTATTTAACAAAGGATTTTACACAAATCTTTTACACAAATTTTACATTCGTTTAAAATCCTTTGTTAAATAAAGACAGAAGCTGACAATGGTTCGCCTGAATAGGCCTAAACTTCCGATTCACCATGAAATAACATGTCTGTCTTAATTTTTCTTATATATATTCGTGTGTATAAAATATATTTACAAACTTTGGAGGTGGATTTCTTGCACCAAAATATGAACCAAATCTATATAAACATGTCTGCAAACCCATTTACAATCTATCACAGCTGTGCAGCGGTATGCAAAAATCATATCTGCCTGCTCACATTAGGAATATCTTACCATTGTTAAATGCAGTACTTCTCAGTTAACTCACTACTACACATGTTAAACATTAAGGAGAACATTATCAAGAACTGTATATTTTAATTGTGGTAAAGAATGTAAAGGTGAAACAAACTGTCCATTCAAAGTAAGTCTGAAAGAACATCAAAAAGCTATCATAGGTGAGACAATTCAACATGGCTGATCATATTTGAAGGAAAAAGGGTAGTTACTAAATCCTGTGAAATGTTGTAAAAATACTAAACAGAAGAATGTTGGATAGTTGGATGTCTAAAAGAATCTGTGCATTATTATGTATTTAGCAACTCGTTTTGTTTTTTTTATTTTTTATTTCTATTTTTTTTTTATAGGTCTTTAAGCCACTCTGATTTCAGTTGTTTTAAAATTTAATCAAATTTGTTTGTTTGCTTATCAACGAATTTAAAAAATAAAACGTAACTTGCTAATGCAAGGGAAATAACTCTAGCAGAAAAAATTATACATAAAATACTGTTATGCGATTACATTAAACTATTTTTTCTGGATATTAAAGTATTGGATTTTTTTGTGTATAAAGGTTATAGAAGACTAATATCTGTCTACTTAACCAATTTTTTTCTTTTGCAAGAGTTTATATTTGTAAAGTGAGGAAAGTTTTTTTTTTTTCTTTTATACGTAAAATTTCATTGAATTTGTTGCAGTAATACAGTTTTTTGATTTTTGGTTTTATTTTTTATTGCAGAGGAATGTGCAACCCCAACAAAGTCCGACAATCATAAATTAGGATTTGAAAATAGTATGCATCCAGAATTAGTAAAGGTAAGCTGACTAATTTTTGTGACATTCAATATCTGCACAATGACTGAGAAAAATACAAATATTTGTTGTTGGGTTCAGTCACTTTCTCACCAAATATCCTTAGCTTTCATCTGCCTTTTCGATAAATATTTTTATGGCAATTGTTCTGAACAGCTTTCCTATTTGGTATCTCGACTTTATGAATTTAAGCAGTATACAAGATTGCCTGCAAGGTTTCATCATTTTACAGTTGAAATGGCTAAACGTAAATGTAAGTTCTATGTTAAAAGTTTCTTCTCTTGCACTTCTTGCTTGTAAAACTTTTCTGTCTTCCTGCTTTCAACTTTGATCTTCAAAAAATTTAAATTCAATTTCAATTATTTTGTCTTAATTCCTGTTCATTATTGTTGTCTCTCTTTAGTAATGTTTCTTTTTCTTATATTCTTCTACACTTGGACTATAAACCCCTAATCAAGAACTATATTTTAAAGAAATGGCAAGAAACCTGGAACAACTGTCAAAACAACAAATTATTTAAAATCAAACCCATCCTAAAGAAACAACTACCAGAACCCAGTAAATCACGCAAGGAAGAAGTGATTATATCCCGTATTCGAATAGGACATACACCCATAACCCACTCTTATCTCCTAAAAAATGAAGAACCTCCCGAATGCATTGCATGTCAAGAACCCTATACAGTAAAACATGTTCTACTCGACTGTAGTGACTTTACATATATCCGGCAATCCCTCTATAATGTTAACAACCTGAAAGATCTTTTCAAAAAAATAAGCTCTAATACTATTTTAACCTTCCTCAAAAAGATCAAACTGTACAACAAAATATAATCTAAGTAAAGATCCGAAGATCAAAAATAGATCTGACCCTCACCAGGGGGGAAAAATTTAAAAAGTAATACAAATTGAAAGCAATGGAAAAATTTAAAAAGCAAAAGAACTTCCAAAAGTCTGTAAAAATAATATAACCTTACATGGAGAAATATTAAGAGAAACCAAAAAAACCATCCAAGCATTTTCTGATTGATTAAATATTCAATAAATTTTTAAGTAATCATCTCTTGGGTCTTCCTCAGACCCATGACCCTTAAAGATACGAGCAATAATGGTTCTCGACATTTTCCTGTCTTTTGCTACTCTCAATACTTTCATTTTTTAAGATTATGCTTTCTATTTGGGATTCTTGTTTCTTCATCCGTTTGCTCAAACCTGTCAAGTCATCTACAACTTTCCTCTGTTTTTCATGTCTTGTGGGTGTTAATTTCTCTCAGCCACTTTTTCTCATATTTAAGCAGTTTCTTTGTAGTTCCTGTTCGACAAGGCTCTATCTTTGGACCTGTGTTGTTTCTGATCTTCGTCAACGGTCTCCTTGATGTCATCAGTTCTCAAACTAGATATTTATGCTGATCACACTACCATTTACTCTTGTCTTAGTAGGAACGCCAACAGATCCAACAGATCCAATGAAGTAAACCTGGCAACTTCTCTTGTAATGTGCATCCAATAAGTGGTTAACTAGAGCAAGAAATGGCTTGTAAATTTAATGCTTCCAAAACTAAACTGCTTTCATTTAATCACCACAGAGAAACTTTACTGCCTGCCATCAAATGGCTGATGCTGAACTCAAGAAGAGCATCACTCTATGCCTTCTTGACTTCATGTTTTCCACTAACATGAAGTAGGACCAACTATATTAAGTTAATTGCTACATCTGTTGTGATTAAGTTTGGTTCATGGTTTCAGGTCAGAAATTTTTTTGGCTGCATTCATTTTACACATTTATAAATTCATTCATGTATTAAATATTGTTGCCATATCTGGTCTGGTACTCCAACTGTACATATTTAGAGGTTCATGACAAAATCTAGAAAAGGCTCTGCAATGCTATCAATCCTGACCAGGCATCTCCTCTCCAGTTACTTTCTCACCAATGTGACATGGCTCTCTGTTCTATAAATATATTCATAGCAACTGCTTAGATGAGAATGATATACCCCCCCAGTGATCATAATAAGCGGTTTGGTTTAATATTCCTAGCACCTGAAGAAGACAGGAGCGTAAAATGGTTGAAACATTGTACAAATGGCAACAAAGACAAGGACAATAGTCCGAATAATGTAAATAGTGTAAATACTTATCTGAGAAATATAGACAAATAGAATAAGTTTCAAAAAACTCAAATTTTTTTTTCCCTTCAGAAATGAATCCACTTCATTGTGGTGCAGTGGATATCGACTCGGAACAACAAATTGGAGAGCAGAGTTCAAATTCCAGTTGAATTCCTTGCATTCACTTATGCGCAAATACCCTTGGGGAAGGTATTAATCCGTCTCTTCCCTCCAGTTATGGGTTAAATAGCAGGGCAGATTGAGTTCTCTAGCCTTGGCTGGCAACCAGTCTACCGTAGAAAGCCATGGCAACCTACTGCGGGATAATATTCTGCCCAGTCAGTCATGTATTTTTCAAGACATGATTGCTCAAAGCGTGTATCACATATGGCACTTAACTGACTATCAGAGTAAGATAATTCAGTTGAATTTATTAAACTTGAAGTTAGGAGATAAGTTTTTGAAATTATATTATTTAAATTGTTTGTTGGAGAAAAGAGTTGGTTGTAGTAATCCAGTGACTTGATCCAAATGGTTGTGAGTCAATACAGCCGTTCTGGTTACAGCAGAGGGAAACAAAAACTTGGAAAGTTGAGTTACTAAAGGAAAATAACTGAAACTGATATATCCTGAAGAGGCATGGAACTGGTTGGAAAAAAGTGTTCAGTTTGAAATTCCAATCACCTGAAGAAGGCTGAAGCATACAGTGGCTGAAACTTTGTGATGAGGACAACAGTTTGAACAAATATAATTAACTATAAAACCTCGTCTCAGAAATATGGATAGATAAGTTTCTTAATATTTAGCACTTTACTTACAAAGACTGCTCGCCATAAAAGCATTATCCTCCAAACACCTTGTCAACAGGTTTTTGGGTGGCTAGACACCATCTTTATTATTACTGTAGAAAAAAAACATTTAGGTTTTGTTACTATTACTAATTTCAAGTTACTGTTGAATGTTCTTGGAACATGTACCCTGCTAAAGAAGGTGGACTATTGTATTTAAGATGGCTGCTCTTGTGTTTGGATGTATATTATCCATTTACTTTATAAACTGTATTCTCATCACAGATGAAGAAAAAAAACTTAAGGTAATGTGGTTCGACAGAAGGATGCCGAGAATACCATGGACTGAGCATGTGAGCAACGACAAAGTTTTAGAGAAACAAAAACAAAAAGAACACTTAAACTTAACACCAGACAGAGATAGCTAAAATTTCTAGGGTATATAATGATGAAAGAGGGCTTAGAAAATTTGACACTAACAGGACATACTGAAGGACAGAGAAAAGCACCACATAAGAGGCAAAATTTTTTAAAAGCTACAAAAGACAGAAAATTGTGAAGAACTCCATATAGAAAACTGTTTTGTTTTGATGGCAGTAAATGTCTTATTACATAACATTATTTTTAAAGAAGACAAAACAAAAAAAATGATCAGTCTTTAACAGTTCTCAGTTTGGTACAAAGCTGCAAATACAGGACACCCAATGAGGATTGATCTTACTTCTAAGTAGTAATGGTCAACCAAATTAGTTTGCTAAACATTACTCAACACTGAGGTACTTCATTCTTGTACATTATATCTCTCCACAAGATTGCTTATGTAATGCTTCTCTCCAAAAGTCAAATGCACACTACTTTTGTATTGGCCACATACAACTTTTCTATTTGAGAATTGTCTGATCTGATTATACAGACTATATACAAGGTGCGATGGATAAATTGTCTTCTAAATTATGGGAAAATGAAAATAACATGGACATCTCATTTTAACGAATATATTTACCAAAATTACGCAAAAATATCTTGATATAAAAGAGTAAATTTATTCAATAAAATCACCATTGGCTTCAACGTTGGCTTCCTGATAAATTTGGAACCTCCTGCAACTTTTTTGAATGGTCTCGTTGTTTAAGTTGGTGAATGCTGTCATAATTCTTAGCTTCAGTTCATTTTTGATATTACAAGAAGTTTTATGTGTAGTGTGAGTTTTATGTGTAGAGTGCTTAACTGCACTCTTCATATAATAATCAAGGGAGTTGCAGTCTGGAGAGTTAGGCAGCCAGATGTGATAGGGTTACAAAATATTCTGGGTTTTCCTGCTTGTGTAGCAAGATGCAGAGTCCTATTGCCAGACATAGGGTCTTTCAGCAGCCACTTTCTTGACCCAGGGCAGCACTACCTTCTCAAGGCACTTGATGTAGGCCTCCATGTTGAGTCTGAAGCCCTGTGGGAAGATGAATAGAGACATAATGTTGCCATCACTAGTGTATGCTCCAAACATGTTCGTAATCACCGTTAGACTCCTTTAACTCATTCAAAATTTTCTGCACTGTCCTCAGATGAATACCTGAACAGTCTCTAATGTTTGTATTAGAGTTTCTGGTGTGAATGCCAAGTACTATATAACGCCATTTACAAATATCTGGCAGAGTGAATTGCGTCATGCTGCTCTTTTTCTCAGATAGTGCCCAACTGACCCAACTATACTATGAAGTAGACAAAATTAAAAACATAAAATGGCAATATTTTACCCGTCACACCCTGTATTTGCATTTCATGTTTTCTGATTGGACATTCCTGTTTCTAAGTTTCATCAGAAGAATTGATATTTTCTAACGATTATGCAGAAACTGAGCTTCATATCTTTTTATTTTTCTAAGATTACTTAGAGTTAACAATTATAGTTGCAAATAATATCCGTTTTTCCCTTCAGTAATGTTTACCTGAAAGAAAAACCAAAAAGAAAAATTAAGCTAACTTGAAGATCGACTGAATAATCAATTCTAATAAAATGATTCTAGACATTATTTATATTTGCTTTTCCTGACTCTTCTGCCAATTGTCTTGTCTAAAATAAACACAGGATGACCACCAATTTCGAATATATTGCCATTAGCTAAATGCATCAGAATATTTAGAAGTCACATTGATTAAGATTTCTTGCAATTTCCTGGTTTCTATGACTGCCTATAAGGGAAGCGATAAATTAGGTTGGAATGCCATGTCTTGGAATGAGATTGTTGATTTCATTAGCTTATTTGAAATAACATGTTATTGTGCTTAGTTTTAAAACTCCATGTCTTCAATAGATCTTCTTAAAAAGATGCATGGCTTTTATCTTAACTCTTTAATGTTGTCATGTGGTGTTACTCAAATTGATAACATATGGTATATTTAATTACATTTAAGTAAAATGACCTAAATAATAACAGAAGAAAATGCTGACAGTGACAGGTTTAGATTTAAAAATGTTTTTTGCTTCTTTTAACCATTGTTAAAACAGCCGAGTTCATTGTGTTTGTTTTGAGCTGATAATAAAAAATAGAATTCAGTTGTCTCGGAGTAATAAATATTTTTTTGATAATTATAGAAAATAACTTTTTTTATTATTTGCTTACAGTATTTTCATTATTCGGACAATTCTCCTCATCTTTGTTGCCATTTCACATTTGTCACGTTTCGGCCGTTGTATGCTCCAGCCTTTTTCAGGTGCTAGGAATTTCGAACCGAACCCTTTATTACAATCACTGGGGTATATGAACTCCATTCCTTGCATAGTAGTGCCTCTTTTGGTAGTCATGGGTTATCTCCCTGAAGAAGGCCAGAGTTTACAACGTCCAAAATGTCATACAAATGACAACAAAGATGAGGACAATAGTCCAAATAATGTAAATACTACCTCATCTCATAAATATAGACAAATATTATTTGCTTATTTAGGAGTCATGATTATATGAACTGTAAGTATACAGTTCCAAAGTATTCAAAAAGTTTCAAATTTATTGATAGTTCTTGTTTGGAATTTAGTGAAGCTGTCAGATGATCACGATGTATGCAATGAAAGTATAGCTAGAAAATCGTAAATCTCCTCAAAATTAGGTTTTAATTAGTTTCAGTACTATTAAAGGATGTGCGTTGTGGTGCATTGGATATCAGCTCGGAACAAGAAATCGGGGAGCCGAGTTCAAATTCCAACTGAATTCATTGCATTCACTTACGTGCAAATACCCTTGGGAAAGGTATTAATCCATCTATTCCTTCCAGTTATGGGTTAAATAACAGGACAGAAAGCAATGGCAACCTACTGCGGGATAATATTCTACCCAGTCAGTCATGTCTCTTTCAAGACATGATCGCCTAAGCGTGTATCACATATGGCACTTAACTGACTATTTTGTACAGATGCAAGAGCCAATGTTTTTTTGTTTTTTTTTTTAAATAGATTATCATAAAATATAATTTACCCTGAACTTTACAAAAACAAAGCTGGCTTCAAAGTCCTGGACGATGTTATTTTTGCTCTCAATTGGTAATTCTTTTTCAGACATGAATTATCAGCTTAATACACTTTAAGAGAAAGGACAAAAAAATCTTTATCATAAACTCAAGTCCAATTCTCTAATCTTCTTGCTATCCTGTTCAAAATCTTCAGCAGCAATTGATTGAAGCAAACAAAACAGAAGCACACACATCAACAGACAATGCAAAATAGTTATAGCTAAAATTGATTAGTTTTCTGCTAAGTTCTCATTTGAATAAATGACTAGAAAGTTCTCTTCTCTTGTGGCCACTTGATGCTGCTGTCTTATACAATGGCTGATTGAAGGAAAAATAAATGTGAATGCTGAAGAAAATACGGATTCATTGGAACTTTGGTAATTTCTGCAGGGAAAAAAGAAGTAAAACCTTATGATGGAATATTTTCTATTTTGCTTTCTTTCTTTTCCATTTTTTTCCTTCCTCTCCACAGAAAATGGTTGAAAATTATAAAATGAACAATTAAGAAATATTTAATTAAAGTAGGATAATATATTTTGCCTATTTTTTCTTTTCTAATGATGCATGTGAAGAATAAAGCTTTGAATTGTTTTAAACTTAAATTGTCAGTAAAGTTGTAAGTAGTGAAATTTGAAAATAAAACAGGACCCATATTACTACAGATGGTTCAATCTAGCAACACCACTTTTTTTTTTTCTAATCATGGCCTCCTCTGTTCCCCTCTGGTCTCATTCTGCACTGTTTACCTCTGGCTGTGGCCTGCATTGTTCCCACTTGCAGGAGAAACCTGATTTTGTTTCTTTCTCATTTCTTCTCTTCCTTTTTTTGATTCACTGAGCGGATTCAAGTTTGTGTTTAAAGTTTACTGAAAAATAAACAGTTTCAGAAAGAAAACTGTTTTATTTGATTCCAAGTGACAAGCATCCGAGGAAAACTGGAAACATTATATAGGATTACAGCCATGTGACATTGAAACTGTTTCCTGTACTATCACTGAAGTGATGCAAAGTTGAGCCTGGTCAGTACTTAGATGGGTGACTGCTTGAGAATAACATATGTAAGCTTGGGTGCGTGGGTGGTATAATGAATAATGGCTTGGAATTATTAATTAGAGAGCAGTTTTAATTTCGATTGGATTTGTTATATTTACTCATGAGCAAAATATCCTTGTTAAAGGTATGAATCCACTTCCCCCCCAGCTATGGGTCAATTAGCAAGAGTTCTTTCAATAACTCATTATTTCTCCAAAAAAATTCTTACAATGTAAAACAATATTTTCTTACTTTAAATAACCTGCAAAGTTGTAAAAAAACAAAAAAAACAAATAAAAAAAATTGATATTTTTAAATAACTGATAGTCATTTCATGACCATTACAGATTAAGAATTGATGTTAAATGAAAAAAAAAAGCAATTACCATATTGGTCAAAATATGAATGAAAAATAATTCCATTTTTATTTATTTATTTTTTTTTCCCCAACACAAAATTTGAAAAAAAGCTCATTTTTGAAGATTGATTTTTGTTTCTTAGTCACCTCTTTATGAAGAATGGTAGTCTGTGCCATTGTACAATGTACTTTATGGACATGGATCACAATTATAAGAAACATCCCTACAAAGAAACATCCCTACAAAGAAACATCCCTACAAAGAAACATCCCTACAAAGAAACATCCCTACAAAGAAACATCCCTACAAAGAAACATCCCTACAAAGAAACATCCCTACAAAGAAACATCCCTACAAAGAAACATCCCTACAAAGAAACATCCCTACAAAGAAACATCCCTACAAAGAAACATCCCTACAAAGAAACATCCCTACAAAGAAACATCCCTACAAAGAAACATCCCTACAAAGAAACATCCCTACAAAGAAACATCCCTACAAAGAAACATCCCTACAAAGAAACATCCCTACAAAGA
This sequence comes from Ascarosepion bandense, assembly GCA_037127315.1. Taxonomy (NCBI): domain Eukaryota; kingdom Metazoa; phylum Mollusca; class Cephalopoda; order Sepiida; family Sepiidae; genus Ascarosepion; species Ascarosepion bandense. The sequence goes on along the minus strand of JBBBDQ010001552.1, from coordinate 1,414,231 downwards.
AACATCAACTTGCCAAAAATGAGATTTTTGTTAATATTTTTTTTTTTAAATTGAGCTTTTATTTTCAATCATTTTAACTCATTTCTTTTCTTTTTTTTTTTTTTTAGTATTCTCGAGAAACAGATACATCGTTAGCAAAAGCCAGGCAAGAGGACAGACAGAATTTGTTTGCCTTATATCCAGATATGAAAGTAAGTTGTGAGGTGGTGGTTGTTATATTGTTAACATTTTTCTTTTCTTTTATTTTTCAAAATAGTTTCTTCTTTCCATCATTTAGAGGCTAATTCAACAGATCTTTCTACAAATTATATATGAAATAGCAAGTATTTATATACACGCACTGTTGCCTCTCTGTGCTTTTTTGATAAATTCATGGTAATTCTTCAGATCAGCACTTTACTATGGCACTCAGACTTTATGAATTTAAGATCAGTATTAGACTGACATTGAGATCTCATCAGTTTAGGGTTATCTGGCCAGATATAGCTGTAAGTTCTATGCTAACAGTTTCCTTTCTCACTTCTGGAACCATGCTTTCCAGCCAACTTTAATCTGCAAAAAATTTAAATGCAATGTTAATTGCTATCAACTGTTATTTACTTTTTCTGCTCATTATTAATATTTCTGTTCCTAATTCTTCCACATCCTGTCATCCCATGTGTAGGGATTTTACTGCCTTGCCTGAGGGAATACTGATAAAACACATACATACACACACACACACACTTTTTTCTCTCTCTCTCTCATGGAAAGAACCACAATATTTTATCAGGATGTCATGGCTGATCATCAAAAGTTTTGCCATATCCACAAAAATCATACGGACTTCTTCATTCTTTACGTGTAGAGAAAAAGAAGTATCTATGGTACCCTGTCCAGAATGGAACTCTCACTGATTTTCAGGAGAGACTTCATCTACCAGCTTAGATATGGTTCTATCCAAGAATACACGAAATATATATAATGATAAAAATATAGTTTTAAGATATGCTATGCTTATAGGTAAAACTGTTCAATATCAGATATAGAGCATGTACAAATACAAAAGTGATTGTTTATGTCAATGCTGAATGGCACCAGCCCCTAAGTTACAGCTTCTATAACTTTTATAACTCAATTGGTTGTGTAATTTCCCAAGAAAAAAAATTAAGAGACGTGAGTTTAAGCCTTACTAAAAGCTATTTTTTTCCACTTATTTTCTCATAGCCTTACAATAAGAAACAGAATGAAAAGTAACCCAAATTAATATGAAAGAATTACTTTCAAAAAACACTCATTCTTGTACATTGCAAATTGTGTATTTTTTTAGTTTCTATCCTTAAATAATTTTTTAATAATTTGGCTTTAGTCTTGCCACCAACAAATTAAATATTTTAAAATGTTGGTCATTTTTGCAGCAATAAAAAGTTATTTCTTCTAAAATGACTTGTAGCATTTTGGTAATAATCAGACTTTAAAAAGTGTTCTGATGACTGCCAAGGCAGATGATTTTCTGTCTTTCATCAAAGCGTGAGAGCTGACCTACAAATCACTGTGACTGCTACGACTTCTAACTCCAAATGACAAATGCATCTGGGACTGGTTTTTCTTGCGTCATTACTCCCGTTGAGTGTATTTTTAACAAGAAGCATCAGACCATTTGATTGTAAATTTTGTCTCTGTCCAACAACCCTAATCTTGGTTTAGTCTTTCCAATATATTTTCTTTCTTTTATTTCTCTGTCTGTCTGTCTGTCTGTCTGTCTCTCTCTCATGTTTTTCTTCATCTTCTTCCACTTTCTGCTTTTGTATTCTTCACACCTCTTAAAAAACATTCCTTTCTTTTCTGTCACTCATTTTTATCTGCATTTTCTATTGTTCAGTCTCTCTCTCAGTAGAACAGAAGAAGAGGTTGTTCTGTCTCTCTCTCTCTTTCTTTCTGCTGTCGTGTGTGTGTGTCTCTCTCTTTCTCTGCTGTCGTGTGTGTGTGTGTTCTCTCTTTCTTGCTGTCGTGTGTGTCTCTCTCTCTTTCTGCTGTCGTGTGTGTGTCTCTCTCTTTCTCTGCTGTCGTGTGTGTGTCTTCTGCTGTCGTGTGTGTGTCTCTCTCTTTCTGCTGTCGTGTGTGTGTCTCTCTCTCTTTCTGCTTGCTTGCATGTGCGTCTCTCTCTCTTTCTGCTGTCGTGTGTGCGTCTCTCTCTCTCTCTGCTGTCGTGTGTGTGTCTCTCTCTCTTTCTGCTGTCGTGTGTGTGTCTCTCTTTCTGCTGTCATGTGTGTGTCTCTCTCTTTCTGCTGTCGTGTGTGTGTGTCTCTCTCTCTTTCTCTGCTGTCGTGTGTGTGTCTCTCTCTCTCTTTCTCTGTCGTGTGTGCGTCTCTCTCTCTCTCTCTTTCTGCTGTCGTGTGTGTTGTGTCTCCCTTCTCTCTCTTTCTCTGTCGTGTGTGCGTCTCTCTCTCTCTCTTTCTGTCGTGTGTGCGTCTCTCTCTCTTTCACGCCGTGTGTGCGTCTCTCTCTCTTTCTGCTGTCGTGTGTGCGTTTCTCTGCTGTCGTGTGTGCGTCTCTCTTTCTCTGCTGTCGTGTCTTCTCTGCTGTCGTGTGTGTCTCTCTCTTTCTGCTGTCGTGTGCGTCTCTCTCTTTCTGTCGTGTGTCTCTCTCTGCTGTCGTGTGTGCCTCTCTCTTTCTCTGTCGTGTGTGCGTCTCTCTCTCTCTGTCGTGTGTGCGTCTCTCTCTCTTTCTGCTGTCGTGTGTGCGTCTCTCTCTCTCTCTCTTCTGCTGTCGTGTGTGTCTCTCTCTCTCTTTCTGCTGTCGTGTGTGCGTCTCTCTCTCTCTCTTTCTGCTGTCTGTGTGTGCGTCTCTCTCTCTCTCTCTTTCTTGCTGTCGTGTGTGCGTCTCTCTCTCTCTTTCTGCTGTCGTGTGTGCGTCTCTCTCTCTTTCTGCTGTCGTGTGTGCGTCTCTCTCTCTTTCTGCTGTCGTGTGTGCGTCTCTCTCTCTCTCTGCTGTCGTGTGTGCGTCTCTCTCTCTCTCTCTGCTGTCGTGTGCGTCTCTCTCTCTCTTTCTGCTGTCGTGTGTGCGTCTCTCTCTCTCTCTCTGTCGTGCGTCTCTCTCTCTCTGCTGTCGTGTGTGCGTCTCTCTCTCTTTCTGCTGTCGTGTGTGCGTCTCTCTCTTTCTGCCGTCGTGTGTGCGTCTCTCTCTCTCTCTGCTGTCGTGTGTGCGTCTCTCTCTCTCTCTTTCTGCTGTCGTGTGTGTGCGTCTCTCTCTCTCTCTTTCTGTCGTGCGTCTCTCTCTCTCTTTCTGTCGTGTGTGCGTCTCTCTCTCTCTTTCTGCTGTCGTGTGTGCGTCTCTCTCTCTCTCTCTGCTGTCGTGTGCGTCTCTCTCTCTCTCTGCTGTCGTGTGTGCGTCTCTCTCTCTCTCTCTGCTGTCGTGTGTGCGTCTCTCTCTCTCTCTTGCTGTCGTGTGTGCGTCTCTCTCTCTCTTCTGCTGTCGTGTGTGCGTCTCTCTCTCTCTTTCTGCTGTCGTGTGCGTCTCTCTCTCTCTTCTGCCGTCGTGTGTGCGTCTCTCTCTCTTCTGCGTCGTGTGTGCGTCTCTCTCTCTCTCTTTCTGCTGTCGTGTGTGCGTCTCTCTCTCTCTTTCTTGCTGTCGTGTGTGCGTCTCTCTCTCTCTCTTTCTGTCGTGTGTGCGTCTCTCTCTCTTTCTGCTGTCGTGTGTGCGTCTCTCTCTCTCTTTCTGTCGTGTGTGCGCGTGTCTCTCTCTCTCTCTCTCTCTTTCTGCTGTCGTGTGTGCGCGTGTCTCTCTCTCTCTCTCTCTCTGCTGTCGTGTGTGCGCGTGTCTCTCTCTCTCTTTCTGTCGTGTGCGCGTGTCTCTCTCTCTCTTTCTGTCGTGTGTGCGCGTGTCTTTCTTGCTGTCGTGCGTTGTCTCTCTCTCTTTCTGTCGTGTGTGCGCGTGTCTTTCTGTTGTCGTGTGTGCGCGTGTCTCTCTCTCTCTCTTTCTGTCGTGTGTGCGCGTGTCTTCTCTCTCTTTCTGTCGTGTGTGCGCGTGTCTTCTCTCTCTTTCTCTGCTGTCGTGTGTGCGCGTGTCTCTCTCTCTCTTTCTGTCGTGTGTGCGCGTGTCTCTCTCTCTCTCTTTCTGTCGTGTGTGCGCGTGTCTCTCTCTCTCTGCTGTCGTGTGTGCGCGTGTCTCTCTCTCTCTCTTTCTGTCGTGTGTGCGCGTGTCTCTCTCTCTCTCTCTCTCTCTCTCTCTCTGTCGTGTGTGCGCGTGTCTCTCTCTCTCTCTTTCGTTCGTGTGTGTGCGCGTGTCTCTCTCTCTTTCTTGCTGTCGTGTGCGCGTGTCTCTCTCTTTCTTGCTGTCGTGTGTGCGCGTCTCTCTCTCTTCTGCTGTCGTGTGTGCGCGTGTCTCTCTCTCTCTGCTGTCGTGTGTGCGCGTGTCTCTCTCTCTTCTGCTGTCGTGTGTGCGCGTGTCTCTCTCTCTTCTGCTGTCGTGTGTGCGCGTGTCTCTCTCTCTTCTGCTGTCGTGTGTGCGCGTGTCTCTCTCTCTCTCTTCTGCTGTCGTGTGTGCGCGTGTCTCTCTCTCTCTCTTCTGCTGTCGTGTGTGTGCGCGTGTCTCTCTGTTCTGCTGTCGTGTGTGTGCGCGTGTCTCTCTGTTCTGCTGTCGTGTGTGTGCGCGTGTCTCTCTGTTCTGCTGTCGTGTGTGTGCGCGTGTCTCTCTGTTCTGCTGTCGTGTGTGTGCGCGTGTCTCTCTGTTCTGCTGTCGTGTGTGTGCGCGTGTCTCTCTGTTCTGCTGTCGTGTGCGTGCGCGTGTCTCTCTGTTCTGCTGTCGTGTGCGTGCGCGTGTCTCTCTGTTCTGCTGTCGTGTGCGTGCGCGTCTCTCTCTGTTCTGCTGTCGTGTGCGTGCGCGTCTCTCTCTGTTCTGCTGTCGTGTGCGTGCGCGTCTCTCTCTGTTCTGCTGTCGTGTGCGTGCGCGTCTCTCTCTGTTCTGCTGTCGTGTGCGTGCGCGTCTCTCTCTGTTCAGCTGTCGTGTGCGTGCGCGTCTCTCTCTGTTCAGCTGTCGTGTGCGTGCGCGTCTCTCTCTGTTCTGCTGTCGTGTGCGTGCGCGTCTCTCTCTCTCTCTCTCTCTCTCTCTCTCTCTCTCTCTCTCTCTCTCTCTCTCTCTCTCTCTCTCTCTCTCTCTCTCTCTCTCTCTCTCTCTCTCTCTCTCTCTCTCTGGCTTCTTTTCCCGCACTTCCCGCCTGTGGAATTCCCTTTCGTATATTTGCTTCTCTGACAGCTACAATCTCCAAGAATTCAAATGTAAGGTCAGTTGCCATCTCCTATCTCACAGACTTGTTTCCTTTTCCTTAAGTTCTTTTCTCCATTCACTCTACTCTCACACAACTCTCTTCACACCAGTGTTCTCATCTTTCTTACCCATTCTCTGGCACCCCCTATAACTTGTTCCTCTTTCCCTTCATTTTCCTCCTATGTAACCCCTGCACACCAGTAGCAGTAAAACTGCCTTGCTTGGGGTGAAATGATTCTAAAAAAAAATATTTTTTGTGTGAAGATATGATTCTTAATAATCTTTTTTTTTTCTTTTTTTTTTTGTTCTCAGTATTTAAATTAATATCATCATTTTTAATGTCTTTATTATATCAAATGATATTCATTGTCATTCCTCAGATGTTGTTTCAGTTTTTTTTGTTTTTTTTATTATTATTTAAGTGTTGATTTCAGCTTCCAGGCATTTTAAGTAAAATAACTTATATGGTTACCAGTTTACCCATTCTGTCTAAAATGTCATATGTTGTTTTTATATGTGAATCTATAAATATATTAATAAATTGCCATTACATTGGAGATAACTCTTAAAACATTTGGGCAGACCTGATGGAGACTACCGCCACCTTTAAATTTGTTGTTTTTCATTTTTTAAAAACTTTTTTTAGTGCAGTCTTATTGATTATTACATAAAGTTTCCGATTATCAAAATTAGGGGGGGGGGCTCAGTTTCTCATAGTGTTATAGTAAATCAATCCTCCATTTGGGAACCACTCCCATTGGGATGGCTTTCTTTGTTTTTTTTTGGGACGAGTTGTTGCTCTTGTTTTTGTTTTTTGCAAGGTTGTCTTCATCTAGCTGATGTTTTAGTATTAAGTATTTCTGCTGCACCCTGTATATATATATATATATATATATATATATATATATAGTTCTTTTACATTATGCTATATTTATGGGTAAAGGTGTCCAGTATAAGAGATAAAGCATATGTAAGTATAAAATGAGTCATGAAGCAGCAACTCTCTCTTTCCTGCTTAATCATTGATCAGGTCATGAAGATTGTGTTAAGTATGAAACCCTGTTGTTATTCAGCAATCCCTCTTTTATACAGGTTTCATTGAAGATTAGTGATAAAGCAAAATGATTAAATTGATTATATTTTTCTTGCATTCAAGAAAGAAAAAAAATTTTTTAAATCAATGCATTGCCTTGTCAGTCATCTTTATTGAAAACTCTGAGTGTGCACGCACATGTTCATTAGTAAGTCTCAAGCTGGAAAAATAGTTGAGCTGAATTTTGATTTAAAACTTTCACTGGATAAGTTCATTCCATGTAACTGACTTCATTATAAGCATCTGATGATTGCTTCGACCAAAATTCAGATTGATTTTATTTTTTATATAGATTTGTTGTTTTTACTACAAGTTTAAAAACATAATCTGAAGCTTATAAATCTATTTAACATGTGAATTAGTTGCTTGATCACTGTGATAGTTTCTTTATTCTTTATTATTGTGTAATGTTTACATGATATAATTTAGATATGTAAAAGATAGGGGACTTAGTGTGTTTGAAATTTCTCTTTGTTTATATGGTGACCTCACTTGGAATTTGGTCTGAGAAATGAATCCGTGAATACTTGATACTCATCACCATGCCAACATATTTTATTATTGATGCATTCTAAAAGCTAAGCAGAGTATTAAGAGACAGAAAAATTTTGTTAAAAACAAAGAAAAGAGTATTTCACTGTTATGTGATATCTATCCTCTTGTCTGGCAGTGAATACTGGACAATCTCATCAAAAAGAAAGAAGTTACTTGAAACAACAGAAATATGGTTCTACAGAAAAATGCTGAGGATTCTATGGACCAAACGTATTAGCAACGATGAGATTTTGAAGAAAGTGGAAGCAAAAGGAAACTCATACTTAGCAACAGAAAAAAGCAGGTGAAATTTCTGGGGCACGTAATGAGAAAGGAGGACTTAGAGAACCTGATACTCACAGGACATATTGAGGGAAAGAGGGATGGGGAAGTAGCACATAACACACTTTATGAGATTGAGTAAATAGATGGCAGGACAGGGTTTGGGAGTCATAGCAAGAAGACAAAGCTTATTAAGAGCTATAAAAGACAGAAAGATATAGAGGGCCATGATCATTTACTCCATGAAATGACACAGCATATAAAAAAAAACTCATGTAAAAATAGGGAATAGTTATTTTTCATGATCTTCTGATCAAATTGTCTTTGACTTTTTTAAGATGATCTATGGTTGTGAATTTTATGACGACAGTTTCATTTTTTTCTTCATAATCTTGTTGGAATTTTTGAACAGAATGGTTCTATTACTGCAGATAGAAACTGGCATCATTTTCATGTGGGATGGTGCTCTTTGCCATTATTCTGTGTGTTAAAAGCAAAACTGTTTTATGATGATAATGAACTGTTAGAATGACTACCCAACTTTCTGAATTCATTTGAAAATACAGAGGTGTCATTAGAGTATATAAAATTCCTGAAATTCTGCTATGGAACTTAGCAGGATTGACAAATTAAAGGCAATGTGGCATTGTGATGATAGTAATAAATAAAAATAAACAGCAAAAAGACCAAAATTTCACCATTCCTAAAGATAGACAGATAATAAAAATTGCCAGGCAAAGAAAGCTATAGTTTGACCAACCAATTAGAAACTTTCAAAACCAGGATGTAAGAAAAGAAATAAATTTTTCCCCATTTCTAAAAATAGTTCAATCAATCAGAAATCTTTCACAACCAGGATATAAGCAAGCAGTTTTTTCAAAGTGGATCTACACACGTGTAGAAAAACAGATAGAAAATCTACCAAAATCAGTTGATAAATAAATTTTATCCATTCTTTGATGTTGTGGTTATTGTGAAACATCCAGAGATGAAATGGAACATTTGCATGACTAGCTGGCAACATAAGATGGCTACACTGTTCTTGTTAAATAAAAAAAAAACATACCTTCATTTACCATGTGGTCAAGCAGTGGCTACTACATTTGGTCAAATTTATAAATATATATATTTACATCTTTCCAGACTCTTTCTCTAGCTCTCTTATGCGCCAGAGCTTACAGCCACATTACATGGGAAAACTAGTTCCTATACAATCACTAAAGTTAATTGATGTCAAGCTGATCAGGACCTAGATGGGTGACTGCTTAGGTATACAAGATGCTATAAGTTTAAATGTGTGGATGGTGTAATGGATAATGACTTGGAATTGTTAATTGGAGAGCTGAGTTCCAGTTTCTGTTACATTCATTATAATCATTTACAGATATGAATCCACCTTTTCTCTCCCCAGATATGGTTTAATTAGTAAGATGTGTATCACTAAACCATTATTATAGCAAAAAACTAGATCTTACAATCTAAAGGTATTTTATGGCTTTAAATAACCTTCAAAGGGTTGATAAACCATAGAATATGAATTAGTCTTAGGCACTAGGATTTTTACACTTGAACTCTTGAAACTCTTTCACCTTATTCTTCTGTATTATTATTATTATACTATATAAACATTTATGTTTTTTTTTTATAAACACTGTGTATTTACATTATACGGACTATTGTCCTCATCTTTGTTGCCACTTGTATGACGTTTCGGCCACTTTATGCTCTAGCCTTCTTCAGGTGCTAAGAATTTCGAACCAAACCCTTTATTACAACTACTGGGGTATATCATTCTCATTCCTTGCGTATTAGTAATGCCAGGATTGGAAGTCATGAGTTATCTCCTAACCCTGCAAGTTGTTCACCACTACTGTAGCCTGGTATTGAACTCACAACTCGTCACAGGAACTAACCAATGTCTATATTCACTGGGTCACGTGTCCTTAAGCAGCAGTGGTGAACAAGTAACTTGCAGGGTTAGAGGGAGACAATTTATGATTTTTAATTGTGGCATTACTATTAGGCAAGGACTGAGAATGATATATCACGGTTTGAAAATCTTAGCACCTGAAGAAGGCCAGAGCATACAACAGTCGAAACATTGTACAAATGGCAACAAAAATGGACAATAGTCTGAATAATGTAAATACTACCTCATCTCAGAAATATAGACAAATACTGTGTATTGTCTTTTTAATCATTACACAAGGCCAGATACACCCAAATCATTTATTTCAATATATAGTGGCAACAAACATTATCAAACCTCCATGCCATAGCCTCTTTGTCCATTTCATATGTTAGATGCTGTGTGTAGATATTTGAATTATTTGTTCTCTTTCAAACAGTGGGTGTGAATAGCAGACATAAATAATTTCATTGTTCAATCTGTAGTCAATAACATGCATGTATGCAAAATATGATACATAAATAAGAAAAAGTAACTAATAATGTCAAACAGATTCAGGATTTGTGAATTGGTCATTTCTTCTCTGGCTTAATCCATCTTAGATTTATCTTCCAATATCCTGACAAGATGGTGAGAATATATTTGTCTTATCCAAATCTATTCTTAGAATTCAGAGATCAAACCACATTATCCTTTCTTTGTTTTTATATACACAAACACACAAGATGGAAGAAGAATCTGAATTATATAGAAGGTAGTTGTTGTGCAAAGCCTATTTTGTCACAAAATACCTCATTAGCAATGACTAGAAAAAACATAATATCCATTGGAACTCATTAGCAAAGACTAGATCATTAAACTTTATATCAAATGTGTGCATGCATGGAAATGTGTGTGTGTGTGTGTGTGCACATAAGATGTTTTTTTATTTGTGAGTAAAATTACTTAATGAGATAGAATATGTGTAAATACATGAGTGGACACTGAGGTCAACACTGAATGGAAACAGTCTGTTTCTGGTTGATTTGTTCATTATTTTTTTGTTGTCAAGCCACCATACAACACATAACCTGAAGATTACATTCAAGCATGAAACAGACTGTAGCTTCTTGGTGTTGGCCTCAGTTTCTTATATATATATATAAGTGATGAGGGTGGACATTATGTAAGTGTTTATCTGAATTAGCTATATGTAACTGTATGTTCTATTCTAATAGTCTCACACTTCTCACCTGTGGGAACTTTCTTCTGGTTTTGTTTTCCTGCCACCAAAAATTTTAAATGCAATGCCAAGTTTAAGTCGTATCATCTTGATAGCTGTTCACAACTCCATTATTTGTGAATGCAGAATTTTGTATATGAATAGACCTCTCCACTGCATGCCATAAATGTGCAATTGGGTTCATGTCTGGCAAATCTATACCATTTATTGAAATTTTCCAAAATGCTCTATAAACCAATCCTGTTTAATTTGAGACTCAGTCATCCTAACAATTAGTTAAATATCCCATCCTTCTGACACTGACTATCTTGTCTCATTTAAACTCCAGTAATTCTGCCTTCTATGATCAGTCTGACCAGTGTTCATATTAATTAATATGTATCAGAACATAGCTGGGTCCTGGGCATGACGGTAAACTGTATCCTGCAGCAAGACCTCTGCGGGGTTGTGAGGAGCATGGAACCACCTTTTAATTGCTGTTGTTCTCAGGTCTACTCTGACCTGGAGTGGTTGCAGTTGTTAGGGTCCCAGCTATGGCAAATAGTTAATCCACAAACTGGTGTCAAAACACTATGAAAGTATAAAAATACACTTTTATAGAAATATATGCATAGAAATGGACTCTTATAGAAGAATATGCGTAGAAGTGGACTCTTATAGAAGAATATGCGTAGAAGTGGACTCTTATAGAAGAATATGCGTAGAAGTGGACTCTTATAGAAGAATATGCGTAGAAGTGGACTCTTATAGAAGAATATGCGTAGAAGTGGACTCTTATAGAAGAATATGCGTAGAAGTGGACTCTTATAGAAGAATATGCGTAGAAGTGGACTCTTATAGAAGAATATGCGTAGAAGTGGACTCTTATAGAAGAATATGCGTAAAAGTGGACTCTTATAGAAGAATATGCGTAGAAGTGGACTCTTATAGAAGAATATGCGTAGAAGTGGACTCTTATAGAAGAATATGCGTAGAAGTGGACTCTTATAGAAGAATATGCGTAGAAGTGGACTCTTATAGAAGAATATGCGTAGAAGTGGACTCTTATAGAAGAATATGCGTAGAAGTGGACTCTTATAGAAGAATATGCGTAGAAGTGGACTCTTATAGAAGAATATGCGTAAGAGTGGACTCTTATAGAAGAATATGCGTAGAAGTGGACTCTTATAGAAGAATATGCGTAGAAGTGGACTCTTATAGAAGAATATGCGTAGAAGTGGACTCTTATGAAAGAATATGCGTAGAAGTGGACTCTTATAGAAGAATATGCGTAGAAGTGGACTCTTATAGAAGAATATGCGTAGAAGTGGACTCTTATAGAAGAATATGCGTAGAAGTGGACTCTTATAGAAGAATATGCGTAGAAGTGGACTCTTATAGAAGAATATGCGTAGAAGTGGACTCTTATAGAAGAATATGCGTAAGTGGACTCTTATGAAGAATATGCGTAGAAGTGGACTCTTATAGAAGAATATGCGTAGAAGTGGACTCTTATAGAAGAATATGCGTAGAAGTGGACTCTTATAGAGGAATATGCGTAGAAGTGGACTCTTATAGAAGAATATGCGTAGAAGTGGACTCTTATAGAAGAATATGCGTAGAAGTGGACTCTTATAGAAGAATATGCGTAGAAGTGGACTCTTATAGAAGAATATGCGTAGAAGTGGACTCTTATAGAAGAATATGCGTAGAAGTGGACTCTTATAGAAGAATATGCGTAGAAGTGGACTCTTATAGAAGAATATGCGTAGAAGTGGACTCTTATAGAAGAATATGCGTAGAAGTGGACTCTTATAGAAGAATATGCGTAGAAGTGGACTCTTATAGAAGAATATGCGTAGAAGTGGACTCTTATAGAAGAATATGCGTAGAAGTGGACTCTTATAGAAGAATATGCGTAGAAGTGGACTCTTATAGAAGAATATGCGTAGAAGTGGACTCTTATAGAAGAATATGCGTAGAAGTGGACTCTTATAGAAGAATATGCGTAGAAGTGGACTCTTATAGAAGAATATGCGTAGAAGTGGACTCTTATAGAAGAATATGCGTAGAAGTGGACTCTTATAGAAGAATATGCGTAGAAGTGGACTCTTATAGAAGAATATGCGTAGAAGTGGACTCTTATAGAAGAATATGCGTAAGTAGGACTCTTATAGAAAGAATATGCGTAAGTGGACTCTTATAGAAGAATATGCGTAGAAGTGGACTCTTATAGAAGAATATGCGTAGAAGTGGACTCTTATAGAAGAATATGCGTAGAAGTGGACTCTTATGAAGAATATGCGTAGAAGTGGACTCTTATAGAAGAATATGCGTAGAAGTGGACTCTTATAGAAGAATATGCGTAGAAGTGGACTCTTATAGAAGAATATGCGTAGAAGTGGACTCTTATAGAAGAATATGCGTAGAAGTGGACTCTTATAGAAGAATATGCGTAGAAGTGGACTCTTATAGAAGAATATGCGTAGAAGTGGACTCTTATAGAAGAATATGCGTAGAGTGGACTCTTATAGAAGAATATGCGTAGAAGTGGACTCTTATAGAAGAATATGCGTAGAAGTGGACTCTTATAGAAGAATATGCGTAGAAGTGGACTCTTATAGAAGAATATGCGTAGAAGTGGACTCTTATAGAAGAATATGCGTAAGTGGACTCTTATAGAAGAATATGCGTAAGTGGACTCTTATAGAAGAATATGCGTGAGAAGTGGACTCTTATAGAAGGAGGAATATGCGTAGAAGTGGACTCTTATAGAAGAATATGCGTAGAAGTGGACTCTTATAGAAGAATATGCGTAGAAAGTGGACTCTTATAGAAGAATATGCGTAGAAGTGGACTCTTATAGAAGAATATGCGTAGAAGTGGACTCTTATAGAAGAATATGCGTAGAAGTGGACTCTTATAGAAGAATATACATTTTTAAGGGAAAACAATTCTCAGTAAAACATTTTTGAATACAAAACTAAAAGACCTTTTCAGTTTTCTAAAATAAAAAAGAATAGAACAAAAAATTTTTATTCAAATCTGACTAAATCAACCTTCCCACTATAACCGAACATTAAAAAAATATCTTAAAACCCCACCTTTTTGGCATTAAATAACCAACATCAATCAGTAGAATTTATCTGCAATTTGATTTATTTCTGGATTTTTACCTTCTGCCATCACAAATTATTTTTGTATCTGTTAGATTATTTTTTATTACTATTCATCACCCAAGTCTCAAGAGTCACTCAAGGTAAAGTGTTAAATTACAAGGATGTAATAAGGGGGTACTGGTAGGAATCAAGATGTGCATGTTATGAGAATATATTGGATAGATAATGATTGATCCTTGACTTGAAGAGGCCAAAATTGTAGCGATCAGAGAAGCATCTTCTCAAATTCCACAATGCAACAGTTCTGGAGAAAAAACTGTTGAGTAGAACTTTCTCTTCTTCATTGGAATATGAAGGTAACAAATATGAGTTGACTTGGTGTGCATGGCATTAAATGTTTTCTGTTAACAAATACATAACCAGTTGAATAGTGTCTTGCAAAACAGAGATGCTATCTCCTCATCTACATCTCCATGGCAACTAAATGGAAATGGGGAAAAAATCTCAATATATAAAGAGAAGTGTGTGCACACATTCACATACACACACAATCTAATAATAATTAGGCATCTTTTTTTTTTTTCCTTGTTCATTTTGCTGTTTCTGCATCAGTTTAGGAGGATAGATAAATAAACTGATTGTGTTGTTGACAAATTGATATGTTATTGTTGTTCTGAGTCAAGATAGTGACAATTGTTGCAGTGGATGTGATGCAGCAAAGAAAGAAAGAAATAAAAGCAGGTCAACAATGTTTTTTACTCCTCCTTTCCAGAAGAGTTGTTATTGTTCAGTTTTTCCAAGACTCAAAATGATGTAATTTTTTTGTTTTTGCTTTCTTTCTTTTTCTGCAGCATAAGAATTGATTTCCTTGTCAGGTTGATTTCTTGAATTGTAAATTTGTCCTGAATTGAAACAGAGTGCAGATCTGTCCCACATAGCTTTTCTTGCCCATAGGGAATGGCACAACTGGATGGGGTTGAAGGTGAGGCTAGAAGAGGGCAACTAGTGTTCTTGAGTTCATAGCACTTTTATACTACATTCTTTTTTTCTTTCTTTCTGCCTTTCATTTTTCTCCAAAGGATTCAAATTGCTACAGCTGTTGAATTGATCAATCAAGTACCTTTGCCAGTGTGTAAGATAAACATGATTTTATATATTTATAACGTGTGTGTGTGAATTGAAATTTTATTTTACCAATGATGGATCATTGGCAAAATAATCTTATCAAATTTTAATTCCCAATTCTTTTTCATAAAAAGAAAATCTACAGTAACAAGACAAAATATAATTTCTGTTAAGTGATAGAATATTTGATTTTTATTTTAACTATATCATTATCGAAATTAGATTTTAACTGATATCAAATCTGTTTTTTTTTCTCATTCTACTTTTGTAACCAATAAAAAAATTACAAAAGCTTAAAAGATAATGTTGATTTTAACTTGAAAAGGAGGATAAACAAGTATGTGTCTTTTCACCGAATCTATTCATCTTGTACAGCGAGACTGTTCTGACGACTCTAGAAGTTATGCAAGGATTTGTCATCAGCAGCCATGATCTTATCAACATAGGATACACAGATGATACAGTGCTGATAGCAGACACAGAAAGGAAACTACAAGACCTCCTACAGAAGGTAGTTGAAAAAAAGTGGAAAGAAAAGATGACAAATAAACTATAAGAAAACCAAATGCATGGTCATCAGCATAAAGAGAAGCTCAAAATGCCAACTACAGGTAGGGAATACTAAAATCAAGCAGGTACAAAAATTAAATTACCTGGGAAGTGTTCTAACAGAAGAGTGAAAGTGCAACACTGTGATCCAAAAGTGAATTGGTATAGTAAAGGACACATTTCAGAAGCTGAGTAGAGTATTGAGAGACATGAAAATTTGGCTAGAAACAAAGACGAGAGAACTGGAATACTATGTGATCTATATTCTTTAATATGGCAGTGAATGCTGTACAATATCATCAAAGATGAAGGAAAAACTTGAAGCAACTGAAATGTGATTTGACAGAAGGATACTGCAGATATCATGGATCGAGCATGTAAGTAATGGTGAGGTTTTGGAAAGGATGGAAACGAAGAGGAAATTAATATTGAGCATCAGGAAAAGACAGCTAAAATTCTTGAGACATGTAATGAGGAAGGAGTGCTTGAAGAATTTGATACTCACAAGTTAGATAGAGGGAAAGAGAGATAGGGGAAAGCAGCGTGTAACATATATGATGGGCCTGAGCAAGTGGGATTTGGGTGGTGTAACAAAAGAAAGCATGCTAAGAGCCACCAAGGATAGGGAGACGTGGAAAGCCATGATCGCCTACGTCCTGAAAGGACAAGGCACGTAGAAGAAGAATATATATGCCAACTGTTTATAAGAAATTGTAATGTGAGTATAACATGGTGGATCAATTCTATATTATAATCAATATATAATCTGATCCCTCATTTTGTGGCCATGCTAGTTTCTATACATATATTTATATTCTAGATTTATGGTCTTGAGTTAGTAGATGGTAGAATGGGGTTTTGGTGGTGTAACAGGAGAAAGCATGCTAAGAGCCACCAGGGATAGGGAGACATGGAAAGCCATGATCACCTACGTCCTGAAAGGACATGGCACATAGAAGATATTATGTATATACTTGGGATTAAGTATATATTATGATAAAATTTTCAAAGTTTTCCCCCGGCCTTTTGTGATGCAACATTGATCCACCATCAGTGATGCATATGACATACTCATTGGCACAAAGGTTCTTCAACACAAACATGTATTATGCCATGGAACCATTAGAGCGGAGTTGGATTGTGGACCTTTGTAGGGCCTGATGGACATTTTGAAGAGATACTCTACATGTTCAATGTGAAACATCAATGATGCTTCAATGTTGACAATATTGGTCAAATGAACATTTCTGCCCCTTTAATAATTGTTGACTTGATTGGAAATTCATAACTGAGTATCAGTTTGAATTGTTTTTTGTTTTTTTCCTGGCTTTGGTCTTTTAAATACCAGGCAAATTGTCTGAATTTTGTCATTTCTAAAAGTCTACAAATGCCCATTGCTACACAAAATATCTATTTTTGGCTTGACTTGATCTGGACTTAATGCAGTAGAAAAATAATCTTCCTAGAGATTTGGACTTTAAATTTGTTTATTTCTTGTCAGTTTCACTTGCTTTAAGAATGTTTTTTGTCAATTGAGTTCCAGATAAATTTGCATTCTATTGTCTTACTTATTCATTGCAAATATAGTTTGCTAAATTTGCACCTGTTATACAATTATCCTTTTTATCATCAGTAAGTAATAAAAGATTTATTGAAGACAAATGTATTTTAAAATTCTATTTGAAAATGAATAAACTTTGTTCATTACACTAATTTTCTATGTGTCTGCTTAACTAGAAATTCAAATTTTGAAATTGAACAATGACAAGTTACACTACTGTGAAATAGCCAATAATCAAGCATCCTGTCATCATATGGTAGATAGAGGCTTGGGAGTCTTCCAAATTAAGCTTTTTTATATGCCTTGAAAATCAGTATTCTAAATTGTCACTTGAATTTGAACACTGATCGGGGGTTACAGTGGAAAATATGCAACTATCTTAGCTATATATATATATATATATATATATATATATATATACACACACAAACACACACACACACCTTGGTTCTAGGAGAGAAAAGCTCTTTGAGATTTTCAAGAACTCTCAAAAATTAAGGGATTTTTAGGGAATGTCATACAATATGATGTGTCATAGTACATACAATTTTCCCAAATATTATTCAAGAATTCTGTTTGTATTCATCATCATCTCATCTGTTACACCCAATGGTGTGTAGGGCAGCAACTTTTTATTACTGTTTCTGTAACAAACTGTTTTTTTATGGGGCAGTGTTGTTAGCCCTGTGACCAACCCCCAAACCTGGAGGACCGGTGGACCATTCTTAGTCCTTATGTTTACAGCACCTGGTATTCCCAAACGGTCACTCTTCTAAGTACTGACCAGGCTCAATGTTACTTAACTTCGGTGATCGGACGAGAACCGGTGTATTCAACACAATATAGCCATAGACTCTGTTTGTATTGCTATATGATAAAATCATGAATTTCATGGAGTAGCATTTAAACAGATTCTTAAAAATATATACGTTCACATTTTATGGATTTGATTGCATTAGAATAAAGGAAAAATGAAAATGCACAAGATGGTTAAAGAAAATTTTGTTTACAGTGAAAAGAACCATTCATTATTATTCTTAATATTTAAGAGGAAAACATACTTTTATGTTGCATTCATCTTTGTAGACAACTTATTTGTCTATAAGATTGTAAAGAATCCTCACTGTTCACTTCCTTCAATGAAGTCTCCCAATTCTTAGGTGGATTTTGTTTATAATCCTGATCTTCTAATCATGGATATGGTGCTAGCAATTCCACTTTCATAAAATCTTCTTGCTACAGAAACCACGGCAGCACTACCTAGGATGTTGAGGCTGTGGCCTTATAGTCCACCAGCAAGTAATTTAATGCTTCTTGTGATTTCACAGAGCTCATTCAAATTAAGGAATCGTGTCCAGCAGGGAAAATTTTATTTTTAACTTTTATGAATTTTATTTTCTAATTAATTTTAACTATGTACACTTTCATCATTTTTTTTTAATCATCAAATAAATTATACTTTGAATATTTATGTAATTATAAATTAATAGTAAGTCCTATTATGAATAATTATTTTGAAAAATAATTTACTTTTTTTTTATTTAGGTGAAGTTCTATTATTGAAGAAATTAATTGAGCAAGTATTTTTGCTCTTTGCTTTTTCAGTTAGTTTTCATTTTAACTTTTGGTCGTGTGGTTCTTCCTGTGCAAACAGGATTGTGTAGTTGGACATTTTTTAGCAGAAAAACAAGTGAAATCAAATTAACTTGCTGGATAGCATATTAAACACCTACACACTATTTACATTTAATGTTACAGTATGATGAAGTTAGGTGAGATAAGAGTACTGGTAGTCTGTGGTTTCTTAATAAACCGCCTACTAAATACATAAACTTTATATATAAGGCTTACATGATTTGGTTATTACTTTATTTGAAAAGTAAAGATTTTATTCAGACAAATTCTGTAATTTTTTTTTTCTTATGTTTCAGCCATCTACTCTTTGCCTTCAGGTATCTGTTGGATTTTAGAATGTTCCTTGAATCGAAATTTAAGGGCATCTATAGAATCTATATCTAGAACTTTATGAGGAGTGAAATAAATGAAGATTAATCAGAACAAAATAGCAATGACTAAAACAAAATAAGTGATTTTTTTATTTTAGATTGTAAAAATGTTATTGTTTTATTTTCTATTTATTTTTTTTGGTGGGGGGGATAATAATTGTTCAGTGATGGCTTACGAATGATCCCACAGCTAGGAGTGGGGAGAATATGTGGATACATACTCTTTCCAAGAGTATTCACTTGTAAATGAATATGCAATGAAAATTGGAACTCATCTCTCCAAGTCAGTATTTTACAGCACCTGGTATTCTTATGCAATCACTCTTTTAAGTACTGACTGGGTTTGATGTTGCTTAACTTTGATGATCATATGGGAACCAGTATTTCAGCATGATGTGACTGTAAGCCAACATCAGTTTTTTTTTTTATTTATTAATGTTTTTTTTCAATTAGCTTTTATTACAATTCTCAGATTATTTAGAAAAAAAGGATGTTATTTAGAAAATCAAATTCTGGTTAAAACAACACAGTAAAAACCAAAAAAAAAAATGATATCATGCCATTAATTATGAGAGGATAATTGAATCATTAAAAAAAGCAGGTTCATTAGATGAAAATTAAAAATTGAGAAAATTACAAAGCAAAAGAAAAATGGTATTCAGAAAAATAAAATTTTCCTCACTCAGACTTTTCAGAATTCTGTAATAAAATATGAGAAAGAAAAAAAATTTGTATCAGATTTATTTTACTTGACCAGTTAAGAGATTAAAAAAGAAAATGATTACTGGATAGGAAACACATGAGGTGAAATTTAGGCAAAACAAAAAAAAACAAATGTAAGGAAAACATATACATAAAAACAAGTTCTGTTCATTTTTGACTGTCTAATTCATTATTGTATTATTTGATGTGCATATAAAATATGTATAAATATTTCATACATGCTTTCTTGGTGCCATCTAGCTGCATTTATCCACTACACATGACATCTCTTTGAACTCATTTGAATTTCAGAATTCCCAAAAATATGCCAGGATAGAGCTTATAAAGTGTTTCTTACTCCACTGACAACACCCATTTCTTGAAAATGATTGATGCAGTCAAGAATATTTCCATAAAAATAGAACAAAATCTGAGCAATTTTGGGAACAATATACCAGCAATTTTAGATCCTGACATACAACATCTTATTCAAAAATTAAAAAAAAGGAAAGAAAAAAATAACACGGATCTTATCATTTAAATTTTACAAAACTTGTATTAATTTTTACTACCTAAATATACAAAAAAAAAATATATATATATATGTATGTGTGCGCGCATGTATCTGTGTACACACAATTTGCATTATGTCAAAAATAATTTTATTTAAAATAATTAATTTTTTTAAATATTGAAGCAAGTTACAATATGATGGTAAAGATCGAATAAATAGTAAAAATTTCAAAAACTTTTTATTCAATTTTAACATTCTGAACACTAACAAAATACCCATGAAGTACACTTTGATTAATAGTCAATACCATGGCCTTCCTGGTCAATAACATTAAATTTTATATAGTAACTAATCTATGAGAAGATTTTTTGGCATATTGTTCCATTCTATGAAATCAAGCTGCTGTTATATAAGTCCCTATTTAGTGATTTGTATATAACTGAGTCCATACTTCTTTCTATCATCTCTAAAATAAATCCCTTCAAAGCATGTGGACTTGATGGTATTTTTGCAATAGTCCTTTAATAATTTGCTCCCAAACTGACTTCTGCTCTGTCTAAACTATGTCTTGCTGCTTCCATCTTGTTAGCAATCTTCATCTGTTGTTCATTTTTTTTTTTAAACTTGAGTGAACCATCAGAATCATGAATCAGCCTCTTTTTGGTAAAATGCTAGAGGCTCTAATCAACTCTCAATTGGTTAATCCTCTCTCCTTGCAGTATCTTCTTTCAGATATGCAATGTGGCTTTTGCCACTCTAAGTCAACTGCTGATGTTTATTAACAGTTATTGCTGAAAATCTATCAAGCTTTAGATAAGAATGATGAAGCCCAGGCTGTTGCTTTAGACATCTCAAAAGCCTTTGACTGGGTTTAGCATACTGGTTTTCTTCACAAGTTGAAATAATACATTTCGGTGATGAATTTTTGGAACTGATTCATTTTGCAATTCAATAAGACTGAAAGTTGTCTTGAATGGCTACTCTTCTAGATCTTTTTGCATTAATGCAGGCATCCCCTCCAAAGCTCTATCATTAGACCTACATTGCTCATAATTTTCATTAATGATCTTCCTAATGGTTTCATTTCTCAACTTGGTATCTAGGCTGATACTACTTACTTCTCTCTTAATAGTAAGTCTGAGCTGTTTGATAAGGTCAAACTGGTAGCTGATCTTAAAAAAAAAATCTACATTTTTAACTGGGGCAAGGAATGGCTTGTTAATTTTAATGCCTCCAAAATGAAACTTCTTTTATTTAATTGTCTGAGAGAATAATTTTTACTTTTCATCAGTGTTTCTGCTGCTAACTTCCAGGA
Source organism: Ascarosepion bandense (assembly GCA_037127315.1). Lineage (NCBI taxonomy): Eukaryota > Metazoa > Mollusca > Cephalopoda > Sepiida > Sepiidae > Ascarosepion > Ascarosepion bandense. Next base: position 1,393,077 of record JBBBDQ010001552.1, on the reverse strand, counting down.
GAGTGATTCCTTGCACCTTCTCAGACTGTTTTCCACTGACATGAAATGAAAAGATTATATCGAATCAATTGTTGTGTCTACTGCTTGAAAAGATGATTATATAGTGTGTCCTTATAACATTTTCCACAGATCACACAGATCTGTGGTAAAGTATATGGATGCTATATTCTGATTCTCATCACAATCCAAATGTAATTAATTGCTACTGTTGTTCAAATGACCATAATTATTTCTTGACTGAGAGCATATCAACTTTAACTATTCCTAAAGTTTAAAAAAAATTCTCTAAGTTATAAATTTTTATTCTACAAGATTCCAAATAAAATTTTGTAATATGCCACTTGGAAATTATTTTAGAATATAAAACTCCAATCATTTGCATCGTTCCAAGGAAATGATATTGAATTTTTTTTTTTATTAATGTAAGAATGGGACATGGCTATTTTTGGAGCACTCGGTGCATAAAAGAAATATTTTACAAAACACAAAGAGTTTGTCAATTTTTAAGTTTATTATAGTGAAAGAAGTGATGAAATGGAAAACTGTATGCTCAACATATAAAGTTGAAAAATTTATTTACAATTCACACAAACCATGTATTAAAGAGAAAAGATGAAAAAAAGTTTTTCTTAGTTCAAAAGGGAGTTGCCACTTTTTCAGAATTTTAAAATTATTTACAAAAATTATACAAATTGTGGTTTGGTTAGCAGCAAGGATTTCTTTAATCATTCATGTATTTGTTTTTCACAAATATTTTCTGGGAAATAATAGAAATTTTCTGCAACTTCCATTGAAATTGTGAGAGGGTGGAAAGTGCGATATAGAGACCCATAGAACCAACCTTTCTAGCAGCAGATTTAGCTATAGATTCAATGTAGCCATTCCACGAGGTCAGATGAGAGAGGCCAAAGAAGGCAGTGTTTGCTTTCAGGGAGACTAGCCTGATCCATGCTGATGGGGGTAGGAGCGATTGTCTATGGTGGTTAAAGATAGCAGTTTCATTTTGGAAGGAGTAAAATTTATGAGCCATTTCTTACACCATTCCACCACAGATTGGAGGTCCTTTTCAAGATCAGCAGCGAGGTTTGCTTTGCTTTGTCAGCCTCAGCAGATTTCTTATTGAGGTGGGAGTAAATAGTGGTGTTGTCTGCATAAATGTCTACTTGGGATCTGATTACATCAGGGAGATCATTGATGATCAGAAAAAGTGTAGGGCCTAGAATAGAGCCTTGAGGGTCACCCTCATTCATATGATAGTATCTGGAAGCATGCCCATTCAATGCTATCTTCATTATGAGATTTGAAAGGAACGACTGGATTAGATCAAACAAGCGTCCAGTTATAACCATTGCCCTGAGGCTTGCATAGAAGGCCAGCATACCAGACTATCAAATACTTTGGAGATATCAAGTGCAACAGCTCGAGCTTCACCATTCTTATCGAGAGCCTGATATATATACTCTGTGATGGTCATTAGCATATCAGCAGTAGACCTGGTGAAGCTGAAACCACACTGTTTGTTGTAGAAGAGGCTGCGAGATGTTGAACCGAAATGTTGAACCTCTTCAGCATTGATAATAGCCTTGAACACTTTGACAAAAATTGGTAGGAGGCTGACAGGGTGATAATTAGAGGGGTCTGATGGTTTTCCAGAGTTCTTAAATACAGGAACCACAGAGGAGAACTTCCAGCAGACAGGAAAGCAAGAAGCAGAGAGGCAGTAACTGTAGAGTTTGGAGAGGACAGAGGAGAGTCCAAGGGGCACATTTCTTCAGGACAATGATTGGGATTCCATCACCTCCACTCATCTTATGGGGGTCAAACTTTGAAATTAGAGTCCAGTGAGAGGGTAATCTGAACTTCACTCAGTTGAGCCTCGGTTCTAAGTGGGAAGTCGGTTGTGGATACCTCAGAGGACTCAAATGTTGAGTTGGAGAATCTGCAAGCAAAGTACTCAGTCTTGTTTGCTGAAGATGTGAGGGCCTCATATTTATTGATTAAAGCGGAGATTGAGGGCTTGCTGTTGTTTAACACATTTTTACAGAGCTGCCATTAGTCTTTGGAGCTGAACTTGCAGGATACTATACACTGCTTCATTCTGTTAGCAAGCAACAGCTTAGCATTGCATCATTAAGGATCCTCTTGCACTCATTACAAGCAGAGGCCAAAAGGTGCCTACCATAGCTCTAATAAAGGCAGTAGTGGTCAAGCAAGCAGGGGAGAACCAGGAGGACAAACGGGGTTTGAGTCATAACTTCCTGGATGGGATGAAAGCATTGATGCCAGCTTTAGCCCAAAAGAGACCTCGGATGCACAGTCTTTACTGGGAAGATTTTCATATTTATGATGCATCATTTAATGAAATTATTCCTTGAAATGGTTGACTTCTTGTCACTTCAAAGCATGCTCTTGATATCCTCACATGGCTGATGAAAGCCTTCACTGACTTATTGGGAAAATACAAGATACTAGAAACTTCTCCAAATATTGTTTTTTAGATCCACAAAGGATTCAACCAACTAGTTTCCATTTCACAAAATTTATGTTGAATTTTAAAGATTATCTAATCTTGATTTTGTTTGATCATCTTTTCTCACAGACTTGCCATAAAAGGAAATTATAAATACGAAATGTTTTCTTGTTAGTTTTTGTCTAAGTATTTGGTTCTTTCCAAGTTGTTGGTGATTCACTTTTATCAGGATATAGAACAAAATCTTTTAAATGTTCTATTTAAAAAAAAAAAGATCTTTCAAAGAAATAATTTTATTGTAATTTTTCAAACATTTTTTATTTTCATTTCATTATTTTTATTTTCAATATTTTACTGATAACAAAAATGCTGTTTTTATGAAATTAGAATTTTTCAAGCACATTTTTTTATCTGTATATAAAAGTTCTTATGCAAGGATTCACTTTTATCAGGATATAGAACAAAATCTTTTAAATGTTCTATTTAAAAAAAAAAAAAAGATATTTTTATCTGTATATAAAAGTTCTTATGCAAGGATTCACTTTTATCAGGATATAGAACAAAATCTTTTAAATGTTCTATTTAAAAAAAAAAAAAGATCTTTCAAAGAAATAATTTTATTGTAATTTTTCAAACATTTTTTATTTTCATTTCATTATTTTTATTTTCAATATTTTACTGATAACAAAAATGCTGTTTTTATGAAATTAGAATTTTTCAAGCACATTTTTTTATCTGTATATAAAAGTTCTTATGCAAGGACACAATATAGTTATCAAAACAATAAGCAATTTATTGAACTCGATCTTTTTGGTGTGACCTCTTCGCACTTACAGTAATTTATGAATAAGCATATTTCCTGAACCATTTTTTCCAAATAAAAAACTTTCTTTTTAAACTAATTAACTTTTGTAAAAATGTAGAAAATTAAGAAAAGAATTGAATGTCAGATTAACAGACACCACTTCCTCCAAATCAAATTCTAGTCATTCATTACATTTACTTGCATGTTAATACCTTTGGGAAAGGTATGAATCCGTTTCTTCTCCCCCACACCTACCATAGTAAGAATTGACAACCTACTGTGGGGAAAATTTTCACACCACATGCAGTTGAGGATCACTTGTGGTGATAAAAATTCCCATGAAAAGTTTGGGTTTAACCCACCCAGTAAGTACCTCCTTCAATCATCAATTTCTTTTCTTTTTCTTTTTCTCTTTTCTTTTTTTTTTTTTTTTTGTTTTTAAGAAAAATTTCTTCTAGCCTCAGTAATCTGTTTGTTTTCAGAAATTTATCTCTTTTCTTTTATCCTTAAATTTCTTTCTTTTTTCTATGCCTTTTATTCTCCTGTGCCTCTTTTATTTCATCCTTCCTCCTTTTTTGATTTATTCACTGAATTTTGAAACTTTTTTTTTACTTTTCCCAAACAACTTTACATATCAATGCTGCCATGAAATGAATAGTTCAAACAAAAAAGAACTCTTATCTTCAACAACTAGTAGTACATTTTTTTGTCTCCCCATTCAGTCCAACTGGCTCACATCTTGTTTCTTCAGACACCAATATCTCTCATCACCTCTTAATTGGACATTCATTGCACTTTTATCTAACAGGAAAGACACACAAAATTAATTCTTGTGGCAACATAAAACATCTGGTTCTAACTAATCATTTAAAGTGAACAATTTTCATTCAACTTTATTTCCTGTACAAGAGAGGTAACTCTGACGTTCTAATTAGATCTATAAATATTTTAGTTTTTAATTACAATTTTAGGTAAAACTAAAGAGAAATTAGTCATTAGTCTTGTTCTTTCTGAATTTCTGAGACAATATATCAAACATGTTTTCCTTACATTTTGTCACAATGTTTAGGCTTCTGTCATTTTGATGTTGACACTACACCTTCCCACTGAACAGGATGTACATTTCTGCACTCACTGACCTAAAGAGCCATTATGAAAGATTATCAAATACTGTGAATTCAAGAGAAAGGTTCAAAGAGTACGGTGATCAAAATATTGAGATAAAGATAACAAAAATCAAACTGAAAGAATGATTGTATGAAAATCTCATCAAATGTTTTTAAAACTATCTTCATTTTTAGGGTATTTAAATATATCCCAGTTTGCCTTTGCTATTAACCAATAATCTATTGATATAGAATGCAAAGAAAGTAAAATCTAAGAGGGTGCTGAAAAGTTTGTGGGCTGACTTCTTTCCCAAAATCAGTATTCTTTCTCTCTCTCTCTCATTCTTACTACCAAGTCTCAATAACTGCAGAGTTTCCATTATCTTGAATAATAACCCCCATTTTCTTTTTTCTTTTTTTTTTTTTTAAATGTTGCTGGAAGGTTTTATTTGATAATCCAATCATTTTTGCACTTAATAACATTTTGCTGATTGTCATATTCATTATTGATCATTCGTAATCATGTTGTTCCTTAGAAATAATTATTTTTTAAAAAAAGTTATTTAATTGGTAATTCATTATTTTAAAAACAAATGGTGCAACTGAAGGCTTTGTACTCAAGTACACAATCATATCCATTAATAATTGAAATTTTAAAAAAAATACTTTTACACTTGTCAGTCAGTTAAATGCCATACATGATACATGCTTTGGGCGATCATATCTCGGAAGAGACATGACTGACTGGGCAGAAGATTATCCCACAGTAGGTTGGCATTACTTTCTGCAGTAGACTGGTTGCTGACCAAGGCTATAGAACCCAATCTGTCCTATTATTTAACCCATAACTAGAGGGAAAAGATGGATTAATACCTTTCCCAAGGATATTTGTGCGTAAATGAATGCAAGGGATTCAACTGGAATTCGAACTTGGCACCACAATTTGTTGTTTTGAGTCGATATCCATTGCTCCACGACGCGCGCATCCTTGCACTTGTGCTTGATCTTAAAATATTTTTTTTTTAAGTGACTGCTCCTATTATTATTACTACTAATAATAATAAACAGAAGGTAAGGAATTATAATGATGATATTCTATTGTTTCTCATTTTTAAGGTCTTTTGTAAAATAATGATGTATTTTCTTTCTCAGGGTATTATTCTTGTTGATGAGATGACTAAAAGTAAAACTCTTATTAGAAAAATTTTTTTTTTAATCATATCACCCCGAGCAAGGCGTTAACGCCACTGATGTGCAGGGGGCTACGTAAGAGTGAAAAGATTGGAAAAAAGAAAGCTGGAAACCACATCCTAAACAAGGGATGAGCCTCTACATCTGTACAATAGACGTGGGTGGAGTGTGAACCGGGCGATAGTTTAGTCTATCTACTCCAATTGAGAAAAAAAAAATGAAAAAGAAAAGTGAAAAGATTGGAAAAAAAGCCGGAAACCACATCCTAAACAAGGGATGAGCCTCTACACCTGTACAATAGACATGGGTGGAGTGTGAACCAGGCGATAGTTTAGTCTATCTACTCCAATTGAAAAAAAAAAAAATGAAAAAGAAAAGTGAAAAGATTGGAAAAGAGAAAGCCGGAAACCACATCCTGAACAGGAAAATTACTTTCAATCTCTCAAAGACCTTTTTTCCTCTTTGTATTTTCAGAGATTTGCTTTTGGCAGCGAAGAGGAAGAAGTTTACGACAACCTGGATCAGGTCGATGTCTTCCCCAAACAGCTTGGTGACAGATTTTTATTAAAAGTTGAAGAGTTGCAGCTCAAGTTACAAGCCAACGTATCCGATGATGGAATGTTGGAAAATATACAAAATGTAAGATGTTTTTCAATTTTAACAATCGAGTTAACATTTTTTTTTTTACTTTTTAAGCAGGTCAGGTAGTCATTGGAGAGGGTTCAAACCAAATGATTACTTGCTTTATTATCTGTCAAGCAACATGACACTCCACTTTTGTATCAAAATTTCCTAAATTTGCATGTCTAAGCATGTCATTTTTAAATCTTACAACTGTCTTTCAATTAAATCATTAAATAGGTGTCGCTTAATAAACATTTCTATCCCTGAAAAATTTGGGCCACCAGTTATAAATTTACCCCATACTCATAAATTTGAATAATTTCTCCTAGTTCTCAGAAGCAATAACTGTATTACTAGTCTTACCTAAAATCTCCAAAGATTAACCCTTTATCCAATGGGTCAAAGCTTACTACTTCCACCATCAAAAAAAAAAAAAAGCAACAATTATGGATGTCATAATTAAAGATGTATTCTTGAGGCTGAATTTTCCTTGGGATAAAGAATATTAAAGAAACAAATGCCTAAGTTGTCGAAACATGATCTTTTATCAATAAAATGAATAACAGCACTTCACCAAACAATAGAAAAATTCACCTTGAGGAAAAAATTCAATAAACTTAAATAATGCCTAATGGTTAAATCCATTAAGGCGAGGAGCAAGAATCTTAACCAAAGATGGTGAGTTCAATCCTTGGTAAGACTACAAGAGTCAGTATAACTTTTTTTTTTTTCTTTAAAGGAAAGAGTTAAATTTCTTTGATATATTAATCAAGAAACATTCAAATAACTGATCTGGTTTGTCAAGTTTTACACTCAAAGTGCTCATCAGGGTCAGATATTTGATAAATCTATCAAACTTATAAACAGATATATTTATACTCTTTTGTAACAAAATGAATGCTAATTCTAAGTTTCATAGTTGAAATTCTTGTGTTAAAGTTTATTTTTCTGTAAATAAGTTCAATCAATTTATCAAACATCTGACCCCAATGAGTGTTCCAACCTGACACTCATGAGATGGCATACCAAATAAGTCCATTGAACTTTCTTGATTAATTGAATGTTACAACTTTAGTTTCCTCTTGAGAAATGTTTGGCAGAAGTTGGCCTAAAAGGCGATTAGACCACTCACTAAACTTTATTATTTGAATATTATAGATCTAGTTATCTGTATACATACAAGAATATTTTCTATCTTCTTGAAATATGCTGTTCTTTATGTAAAAATCATAAAAAGTTGAAGTTACTGCAATGTGAAACTCAGTTGGCAAACCAGATAAGACCATTGAAAATATTTTTGATTACTTGAATATTATAGCCCTAGTTATCTGTTGCTGAAGGGACAGGGCACATAGAAGAAGTTATCTGTTGAATGCTTTTTGGATGAAATATTGTTGCCTTAAAAGGACATAAGACCATTCAACTTTTCTTGATTACTTGAATATTATCACTTTAGTTATTTATTGAGCACTATTTGGCAGTTTCTATTGCCCTAAAAGAACATGACCATTGAACCTATCTTGATTAATTAAATATTGCATCTTTAGTTATCTGTTAAGCAATTCTTTGCAGCACACCTGAAGAAACAATAAATTTTAATATTTTTTCAGTTGTAATTTCATTATTATAAATTATTAAATTTGACATGGAAAAGTTATTTTGAAACATGTCTAACAAATTTTTCTTAAAATAATGCATTTTTATTTTGTCTTCTAGCATAATGTAATTATTTTTAAATATTTGCCCACATTTTTATCTTAAAAAATGTTTCTAGAAAGTTTTTATCATTAATCTAAAATCTTTAATGCATTATTTAATCTTGTGTTTCCTACAAATCTTTGGCCTCAATGTTTAAATTGTTTGATGATGGAAAATAAATCTTTAACAGTGAGATATCATAAAAATTGATCTTTAATCTAGGCCAATAATCTTTTCTTGATAAGCTGCTTATCTGCATAAGCCCATCTTGTAAAAAATTAGTTCTACAACTATTTCAATTTAGCTCTGAATCATGTGATCAAATTTTGGCAGGCTTGCTTTTTTATTTCCTATTCTATACATTCCACTTTGTAGGTTAGTTAGATTTTTCCTTGAGTGGTTTCATTAGATTTTGCCCTTTTCCAGACAGTTCCGCAGATGTTTGAGCATCTAACTAAATCTTACCAACTGTCGTTTTTTTGACCTAGACAGATAATGGATTCTGGCTACTTAGATTTACTGGACTAAACCAAATTCTCTGTAGGATTTTTTTTAACATTCCCTTATGTATGACTTTAATGCATATTTATTATGTATCTCTTTACTATTGCAAACTTAGTTTTCATTTATTCTGGCTGACTGTGTGTGTATGTCTCTCTCTCTGGTTGGCTTATTCTTTTAGATACTCTATATTCAATTTGTTTTTTGTTCATTGCTCTATTCATAACTGAATATTCATACTTTATTAAATAACAATGCTCCTCTCTTTCTCATAGTCTTACTGTATTGTTTTATTTTTTTATTTTTTTAGAATTCTTTATTTATGGAGAGAAATTGCTTTATATAAATACTGGGTATATTTTGGCATCAATTTTGAATTTATACGAGTTAAAGGTCAACAAAAGTTTTTTAGGGGTTTTTTTGTTTATTTTTTTATTCTTTGCAAGATTTTCTTGGTTTCCAGTGAAAATTTTTATATAAATTGTCCAATATCCAAATATTCTTGGCTTTCATAAGCTGTTTATTGATGAGTTTTTCTTGATATGACAATATATATATGTAAGCCGAAAGCTCAGACATGATAAAAAAATCAACAATTATTGTGATTTCTTGTCATCTTTCCATGACAACACTATCAAGCTAATCAGATCATACGAACAGCTCTTACACAAAATAGACAGACAGAACTTGTCTATATTATTCAATGAAACCTGTATCAAAATATATATATATATATATATACGTATTGTGTTTTTTATGTTATGCCTGTTTTATCTTTTTCTTTTTTTCAAATATCACATTTTCACACCATTTTCTATTTTTTTTTATTTTTGTAGTGATGTGTTGAATCAATTGGTATTGTTTTGTTTTTTTTGTTCCTATCTAGTGAACTTAACTGCAAAACACTTGCCCCTCCTCAATTTATAACTACAAGCGCACAAATGCATACTGAGATTTTTTTTTTCTAGCCAATAAAATAGGCTGGGTCTTACTTTCATCCAACTCAGTTCCAGTCTGTCTTGTCTTGAAGTTAGAACACTACGTTTGTTAATCCAAACTTGTTTTTGTGTCAATTCTTAGTTTGTGAACTTTTTCCTATGTTACTTTGCTTTATTACTGTTAATTTTCCTTGCGTATATTGTTTGCTTGCTTTATATTATTTTTTAATCCCGTTTTTTCTTTTCTTGTTATTGCTTATTGCAAAATTTGTCAGTTCTGGCACTTATTTTGCATTTCAACTATGGTTACTTACTCCACATTTTGATTGCCTTGGTAGGGAGGCTAAACAAACATTTGAACAGCAGCTGTTGTCTCTGTGTGTGTGTGTATATATATATATATACACACACACACACACACACACACACACAAACATCTGCAGAACTTCCTTCCAATTTCTTGCTTCCCTGCGGCCTACAAACTTCAAAAATTTAAATGCAATGTCAATCACCATCTTTTGTCTTTCTGGATCCTGTTTACTGTTCTTTCTTCTCACTTCATTGGGAGGAAATGATATATTAATTTCACCCACCATAAGCAAGCCAATAAAACTAATAATAATATCTTCAATAGCATGCATAGATTTTATTAGATGTATGCAAAAGTTCCTGGCTCTCTGCCTTTTTTAAAATGAATACATAGTTGAAAACCAGATTTTAGTTGGAATCTTAGTTTGTCAGACAGACAGAAATTTTAATGAATTATAAAATGACTACTTAAACTGTATCCTCATCAAAATGAACTTTCCATAAAATGTTTAAGCATAGATTTTATTATAAATTAAGTAAATGTGTTTGCCAATCCTGGTAAAACAAATTAAATTAGAAACCTTCTTTTACTTGATAACATGAAAAATAAGATTGCTGCTCATAATATTATGATCACCAAAACTGATGTTAAAATTTTTAGTCATCACTCTTAATTAAAATCAGCAAGATTAATAATACTAGTTTCAAAATAAAATCATTAATAGACACATCTCTTTGTTAATTATCTTATAAAACTAAATTATTAGTCAACATGAAGGAGTGCGGAACATTTTACTGTTCAACCTGATTCCTGAAATCACTATTTTGAAGTTTGGTCATTGAAATGCTGATTTTGGGATATAGACCTGGTCTATACATTTTCATGCCCCCTTCACCCCCACATATACTTTTTTAAAATTCTTCTATTTAAACTGAAACACTATTGACTTTCAGGTAAAGATGAATTATAATATTAATAGATATTTACTAAGTTTAATTCAGTACAACATCATAATAGATTTCTTGCTCGTGATCTGCCATGCTATTTTCAGTAGGATAGAGTTTATATGATTATAGAAAGGTATTTGTTGAACTGGCCTAATTTCTATTTTAGGCTGCATTTCTAGAGCATTTACTGACAGTAGAAGTCACTCTCAATGGCATGTCAGAATAAAGTATAGAAATATTAAACTTCTTACCCCTTGTGGCCCTTAGCATTTTTCTTTCTTTGCTAAGGTGCCAACATAGCATTTCATCATCCATTCACACAAGTTTGTCAGAATTTCCCTATCTCTTTTGGCCTTGTGAGTGTTATGATTTCCTAGCTCTTCTTCATTATGTGTCCAAGTAATTTCTGCTGGCTATTGTGGATTCTGAGTATAATTGTTCTTTTTGTTGCCATTTACTTTAAGACTTCCTAATTATTTACATGCTCCATCCATTTTCAGTAAGTTTTGATAGAACCATGTTTCTGTTGTCTTCAGTTTTAGTCTCATTTTTTTTTTTAATCATCTCACTCCAAGCAAAGCATTCCACTGCCACTATTGCGCATGGGGCTACATAGGGGAAGGTAAAGAGAAGGAGTGGTTAGACATAGGGAATGTCAGGAGGAAGGTGACAGATGAGTAAGGATACCGAGGATGAGGGTTGGGCAGATGGGAAGAGTGTTTGATAGAATGGGAGCAGGTTAGTGTGTTAGGAGGTGTCTATTGACTTTACATTTAAACTCCTGGAGATTGTAGCCGTTGGGGAAGCAATCGTGTGGAAGGGAATTCCACAGTCAGGAAGTGTGAGGAAAGAAACTGTTGGAGTAGAAGTTGCGGTTGCATTTTGTCGGTTTCACTGTAAAAGGGTGGGATCTAGTTGCTAATCTAGTATCTCGTGCAAATTCGTATTTAGGGGGCACCAGTGATCTAAGTTCATCGGAGCAGAAGCCGTGAAAGTATTTATAGAAGAGAGACAGGGAAGCCATGTCGCGCTGGTGGGAGAGAGACTGCAGGCGGTCTGCCAAGTCGGTATCTATCACATTACAGACCCTCCTCTGAACCTTATCGAGAAGCCCAAGGAGAATAGCAGGGGCACCCGACCAGATATGGCAGCAGTATTCAATGCACGGGCGGATGGTAGATTTATATATGTGCAGGATAGATTTCAACGGAAAAAACTTCCGGGCCCTACACAGAGAACCGACTTTCATAGCAGCGGATTTAGCAATGGATTCAATATAGTCATTCCATTTGAGGTCCGCTGAAAGTGTGAGACCAAGGAGGCGTAGTGTTTTACTCTCTGGGAGGCAAGCCTGGTCCATGCAAAACCATGGAGATTGTTCAGTGTTCATATAAGACAATAGATATCACATAGGAAAGATACTAAGTTATAAAAGACAAGATATAACAGTGCTTGTGTGAAGACTTAGTTTTCAAAGTGCATAATTTATGAAGAATACAGAATTTTATTATAGCTTTAAAAATTGACATCATATAAAATTTTTGCTGAAATTGATTTACATTATTTTGAAGTCCTGATCAATGATAAATATTTACTCTTCAAGGTCAAATATGAAATCCATCCTTCGATTGACAGTGGCTCTACCTTAAAAGCCTGCAATAATAGCATAGACGATTAGGATAGTGCTGCTAACGTCTGTCTGGAGATAATCATTCATTACTTTCAGTCAGATAATTTGAAGAACTGAGAAGAAATATCTCCGAACAATTTGGCAATTGTTACATTTCAATTTACTGGTACCCTTCTGACAGGCAATGGAGAGATGTATGCAATTTCTTAAATAAACTAGAAGGCAAATATTAAATACGAGAACAGGGAGGATAATTTCTCGTCCTAATTTAGATAATTGTTCACCTAACATAACGCAGATGTTTATAACATTACCTCTTCACTTTCTTTTATTCTCTTATTCTTTTCTTTGACTTTTTTGTATTTTTACTCAAAGAATGAAAATCCCCAATTGATCTCCATAATGGCTTTAGTTAGGGTTGAGTTAGTCCACCTCACTATTTTTTCTCTGAAATCTATAATCATGACAATAAAAGAAAAAGGCTTTGTGTGTCTGTGTGGATACACACACACACACACACATATATATATATATATATATATAATTCCATGTCGCAATGTAAAATTGACATAACCATATAATTATATTATATTATACATATATATATATATATATACACTGCAAGCCAAAAATCTTGAGGCCAATGAAAATAAAGAAAAAATATATAATTTTTGTGTTGTTAGACTAAAACCACTTATTTCAGAATCTCAATACTGTGTATCCTCCTTGGGCATTAATTCAGTCCTATACTATTGTATGCACATGATCGTACCAATAGAAAATATCTTACTTTTGCATATGTTGTCATAATATAGCAAGAATCTATGTAGGTGAGTAGCTAAATTAATCTATCATTGCCCCACGCATGTTCAGAGAAGTGGTGGGGACTGGTCTTGCAATTTTGCTAGCCAGTAAATTTTTCAGATATATTGCAGAGTAGCACTAGCATCAAGGGAGCCAATATTAATTTTCCTGCTGGTAAAGCATATTCCCTTTTTGTTGCTGGAATGGTACCAGAAGAGATTGAACATTCCCATCTTTTGTTTTTATATATATATATATATATTGGGCAGCAACCTTTTTTGAAAACATCTTTTATTGAACACGGATAACAAGAAAAATTTAATCAATTTTTTTAATTAATTTTTTTACCGCATCCTAACATTTTTCTGTTTTGTTGGAAATAAGGAATATGAAAATTCTTCTTAATTGTTATCATTCCAACCACTTTTGGACACTTCTATAAGCATATGAAAAAAAAAAAAAATAACAACACTAGAGATATAAACACCCTTGAAAATAGATCCCGTGGCATTTTCCCTTACATACAATTTATCTTATTCTAGCCTGAGGAAGCCAAAGTGAGCAAATGCTCAGGCAACAAGCATCATTAATAAATGTTTTACTTTGTCTCATCTTCATATATATATATATATATATATATATATATGAATGCAGGTTTCATTGAATAATATAGATAAGTTTTGTCTTAATTTTGTGTAGGATCCGTTCATCCGTTCGCCGAAGACAGTGACAAAATAGTGGTGTCTTCGGCCATCCACCACGGTAGGGATGGACTTATATTTTCAATTCAATTATCTTTATTGTTAATAGCTTAAATGTTCTATGTTTACTGTGTGTTAATATTTACTCTTTGATAATGGCTTATGTGAGCCGAAAGCTTAGACTGGATAAAAAATTCAACAAATACTGTGATTTTTTTGTTGTCTTTTAACGACATCACCATCAAGTATATCAGACGGTATGAACGGATCCTACACAAAATTAATAGACAAAACGTGTCTATATTATTCAATGAAACCTGCATTAATGAAAAAATGCTGCCAAAATACACACAATATATATATATATATATATACACACACACACACACACACATGCTACCATGGTTTCAACCTTTCGGTATACAATATTTTAATTTTCAGAAGCTTTGCATGTTAAATATTTATCTTTGGTTTTTTTCTCTAAATGTGTATTGAGCACTTTTCAATACAACTGTTCACTGGTTTAATTTGATTCTGACCACTAACTGTTTACAAATGTTATCCTGTCTGGATTATAGTGCTACACTTTGCCCCAATATTCACTAGTTTACACCTACAATTCTTTTAAAATATGATAACCTCCCACTCCACTACAATCATCTCATATGGTGGCAATTTTTTTTATTTTTAAGTTTGATTTTGCCATTTTAAGTTTTCTTATATATATAATATGACCTAGTGAATGAACCACATTTCACTGCCTGACGATAGTGTCTTGAACACGGAAACTTAACAGCTTTTCAGTTGCAGTATGTTATTATTATAACAATAACTATATATTTATAAATGCTCTACTTCTCTATTGAGCACTTTTATAAAAAGTAAATTTTAAATTGTGGAATATATTTCTATTAGTTTAAACTACTGATATATACAGTAATTTTTAGCAACACAGTTTTGCAGTTATTTTTTGTTATCACAACTCACACCCTTAAAGATGATCTCAGGAGAAGATTGAAAGTACTTGGAAACATCAAGAAATGAATAAGAAAAGCATCTGTGAAAGTTGCAGCTCATTTCTTACATCTTTCAATTATAATACATGAAAGATTATCTGTGAATATGAATGGATTTTATTAAAAATAAACACAGTGTTTGTAATTTATTTAATCCAACATGTATAAAAGAAAATTGGTTGCCTAAATACACAAATATATAATATGCCAAATTTGGATAAAGAAACAAAATTCATTATTTTAAATGAAAGAACACTTAGTCAATTTCAGTATGTTTATAATTGTCATTTGAAATAAATTTTTAATTCCATCAAATGTCATGATAGTTTTCAAAAATGGTTCATTAAAAATAAGCAGTGTTGATTGTTGTTTCAGTTGTACATATGGGAAAGAACGAGAGAAAGAATGTAATAATGTGTATGTATTCAAATATAATAGCCGCCTGCTTAATGATGTGGGTGAAGGAAGGTATGTCTGTTTTCACATGTATCTGTGGACTGCTTAAAAATTGGTGTAGAAAAGACGTATATTTTTAAATGTAGCTGGACAGTTTAACCATCTCGGGTTGCCAGCACATTGCATTTTGGCTTCAGTTATGTTACAATGAACACAACATTGGAGAATAGACAATTTATTTATTGATTCTGTTTTTTGTTCATTTTCCATCTAGTTATATACATCTGTAGAGATCCGCTTTGAAAGTGCTGCTTTGATTCTCACTGCTTTACCTATTTCTTTTTTTCTTCTCCAGTTTTCCTATTGGAGCCAAATATGGAGACCATCACAAGAGAAACTTTAATTGTATTAGTTGGTCAATATTGCAAGTTGTTTTGTAGAATTACTTTTAGGAAAGCATGACAGATTATTTATTTTTATTGCTAATGTTTGACCTTTAGGTGCCTTTCTCTTTTCATTTGATAAAAGGTCAGTGGTCAGTAGATCATCAAATTAGATTAGTTATTTTTTTATGGAATTTTCCCAAAGAAATCAGGAAGATAATCAAAATTAGACTTTATTATGTCTCAGCTTATTGTATCCTCTAAAGTGAAATCAATGTAATAGATGAGAAATTGTATTTTTTTTTTTTTTTTTTTTAAAAAGAAATTTGCTAAATGCTAAAATGTATAAACGAAACAAACAAAAAGTTCAATAAAATGTAAGAATTTGCTAAGAAATTATATTGGCTTTTAAGGCCTTGCAAATGATTGGTCAGTATAAAAATGAGTATTTTTAGTATCGTCCAGAAGTACTCTTGCAAGCACTTAGCTCTGATATTCAGTATTATATCCACTTGTTACGCTATAGTGCTCTCGTTGAGATCAAAAAGAAATTGGAAACAATTTCTGAAAATTATTG
Organism: Ascarosepion bandense; assembly: GCA_037127315.1. Taxonomy (NCBI): domain Eukaryota; kingdom Metazoa; phylum Mollusca; class Cephalopoda; order Sepiida; family Sepiidae; genus Ascarosepion; species Ascarosepion bandense. The sequence continues at coordinate 1,376,980 of JBBBDQ010001552.1, read as the reverse complement.
GTTTCGTTGAGGCAAGGCGATGAATCTATTGGCCATAATGTGATGAAAGCAATAAACATAATCATCTGAATGTGGAGGATAATGAAAATATTTCAGCTCAAAATGTTAGGTGGGGGGGAAAGAAAAGTTAAAGAACAAGCCAGAATGTAGTAATAAAAAAGAAAACCCAGCAAAAATGAAGATCATAAGTAAAACATACATACATAGCTGGTTTTTTTTTTTTTTTTTTTTTCAAGGCAGGACTGGGATTAATATTGCACAAAACATTGATTTGTCATAATGATATGAGGCAAGGTTTTACAAGGTCAGATGATCTTCCTAATGGCAACTCAGACACTTGTAGTCCAAGTACACTGAGTATTTTTCTTGGAAGGTTGCCACTCAAGGCTTGAGACACCACCTTCTAGCCTCTCTTTCTGTGTATGTATGTATATATATATATATATATATATATATATATATATATTAGTATGTCAAAAATTTCCAAAATTTTAATTTGTTAAATGGCCATTTCAGTGAGAAAATTCTCGCTTTATCAGCAGTGATACATACTATGAGTGTGTGTGTATATATATATAGTATTTATTTACAGAGCCATATATATATATATATATATATATATATATATGGCTCTGTAAATAAATGCTATTTACATTGAGCCTTCTACCTTGATCAATTTTAAGACTAATAAAATGAATATTAATAGGATGTGGTTTTGGGGATTTTATCTTTTGCTCATTCTTTTTGAATTTAATATATACTACTCTCTCACTCTCTACTACTCTTTTGTTTTGCAAAGGTGAGAGAAAGGTTGAGTAGCATTTAAAAAGATAGTGGGGAAGGAAAAGCTTGTAAGTGGCATAACGGACGAAGTAAATAAGCAACTAACTAAGGAAGGAACAAGCAGAATTATATGATTAGACACATCACACAAATAATATAAAACAACTTAGCCTCAAAGCAGTCCTTGATATTTGCAAATAGACATGACTTAGATGTTCTTCTCAAAAGCCTATGTATGTATATATATATATATATATATATATAATCTCACATTACAAAAATATGTAAAGTACCACTATAACTGATACAATTTTGAATGTTTAATTATTCCTTACTAATTAATTATTCCTTACCACACTACATATTCACAAAAATAAGTGTTTACCATAAAAAAAAATCTTTAAATTAAAAGTTTTTTGGAAACTTTCCAGTTTTTTTGCTTTTTTTTTTTTTTTCTCATTAATTTCTTTTCTTTTCTTTTGAAATCAGCCAGAGCCTTTCTTCATTTCTTTTGCTCTCTATGATGCCAAAGCTGGTAAAAAAATCACAGAAGATTACCATGTAGATCCTAACCAAATGTCTGTTCGTGCTATGATCCCACCAGAGTTACTCCAAGCCTCTGACAGATTGCATACAGTTGATGGCGTGAAGAATACAGCACCAGAACTGTACAATTTTGACAAAGAATGGTTCCATTCAAGGGACAGAATAGTGAGTAGCCAAAATAGGGCCAATGGAAAATTTGTAAAATTACTTATTGTTGTTTCTAATCTTGATTTATAGTTTTTTTTTTTGTTTTTTTTTTAATTTATCTTAATTGGTAAGAACATTTTCAAGCTTTTAAATATGTAAAACAGACTGAGAAAAAGTTTTTTTGTTTTTGTTTTTTTTGTTTTTGTTTTTTTTTTGTTTTTGTTTTTTTTTTGTTTTTGTTTTTTTTTTTGTTTTTGTTTTTTTTTTTGGTTTTTTTTTTGGTTTTGTTTTTGTTTTTTTTTGTTTTGGTTTTTTGTGTTTTTGTTTGTGTTTTTTTGTTTGTGTTTTTGTTTTTTTGTTTGTGTTTTTTTGTTTTTGTTTGTGTTTTTTTGTTTTTGTTTGTGTTTTTTTGTTTTTGTTTGTGTTTTTTTGTTTTTGTTTGTGTTTTTTTGTTTTTGTTTGTTTTTGTTTGTGTTTTTTTGTTTTTTTGTTTTTTGGTTTTTTTTTAATGAACATTGTCAGCTCTAATAACACTGCTTCCTCTCTCAAGGTCTCAAGGGCATTTATCTCTTGTATGTACATGTGTGTAATATGTAAATAATTATAAACCTTATGATATAATTTGACTTACCTCAAGGTGAACAGAATTATTTATTACAGTGCTCAAAAGATAAAGCAAAAATTACTGTATCAAAAATATAATTTCAGGATATTTATCAAAGATCAACTCAGTTTTGCAATGCTTTACTCTTCAGAATCTTAAGAATATCCAGAGAAAAATCTTTTCTTAGTGGGATCCTGAAGAATGAAATAAAGCAAAACCAAGATGATCTTCAATAAGGATCCTGAACTTCTCACACACACACAATAATGTCATATGAATACCTTAAGATCCTCTCTTAGCAACATAGTGGAAAAATTTGCCATTTTCTCTTCAGTAATTGTCAACATTTCTCTATTTTTAAACAGTTTGTAGCAGATTATGTTAATGAGTGAAGCAAAACTGTCCATTTCTTGAAAGTACTTAAAAAATAATACCACTGAATTTTAAAATATTTCTTTTTATTGTAGGGGATTTTCTCAGTAACAGGTCGTCAATCCAATATCTATCTGTTTGCCAAAATTGAGAAGGTGCTACAAGGAAGCGTATCACATTGTACAGAACCATACATGAGATCCACAGATATAAAGGTTGGGACAAAAGTGCATCGACAAATGAAGCTCTTCTGCTCTCGGATCGGACATCATCGAATGCCCTTTGCGTGGGCTGCAAAGTACGTGTTTCAAGGCGGGGTGGGGGTTTAAAATTACAACTTATTTCTACTTTGATTCATTTGGATCTATTTCCTTGTATTTGTTGTTTTTTGTGTTAGGTTCATTTTTAGTGAGATTACAAAAAGATTGTTTAATTCAGATTGACTTTTTCGTGCTTGTAATACAGATAATACTTATTGTATTTTGGTGACATATCAGACATATCAAGTCCCTCCAAAGTATTAAAACTTCATAAGTTTGTAGTAAAATGCATGAAAAGAAAGTTGTTTTAAACTGGGCCAAATAAGGAACAGGGATGAATTTCTAGTAACATTAAAATATTATTCAATAACCTTCTTTTTTCTTTTCCACTATTCCATGTTGAAATGCTTGGGGAGGGGAGGTTTTAAGCACTATCAAAGATTGGTTTGCATTTTAAGTATCACCTATTCTTCTTTATGGAATGGATGCTAGACAATTTCCTTACATCTGAAAAAGACTTGAAGTGAGAAATGTAGTTATGCAAATGGGTACTGTAAATACCATGGACTGAACATGTGAATAATGAGTTTTAAAGAATACAGAAAATTTAAAATATTTTCAATAATAAACAGCTGAAATTTCTGAAGCACATAAAGAGGAAAGAGGATTTGAGAATTTAACACTCACAGGACAATTGAAAGCAACATGAGGAGAGGGCAACAGCAAATAACAGCTCTTAGGAGTTTGTGAATAGATGGCAAGCAAGAAAGATGGCTGGCATATTCATATGTTGCTCAGTGCAACTGAGGACAGGAAGTTGTGGAGAACTATGATTACTCACATTCTTTAGGCAAATAACATATAAAAGAAGATTACTGTAAAATTAATACATTTTGTAAGCTTTTTGATTGGTACTAATTAGAATAATCTTGATGTCTGTATTATTGTCTTAATTGTTAATAAGATGGCATTTAACAAAAATATGAATAAAAAAACAAGATGAGATCTCTATATACTGAAACATTTTTAAAAAAAAAAAACAGACTTGGAAACTGATCTGAATTAACTAATATATAATACTAATAATGAAACTGTACCAGTTAAAAAAAAAGCATTCTAATATTTATCTTAATATAATATGCCGTGTGCTATGGGTAAATTGAAGTCATTTTATATTCTTTGTTTTATACACATTGTTTGCTTTTGATTTTGTCGACTGCACTGTATAGTAGGGGACAGGCACCATTTGTGAGAAAAAGAGCACCATGATAGAATTCACTTGATCAGAAATTTGGAAACAGCATGTTGTACTGTTTGGCATTTACACTGGGAATTCAAATACAAACATTTCAGAGTGTTTGGATGTCAATCTGAAGACTGCAGGGGATTCAGAAAGAGTTGCAGGAGTTCAATGGGGATTACAAAGGTCTTTGGAGTGATCATTAGTGATGGTGACGTTATGTCTCTATTCATCTTCTCAAAGTGCTTCAGACTCAGCACGGAGGCCTACATCAAGTGTCTTGTGGAGTTAATGGTGCCCTGGGTCAAGAGAGTGGCTGCTAGAAACCCCTATGTCTGGCGACAGGACTTTGCACCATGCCACACAAGTAGGAGAATCCAATCATGGCTGTCAGTCAATTTCTGCAACAATATTACCCCTCATATCTGGCCTTCTAACTTTCCAAACTGCAACCCCCTTCATTTATTATATGTGGGTGCAGTTGAGTGAGTGACTAATAAAACTCCTTGTAACACCAAAGATAAACTGAAAGCAAGGATTATGTCATCATTCACCAACTTAAACAAGGAGGCCGTCCAGAAGTGATGTAGAAGATTCCAAGGATGTGGTTGAAGCCAGTAGTGATTTTATTGAATAAATTTACTCTTATTTCAAGATAGTTTTGTGTAATTTTAGTAAATATATCTGAAATGAGATGTCAGTGTTATTTTCATTTTTACATAATTTAGAAGACAATTTGTCTGGATAGTCAAATTAGACAATCTATTGCAGTCTGTATTTGTATAATAGCCTTCCTTACTAATTGACAGATATTCCAAAATTTGAAAGATCCATTTCAGATTTATGGAAATTATTTTTTCATATATATTGATAAATGACAGATGCTGTCTCAAACTCTAATAACATCCTGAATGGTGGGGCGAAGATGAGCCTAAATTTTCTGTATAAATAAGGCTCCAAGGGAAGAAGGCAGGTCAACATCAAAGAAGGCATTGACATCAAGAGAACACCAAGAAGGCTCTGTTACCAGCTATTCATAGAGAAAAAAGTAAAATTGGAATTCCAGTGAAAATTCTCATGAGGTTACACACTCTAAAATGAAAGCATTTCAGAGAAATTTTCTCAGAACAAACTGTATAAAAAGGGACTTTTAAAAAATTACAGTGTCCCAGAGACACTTGTGGGATAATTTTCAAGTCGGTCTTTTCAAGTTTTATTTCTATCTTCTTTTTCTGTAATTGTAAACTTTAAATAAATGTCTTTCCTTTTAAAATTTTATGCTATGGTTGTCTTGTGTTTTAAAAGTTTTCCTGTTTGGCACATGAGCTTAGATTTAGTAGACATTTTTTCTACTGAATGATAGGAACTGAATGATGACAGCTTCCTTTAGATATAGCACATCCACAAAAATTTTATAAATTAAAGAGAAAAATGACTTTCAAGCTTTTTGTTGAATGTTTCAAATTTATAAAACATTTAATAGTATTAGAAGAAAAAGAAAAGTTAATTTTCTTTTTTTTGTCATTCTTTTGTAGGTCTGTCTCTCTTCAGCCTTCCAGTGAGGCCACAATGGTTCTCTATCGACAGGAGAGTTCCAAGCTGTCTGAAGAAGAGATAATAAAAAGATTACAAGAAATGCGAAGGTAATAACAATCTGCTTCGTTTTTAATATTTAAAAACAACTAAGTGAATATAAATTGAAATTTTATATGAATACTTATCAGTTGGTATTTGTCTTGCTTCTTTTTTCTTGCACTAATGTTTACTTAATAGCACTAGAGCCACTCAAGGTAGAGGTTTACTGTTTGGTGTTGTAAAAGCATAAGAAATGGTCATAAGTGAAGTTCTTGGGCTATGCAAGAAAGATAACAGCTGAAGTTTCAGAGATGTTAGAACTGTAGTGTGGAACTTTAGAAGGAACTGGAAACCCAATCCTAAACAGGAAACAAGGGATAAACTATTTCTATTCAGAAGAGGAAGATTAGTGATTAAAATTTTAGAGTTTGGGTAAAGCACCAGAAGTATAGAGCCAAAGAAGGAACCAGAAACCTAATCCCTAGCTGGGGAAAAAAGAAATAGTAAATGAGATTAAGAAGATAAGCTCTGGCTATGCGCTAAGTTAGTTATGGAACTGACAGTATGATATTAATTTAAGTTTTACCTTAGTATTAGTTCAAATATCCTCAATAAATAAAATCAACTAGGGAATTAACATTTGAACTATGCCTTTTCTTATACAAAAATAGAATTTACATGAAATATGGTGAAATAAACATACAAATAAGTACAAATTTTGGTCTGACTGTCTAGGCTAAAAAAAAGATGGTTACAAGCTAAAATATACACTTGCTCATTCAAAAATGGACACACTTAAATAAAATACAAAAAAAATCAGGTATAGAATAAACAAAATAAGAAAGCAATGTAAAAAACTTTTCTATCCTGTCTTCCACTGAACTTCATTAATGTTACCAAAAGGAATTGAATATTCAAAATGCAGGGTATATAATGTTTTAAGCTAAATTCTGATTGTTACAGTAGTAACAATTCAGCCTTTCAGCTTTTGTGTACTGTTAAATTCTATTATAGAAGTCAATGTTTTTATAATAAAATCTGTATTAATCAATATTTATTAGATTTTCTGTATTTATATAAGCATTATAAATACAAGGTCTGATCAAAAAGTATTGGAACTAGTGCTAATAAAAGAAAATGGCGTATATCTCATTTGAAGTAGTCACCTTATGAAGTTTCACACTTTCTTCAATGTTGTTTCTATTGATAAAAACGTTCCTGGAACTCCATTTTTGTGAAAGCATTGTTTCTTGTAAGTGTGATTTGATTTTTGGAAAGAGAAGAAATTTGCAAGTTGATATTTGGGGAATATGGTGGTTGTTGGACCTGAGAAATGTTGTGCTTGGCCAACAACTGCTGCACAAGCATAATCATGATGGACAATGCTCTTGTAGTTGCTTCAACTCATTCATGATTTCTTCTGTCTCAGAGGTTGTGGACTTTCACTACAAAGTCTAACCTTGGTTTCTAGGTCAAAGCCATAGAACCATAATTATGATGGTTTTCAGTTGTGGTAAAATGACCCCACACTCTACACGCTTTCCTTCTATAAACAACAGAAACGAACTGTATGTTTATGCATGATAGAGTTCAAGGTCAGTCTGTGCTAAGCAGCTCCACTCTGCATACTTTCCTTAAAATTACTGTTTTCTTGTTGTCTTAATTGACTCTTTACATGAAAGACCCAACCACAGTCATCAGGTCCAACCAATGTAGCTCCATGTTCATCACAAAAATTAATTCATAATTAAGTTTTTATGTACTTCACCCAACTTAGATATTTCTTTTTGTGACATTTACTTAAAATATGGCAGTTTCATGTTTTTAACTAAAGTTCTTAAAATTCTGCATCTTTTCTCTTTGTTTACATTCCTAACAGTAAATTCTTCAAATATTTTCTTGTCAGTCAATCCAATATTTTTACATATTACACTATAAATTTTCTCAAATCTTAAATTCATTTTTTGTCTTGCTCCTGACATTTTCAATTTCTTTTTTGATCTCTCTGCAACTTTTGGCAATTTTTGATATTACATTCTCATCCCACAATATCTTTGCAATATCTTTCAAAATTTCAGTCCTTGTAAGATTTCCTTTAAGCTTTGATACACACATAATTGATGCATACCCGTGGGTGGCCCAGCTGCTGGAGGATGGGCATTTTTATTGAGACACCATCTCTAGATAGATCGCCAACCAAAATTTCAAACCTATTTGGTGGAGACTTTGAGTGACTTTATGTTAGTACATTCATCAGCAATGACCAAACAGTTTTTGTTTTTACCTAGTTTTAGTTTTACTAACAAGGCTTTGGTAAGCCCATAGTTTTTCAAACATTTCCCAATGATGCTGCATGCTAAGATAGTCTCCCTAGAAAAATATTATCCTGAACTTAGGTTTGAAATCCACTATCCAACTATGTCTTGTCATTTATTCTCTAATACTTTAACCACTTGGCTAGGTACCTTTAAGATATTATTTAAAGCCTCTGTGGTAGGTTTTTCTTTGCTGGGAACTTTGGAACAAAACCAACTGACTCAAGGATATAAAATAAATGTTTTTACTTATTTGCTTTACAGTGACTAGTGAATCTTTAGATATTTCATGTAGCAAAATGTTTGTTTCAGTAGTTTTGAAGTCGGACAATGATGAGTATAGTAGTAATGTTAGAAATTAGGTCAATCTACTGTTTTTTTTTTTGTTTTTTTTTTCATGGTCGTCAGCAAGGCAGAAATATAATTAACAGATAACCTGTCAGCTACTTTTTTATGCATAGCTGGTTTCTTCACAATAGCGTTCCTTTGTTCATCACTCTCACCACCTATTCTCCTTCTAGTCCAGAGGTGTCTGTTTATATTCATTTTGACCAGACTCCGATACTTTGGCATGAATATCAGTTTCAGCCAACACCAAAAATCTTGTGTCAATGTTTTTGATTGGTTAAAACTTATTTTTTGGTATTCCTTTCCTTTTTTCTTTATTTTTATAATGTAAGTTGTATGTGGAGCCTCCTTTATTTATTTATTTATTTATTTATTTGTATTTTCAGTCACAAATAAGTTCGGCTCTTACAACTTTCTGGTGTCTTTCAACTAGGTTCAGTCTTTTTCTTCCTCTTTTCATTGATGGTTGCCTTCTTCTTGGTTGAGAGAAAAGTAAAGAAAGAGATAAGGGTTTTAAAGGAAAGCACAAATACCGTATCTTAATTTGAATTCTTTTTATTTTGTTTATATATTTATCATTGCATCCAGTTTCTTAAAACAGATAAAATCTAAAACAATTGTCAAAAATCAGGGTCACTTTGTGGCCTCTTAGCAGTGATTATTCTTCTTCTATTCCCAAGCCTCCTTACCCCATTTCTACCATCTATTCACACAAGCTTGTCAGGTTTCCCCTATCTCTCTTGGTCTCACTATACTCTGTGAGGTTTAAGTGTTCCTAGCCTTTCTTCATTATATGTCCAAGAAACTTCATCTCTCTTCTTTCTGAGTATAAGCATTATGTTGCCATTTTCATGTAGATTTCCTCGTTGCTTACTCACTTTGTACATGGAATGCTGAATATCTATCTGTAGAACTACATTTCTGTTGCTTCAAGTTTTCTAACAAATTTTTTCTGTTTCTTGACACTTTACTTAACTTTTGGAATGCATCTTTCACTAATCCAATGCTTGCTTGAATTTCAACGCCACATTTTCCATCCCTGCTAAAACACTTCAGATATTTAAACCTGTTTCATGTTTACATCTCCAATTCATAGTTCACATCTTGGGCTCATTCTCTTGCTGATAACCATATTGTATTACAATTGATGGTTAGTTCTTTTTTTTAACCTTTCTTTTCTATCTTGTCTAAGAGATTTTCTTTGTGTGTCAGCCATCAGCACAGTTCTGAGTAGACAGTCAAGAAATTAAAAAAAAAATAAATTAAAGAAGATAACTTTTTTTTTCTTTTTTGAAAGACCAGAGAAGCAGAGTAAATGGCAAGTTATCCCAGGACACCTCAAGATTCGCCTTGAACCCATCGATGAAGATATTCCAAGTAAGTTCTTATAAAATAATTCCTTTAATTCTAAATGGTCTCCTGAAAATGAAACATTAACAGAAATATCCAAATATTATTGGGTTTTACATTTTTTTTATAAATTTAATCTTTTTAGTTATCTAACATTCTTTTTAATTTCATAGTTATAATAATAAAATTCCAAACCTCTACCTTATTGTACTTACAAGTTTTTTGTTTCCCTTTTTACAGGGGCAAATTGTCATTTGGTGACTAAAAACCTTTATATAATCAAACATTGATCATTATCAATAATTTCTGGCTTTCTAATCTAGTATTAAATATTTTGAAGAACATGGGAAACTTTGAAGCCTTAGCAAAATGAAGCATATATTTTCTTATGTTCATCAAATACTAGATATATTGTAGGTGTTAGCTTTACACTGTAAAAATAGGTGTTTCATACCATTCAACTTAGCCGTTTTTCCATACCATTCAACTTAGGCGTTTTTCCATACCATTCAATTTAGGCGTTTTTCCATACCATTCAATTTAGGCGTTTTTCCATACCATTCAATTTAGGCGTTTTTCCATACCATTCAATTTAGGCGTTTTTCCATACCATTCAATTTAGGCGTTTTTCCATACCATTCAATTTAGGCGTTTTTCCATACCATTCAATTTAGGCGTTTTTCCATACCATTCAATTTAGGCGTTTTTCCATACCATTCAATTTAGGCGTTTTTCCATACCATTCAATTTAGGCGTTTTTCCATACCATTCAATTTAGGCGTTTTTCCATACCATTCAATTTAGGCGTTTTTCCATACCATTCAATTTAGGCATTTTTCCATACCATTCAATTTAGGCGTTTTTCCATGATTCTGCTAATCATGGAAAAACGGCTAAATTGAATGGTATGGAAAAACGGCTTTTATACCATTTTGGTTGCCAGTTTTTCCCCCATGCCATTTCAATTAGCGGTTTTTCCCCCCATGCCATTTCAATTAGCAGTTTTTTTTCCCCATGCCATTTCAATTAGCAGTTTTTTTCCCCATGCCATTTCAATTAGCAGTTTTTTCCCCATGCCATTTCAATTAGCAGTTTTTTTTCCCCATGCCATTTCAATTAGCAGTTTTTTTTTCCCATGCCATTTCAATTAGCAGTTTTTTTTTTCCCATGCCATTTCAATTAGCAGTTTGTTTTTTTCATGCCATTTTGATGAGCAATTTTTTTCTTTCTTTTTCCAATACCATTTTGGTTAGCAGTTTTTCCATATCTAGCAATTTTTTTCAACCCCCATGCAATTTAAAAATGGCACAAAAAATAAAAACTTCTAATTGAAGTGGTATTTTTTAATTGGCATTTGAAATGGTACAAAAACTGCTAATCGAGGAAAAACCACTAACCAAAGTCAATTTTGTTCAATACCAATAAGCAGTTTTCCTATACCATTCCGATTAGCAGTTTTTCCCATATACTTTCGATTGGCAGTTTTTTATAGAAATAACTCGATAAAAAAAACTGCCAATTGGGTTATTTCGATTGACATGTTGGTAGTTTTTTGTTTTTTGTTTTTTCAGCCTATTATGTCGCTTGGTAGTTTTTTTTTTTTAAGGCTATGTCGCTGTTTTTTTTTGTTCAGTCGATTGGCAATTTTTTTAGGCTATTATTTCGATTGGCAATTTAACGATTGACAATAGTTTTTTATTTTTTCTAATACCATTTCGGCTAGCATTCTTTTTTTTTTTTTTGTTCATTTCAGTTAGCACTTTTTTTAATATACCATTTTGATTAGTAGTTCTTCCCCATATCATTTCTATTACTAGGTTTTTTTAAATACCATTTAGATTAGGAGTTTTCCATGACATTTCAAATAGCATTTTTCTACATATCATTTCGTTTAGCAGTTTTTTCTCCATATCGAAATGCTAATCAGTTTTTGCGTATCATTTCAACTAGCAGTTTATTTCATATGATTTACATGACCAGTTTTTAAACCATTCCTATTAGCAGTTTTTTGTTTAGATACCAATCCACTTAGTGTTTTTCCCCCATGGCATTTACATTAGCAGTTTTTTCATATGATTTACATTAGCAATTTGTTTTACATCATTTCTATTAAGAGTTTTTTGTCCATACCATTTTAATAAGGTTTTTTCCCCCCATACCATTTCGATTAGCAGTTTTTCCCATATCCTTTCGGCTAGCATTTTTTTCCATACCATTCTGATTAGCAGTTTTTTTTTTGTTCATACCATTCTGGCTAGCTTTCTTGCCATTTAGATTAGCAGTTTTTTTTCTTACCATTTAGATTACCAGTTTTTTGCATAACATTTCAATTTAGTTATTTTGGTATCCTACATTTTATCAGTTTTTTTATTGTTAATAATTTCAAGTGAATAAATTTTAACTAGTAATTAAATATCATTTGTCTATAATTGTTTTGTTCTATGTATGAGTCTTGTAACATCCCAAATAAATTTTAATCTTATCAGATCAGGATCACAGACTAAAAAAAAGATGAAACCAAATATAAAATTTTGAAACAAATTGAAATAAAGTATATTTAAAGATTTTTATTGTGACCATTTTTTAATGCTTGATATGTAGCAGAAACAAAATTGAGACAAAACAGCCAATCCCTACCAATAATGGTACCTTATCCCATCAGTTAGAGAGACGACATTTAGTGTGCTATCTCTACAGAAAGTCAGCATATAGCTGCACTGCCAGAACTGAGCTGGTGCAAAAAGAAAATCAGAACATTTGGTTATGAGAAAATCAGGAGGGTGAGCTGAGTAGTTTTACAGATGTAAATGATTCCTTTGCTACCCAACCAGTAAAGTTTTAGGCTCCACAAAAACAGGTACATTTTGAGGAAAGAGTCTGGCATGTTGCCATTTTCACTTCACAACAGGATTACTTTGCATTATCAAGGATTTCTGTTGTTTCAAATTTGTTCATCCTTGCTAACCAATAACAAGGCATGGTGGAGTAATGGATAGCAGTTCGAATTAAGAAACTGGAGAGCCAATTTCAAATTCCACTTGAATTCATTACATTTACTTGTGTGCTAATACCCTTAGGAAAGGTATGCTGTCTCTTCTTCCTCCAGCTATGGGTTAAATAGCAGGATAGCCTTACCACGGTAAGAATTGGCAACTTACTGCAGGGAGATCTCTGTACTACATGCAGTTGGGAAAAAAAAGTACAACATGCAGAGCCAAAAAAAGTCCCACATGCAATTTCTTCTAGGGAAGAAGCTGACTCAACCTACCCAGATTGAATGTCAAAACAAACAGAACTAACCAATAAGAAGAAAATACCTTCATAAAATAAATTCAAACAATACAATCTGTTGGCACATATACATGTCTATTTGCATTTAAGAAATACTTATTATTCTTGTGATTTCTAATTACTCAGACATTTTTGTCACAAAACTAAACACCATTAAATATGTCTAAATAATTAATCATTTATCCTTTACTCAGTATTTATGTAATAATTAAAACTAATATTAATTAATTAACACTAATAACATTAATGTAGTTTAATAGGAAACTACTGTACATATTATGAATTAATATATAATACAAAATTTTATTTCCTGTTTTGTTTTCAGACTGTCTAACTCCCTCACTGCTGCCTGTGTATAATTTCCCTGATCCTCCTGACGGTCCACTTCATATTGAAGTGGAAGAATTCCTGGATGATAAAGGAGAATTCAGTTCTCCATTTTGTTCCTACCAGAATCATCTCTACGTCTATCCAATCAGCCTTAAATACGATTGCCAGAAAACTTTCACAAAGGTCGAGTACTTTAATTTGTTTCTTATTTCAATGCTAACTTTTATTTTAGGAATGCCGACTTAAAGTGTACTTTTTTTTTTCTTTGAAATCTCTTGTCAAAATTTTTTGACAGAAAAAGGGCAGATAATTTAGACCAACAATAGCAGCTGAGATGAGCTTAACTGAAATTAAAAACATGCCCACTACAGTATACTATATAATAATATGCAAATATTTTAGACAAAAAACTCATAAAAACCAATTTCGAGTCTGTTCTTTTTATACACGTTTATTTGGATGTCAAAAATAAAGTCAGAATTGTGTGTTGGCACTCCTGACTCATCATGTAAATCAACATTCTTAATAGGTGAGCCATGACGTCATTCATCACGTTACACTGTATTCACCGTGGAGAATTGTGCACTAACATGAGTAAGTCGTCTTTCAAAGGTTCCTATCCTGTTGAGGGTAGGCTGGCTTCAGCCTGGACCATTCATTGATTTTATCACATCTTTGGGGGTCTGCCTATATTCCTTTTTTCTTTAACCAAACCTTCCAGGCAAAGTTTCGATAGGCCTGATTGAGAACATTTAATGTGACTGTAGAACAGTCATAATGGCGACAAGACCAGTTGTTTGCCAAAGATCTGTGATCTTGATCTATCAGTCTATGGTTAGTTATGAATATTTAATGTAGATTTTAAAAAAATGATTTAAATTTTGACAAATATTAACTTTCAGTTATTCTTGTGGTTTTTCTTCAGTTCTTCTTTTTTTGTCTTTCTTCTTTTGTTACTGCCTCCATCTCACATTTCTTTTCCTTTTACTGCATTACTGAAAGATTGAGAATACAATTTCTTGCTTTCCTCAACATTTTGTATTTACAGGTAATTAACTATGAGATTATACAAATCTAGCTATGTATTTAGCTTAGGATACTTCAGAGGTACAAATAAATGAAATAATCTAAACTAAACTAAACTATCGCCCGGTTCACACTCCATCCACATCTATTGAACAGGTGAAGAGGCTCATCTCTTATTTCCTGTTTAGGATGCGGTTTCTGTTTTTTTTTCTCTTTTCCAGTCTTCTCACTTTTTTTTTTTTTTTCAATTGGAGTAGATTGACTAAACTATCGCCCGGTTCACACTCCACCCACGTCTATTGAACAGCTGAAGAGGCTCATCCCTTGTTTCCTGTTTAGAATGTGGTTTCCGGCTTTCTCTTTTCCAATCTTCACTCCTATATAGCTCCCTGCACATCAGTGGCGTTACCGCCTTGCTCTGGGTGATATGATTAAAACAAAAAAAAAAAAATCTTACACACAAAATATACGAATTTGCATATTTTTAATGTAATTTGAGTTATCTCCCCTTAAATGGCGTCATTCTATTGGCAATTGTCGACTTTATGAAACTAAGAGTTGAAAAGAATGACCATGCAAGAAAAAAGAATACTGGAATATTTGTTGGGAGGAAGGGTAACATTTTCAGATACCATGAAAAAAAGGACATGTGCATTTTGTATGATATGTCAATGACATAAGAACCAAAATAAATAAGCCAGTATCAACTGGTGCTTTAAATGCATCTCGAATATGCTTTGTCTAATCAAACTGTTGACCAATGAAAAGAAATTATTCCATCAATAAAAGCAGTTGGCATTCTGAAAATAGTGAGTATCATATTAGTTTGTATGTGACTGTTAGGCAATGCAGTGAATTTCTAGCCATTTTATGTGTGTTGGGCTTTTTGACATTCGACCTACAATTTGTAATTTCGATATTTCTTTCTGCCCCTTAGATCTTCAAGTTTAGACTTTTGATTTGTTTGGTTTTGAACTTGAGCTGTCACATGGATTTTCTAACACCATGTCTGTTGTCATTTGCATGACAAAACTAGTAATACTGTCTTACGCATATCTTTGCTCTTTCTTAATTTTGTACTAAAATAAATGCTCACTTACAGTTGAAAGTTACTGAATGAGGTTGTATGAATGCCAAGCAAGGAAATAAGGGCAGATTATGAGGATATGTAGGATGGATAACATTTAAATCTAGATTTAAAGAAGTTAAAATTGTAGTAATCAGGAAAGAATCCTCTTGGGTGTCTTACATATTTTTCAGATGGAAAAGCTGTCAGAATGGAACTTCTTTCTTACTAATGGAATATGAAAAGAATGAGGATAATTCAACATGGCACTACACACACGGGGTTCTAGCTATAAAGCTCTGAACATATCAATCATCAAAACTTGTAATTGTCAATTCTTTATTATGATATTGATTAATCTTTGCCATGAGTTGGTTTATATTTCTGAACTGCTTCACATAGGAATTGAACTCGTAACTTCCAGGTAATCAGATAAGCTTTTTATCCATTAGGTGTTATATTTATGAGAAATAAGCAGCATGAACTCGTAATTTTCCTCTCCTCTTAATACTTAACGTTTCTCTTTTCAGGCCCGCAATATTGCCTGTTGTATTGAATTTAGAGATTCTGATGACGAAGGAGCCGTCCCATTGAGGGTAAGCATACATGCTGAAAGTTTTATCATTATTATTTAAAAAAAAGAAATTCCTTTAAAATTGCCATTTTGGTGCATTACTTGACAAATATCAACCAATCACCTGGTATGAAGAAATGGGTAATGGTTTTATGTCAGTGAAATATTTACCAAACAACTGACACTGGATTGGCATTGCTGTGCACATTTTGGTCTGCACATCACAAAAAACTAATTTAATGTTAAATATAGAATTAAAACTTGTTTTAAATATATTTATAGTGTACATGCATTTAAAATAGTAGAGGATAAATATAAATTTTAAGAAAAGTTATATACAGTTAGATATGTAAAAATTGAGGAACCTTTAAAAAAAATTTCAAATAGAAGTGCATATTTATGTATAGAATTGTATTTTGAACTTCGAGATAAATTTTTTATTTGTATTATTTATTTATTTATTGTTAATTTATAGTTTTATTGTTTTAAAATGTGTTTTCTGTTGAAAGAATGAAATACAAGGGAGGTAATTGGGACATAAACTCATGCTGTTTTTTTTTCTGCTATCACTGCATATAAATAAATAATTAGTTCTGTTACACAAATTGCTAATAATACAATTGTTCATGTCTTCTACTTGAATTGAACGAGTTAGTGTGTTAGACAACTTTTTTTTCTGTTTACTAGTGACTTCTTCAGAAATAAAATCCTCTTTCCATACAGACTCTATTGAAAAGATTTTAGTAAATATGAAAGATTTATGCATGACATAAAAATTAAATTGCTAAATGTAAAGACATTTGCAAAATATGATAATTATATCAAAAAAGAAAAGTCATCATTTATGGTTGATGGTTGAATATATTCTTAGGTCGAACATTGAGAGTCTAAGCAGCTTTCAAACTTTACCACTAATTCAGTTCTAAACCAAATTTCAAAAAAAGAAAAGTCATCATTTATGGTTGAATATATTCTTAGGTCGAACATTGAGAATCTAAGCAGCTTTCAAACTTTACCACTAATTCAGTTCTAAACCAAATTTCAAACAGTTTACAGAGTTAGATAGGACACCTCTTTAGCTACATTTAGAAAATTTTGAATTTTGGTTCAGTAGAAAAGAAGTTACATCAAAATATGTGAAATTCAAAAAAGGAGACTAACTACATAAGTGAGCGGCTAACACTTTTAATAAATCTTATTCTTTAAGTTTTTTTCTGTTTAATATTTTTGCATGCAGTTTTCAACATTTAAACAGTTTTGTCAAACTTTGCTTATCACTTACTTTATTAAAATTTATTATCTGAATTAATTATAAATAATCAATTTTTTTTTTTTTTTTTAAATCAATTGCGTATAAATTTTTTCTTTTTAATATTTTTGAATGTGGTTTTCAGCATTAAATTTATATTAAATTAATAGCAATGCCTGTAAAAAATCATGCTTACATGAAAAATGCGTGCATGAAAAGTAATATTCTTAAGATTATATTAAATCTGGAAAAGAACAGGACAATATATTCTAGTAAAGTAAAAAATAAGAAATTTCTTACTTGAAATATTGCAGCTAAAAATAAAATCATAATTATGACAATATGAAAAACCACATGCTCAATGTATGTTTTAAAATTGTTTATAAAAATTGCACAAAGCATTCTCTGTGCCTGGATTATTCACCAACTAGGATTGCTTGAATATTTTTTTTTTCCAGAAATAGTTTTTGGGAAATAGAAGGAACTTTTGTTGTTTTTGTTGAAACCATACTTCTATTTCTGAAGGGGTTGTTGAAAATATTAAACATTGGAAATAGCCAGGTGAAAAATTAGTCGTCTTCAGTTTTTTGTGAGTAGGCACTTTTAAGAAGTAAACAATATACTGTCACTTAACAAAAACGAACTTAAGTTGGTTGACCAGTTGTTGCTTCAGTGTATCCTATTTGATATCTTATGATGGCTTTGAGTTTGAAATTTAAGGAGAAAAATAGGCTCCAGAAACTCTATGCAAATTTCTCCAGCAGTTATCTTTTAAGTACATGAAGTATTTATTGACAAACCCATTTGAGGTCAAAAAATTTTATGTTGAATTTTTATGATTGTCTGATTTCAATTCTATTTGCACAGAGTTACTCAAAAAGGAAAATTTTAATAGAAATGACTTTTGTTGTTAGTTTTTGGTGTAAATATTTGGTGCCAATTTCCTTTCAGGTTATTAGTGATACGCTTTTATCAGAATAGAGAACAAGGGTAGATTTTAAAAGTTCTACATTAACTTGTATTGGTGATCCAATTTTCTCAAAATTTGAAACTAAGCAAGCTTTTAAAAAATCTTAAATATGATTATTCAAATAAAATAATTATATTTTAAATTTTTGTTTATTTTTGTTTATTTTTGTCATAAATTTGTATATTTCATTAATAAGAATAAAGACTTGTTTTATGAAAATTTTATTTTAAAAATAATTTTTTATAAAAGTAAAAATTATTCACATAAAAACTGAATTCACAGATTTTCAAGAATAATATGAACATTTTAGCCTGAGAAATTATTTTGTATATAATTTGGTCTCGTGTCATCATTTAATGTAACGTTTCATCTGATATATTCAGCCATTCTTATGCATTTATTGATGTGGATGAAAACATTAAATTGAATAACATGTATAAAAATGTACATCCCAGAATTTAGAAAAAAATTAAGATTTTTACTTTTTTATTACTAAGTTTCACTTAATACAAGGCTTAAGAGCCACTCATGGAAGTATGTGTTATTGAATATGAAAAGAGGTTGGTGGAGATAGAAAGAAGTGAATATTATAAAGCTAAGGAGGATAGAAAGAGCAGTTGGTCCTTGACTTGAAAAGATTAAGATTGTAGCATTCAGCAAAGCACCCACTTGTGTAGTTTTCTTTTCATAGAGCAGCAGCTCTTGGGGTGGAGGATCATCATATATGTCTACTAATGATTTGAGAATATTCTTTGGTAGATTGGTTATTGAAAGCAGGTAGGACAAATGAAAGAGCCCTGCAAGGATGCCTACATTGATTAATTGGAATTGGTATTTAACTTGATAGCTTATAAAAATTCTTCCATGAAAGTTGATTATGAACTGGCTAAAACTTTGTAAAAAACACTAGAGAAAAATAAAAATAAAAAGAAAGACTTCTTGTCAGTTTTTGCTTTTTCTTTTTATCACACTATTTATTTCTTTTTGCAGTGTATCTACGGTCGACCTGGAATGCCTATTTTCACCACTGTTACTAGTGCCACAGTTTTGCATCACAATACTTCTCCAGAATTCTCAGAAGAAGTGAGTATATCAATTTTCAAGAAAAGAAAATCATTATTTCAAAATCAGGGGAAATCAGTTGACTCATAAGAATTATAAATAAAAAATGAACAATGGGAGAAGTCTTGTCTGTCATAATTTTGTTCCTAAAAATAACCATTTTCTCCAATAAGACTCGATATATTTTACTAAGATAGCATTTCCTACCTAAATCTCAAATATCAAGCAAGATATCAGAAAATAAAGTTTTAATGATACTGGATTTTTTTTATTTGATCTTCTCTTAAAATGAAATTTTAAATCAATTATACTACTCTGAACATTTTTTTTATTTTAAAAACATCTTTCTTTATTGCATTATTTATATTGTTTAAAAAAGAAAAACGTTTTTAAAATAAAAAAAAATGTTTAGGGTAGGAGAATTTTTTTTAATTTTTTTTTTTTACACTATTTATATTGTACTGTTGGATGTGCATTGGGGTGTAACAGATATCAGCTAAGAATGAGAAAATGGAGAGCCAAGTTCAAATTCCAATTGAATTTGTTTCATTCACTTACACACAAATACCCTTGGGAAAGATATGAATCCATCTCTTCTCTTTCCAGCTATGGGTTAAATAGCAGGACAGATTTTTTTTTTTTTTTGTCCACTGTGTTAGTTCCTCAAGAATACATGGTAAGTGTTGGTTGGAGCCAGTGACTTGACCCAAAGAGTTGTGAGTTCAATATCTGGCTACAGCAGAGGTGAACCAAAAAACTTGAAGAGTTGAGTTATTAAAGGGAAATAATTGAGACTGAGTTATCCAGGAGAGGCATGGCACATGGAACTAGAACAATCTACCCCAGTGGATGGTATAAAGGGTTATGCTTGAGATTCTATCATATATCACCTGACGATGGCCAGAGTGTAAAATAGACAAAATGTTGTGATATCTAAACAGTTAAAATACCACATCACAGAAATATAAACAGATCTATCTTTTTTCCTTTTAAAGACATATATAAGGATCTAATGTTTCAGAAAAATAACAAAATGAAGTTTTTTAATTTATTTAAAATATTGATGGCAGTAATGATTTTAGACGAATGATGTAATTCAATAACATTGTCAATAAGACCAAAAAAGCAGATTTTGTTTTTGATTTTACTCAGTTTTTTTATTTTTTATTTTTATTTTAATCAATTCCCTCCAAGTAAACCAATAATGCCACTAAGATGCAAGGGGGATATTGAGGGTGACAGAGACTGTAAAAGACTTTAGAAGAAATTGGAAATCAAATTCTAAACCAGAAACAAGGGATAAACTCTTATTTCAGTTCAAAAGACCAGGTAGGAGTGTTCACTGGATGATAGACCTCCCTAGCTATCCTATTAATTTCAGCAAATACGAGAGCCACTCAATTTAGGGTTACTGAAATAAGATTATATGGGTGGGTGAAGTAAATTATTGCAAGGACAAGTAGGATAGATATTAGTTGACCCTGGACTTAAAAAGACTGATTGGAGTTGTCAGAGAAACATTGTCATGCATAGAAAAACAATGTTTTTTTTTTATTCATTTAATGTAACTAAGCAATATAAACTATAGCTATTCCTCTAATAAAGTGATTTTGACAAAAAACATTATGGTAAGGGAGACAAATCTTGTGGTTATTTGCAGTGAATTCCAACAATGTTATTTTGTTAAAAATACAGATTTTTTTTCTAATGCCTATTTCCTTGATAGTTTTTTTTTTTCCTACTTTTTGGTCTTATTAAGTTTTTTTTCTACTGCTTAAAGGTGAAATTGAACCTGCCAACCCAGCTCCATGAGAAGCACCATCTCCTCTTCCGCTTTTATCATGTCAGTTGTGAATCCTCGAAAACCAGTCCCCGAAATTCATCATCATCATCAAAGAAAAAAGATAATATTGAAATTCCTATTGGGTGTGCATGGTTACCCCTTTTGAGGGGAGGAAAGTAAGTCCTTCAAAAGTTGATTTCTTTGTAAAAACAAATCGGTGTTTCTGTGTATTTAAGAAAGAATTGAAAGAAATTAATTTTTTAAAATAAAGAAAACGTGTTATTTTTCTCTTTTACTTTTTCTCTTTCACTTTCTTTTTTTGTCTTTTTTTTATCTCTTCTCATTCTTCTCTCTTTTTTATTCTCTTTCTCTCTTCCCTCTTTTTCTTCTTTTTATCATTTTTCTTCTTTTTATCATTTTTCTTCTTTTTATCATTTTTCTTATCATTTTTCTTATCATTTTTCTTATCATTTTTCATTTTTCTTATCATTTTTCTTATCATTTTTCTTATCATTTTTCTTCTTTTTATCATTTTTCTTTTTATCATTTTTCTCTTATCATTTTTCTCTTCTTATCATTTTTCTCTTATCATTTTTCTCTTATCATTTTTCTCTTCTTATCATTTTTCTCTTCTTATCATTTTTCTCTTTATCATTTTTCTTTTTATCATTTTTTCTTTTTATCATTTTTCTTTTTATCATTTTTCTTTTTATCATTTTTCTTTTTATCATTTTTCTTTTTATCATTTTTCTTTTTATCATTTTTCTTTTTATCATTTTTCTTTTTATCATTTTTCTTTTTATTTCATTTTTCTTTATTTTTCATTTTTCTTTTTATCATTTTTCTTTTTATCATTTTTTTTCTTTTTATCATTTTTTTCTTATCATTTTTATCATTTTTCTTATGATTTTTCTTTTTATCACTTTTCTTATAATTTTTCTTATCATTCTTCTTCTGTTTATCATTCTTCTTCTGTTTATCATTCTTCTTCTGTTTATCATTCTTCTTCTGTTTATCATTCTTCTTCTGTTTATCATTCTTCTTCCTTTTATCAGTTTTCTTATCAGTTTTCTTCCTTTTATCAGTTTTCTTATCAGTTTTCTTCCTTTTATCAGTTTTCTTATCAGTTTTCTTCCTTTTATCAGTTTTCTTCCTTTTATCAGTTTTCTTCCCTTTATCAGTTTTCTTCCCTTTATCAGTTTTCTTCCTTTTATCAGTTTTCTTCCCTTTATCAGTTTTCTTCCCTTTATCAGTTTTCTTCCCTTTATCAGTTTTCTTCCCTTTATCAGTTTTCTTCCTTTTATCAGTTTTCTTCCCTTTATCAGTTTTCTTCCCTTTATCAGTTTTCTTCCCTTTATCAGTTTTCTTCCCTTTATCAGTTTTCTTCCCTTTATCAGTTTTCTTCCCTTTATCAGTTTTCTTGTCATTTTTCTTATTTTTCTTTTTGTCATTTTTCTTATTTTTCTTTTTGTCATTTTTCTTATTTTTCTTTTTGTCATTTTTCTTATTTTTCTTTTTGTCATTTTTCTTATTTTTTCTTTTTGTCATTTTTCTTATTTTTCTTTTTTGTCATTTTTCTTATTTTTCTTTTTGTCATTTTTCTTATTTTTCTTTTTGTCATTTTTCTTATTTTTCTTTTTGTCATTTTTCTTATTTTTATTTTTCTTATTTTTCTTATTTTTATTTTTCTTATTTTTATTTTTCTTATTTTTCTTTTTGTCATTTTTCTTTTTTGTCATTTTTCTTTTTGTCATTTTTCTTTTTGTCATTTTTCTTTTTGTCATTTTTCTTTTTGTCATTTTTCTTTTTGTCATTTTTCTTTTTGTCATTTTTCTTTTTGTCATTTTTCTTTTTGTCATTTTTCTTTTTTGTCATTTTTCTTTTTGTCATTTTTCTTTTTGTCATTTTTCTTTTTGTCATTTTTCTTTTTGTCATTTTTCTTTTTGTCATTTTTCTTTTTGTCATTTTTCTTGTTTTATCATTTTTTCTTTATCATTTTCTTTTTCTTATCATTTTTCTTATCATTTTTCTTATTTTTCTTTTCTTTTTATCATTTTTCTTATTTTTATTTTTTATCATTTTTCTTATCATTTTTCTTTTTTATCAGTTTTCTTATCAGTTTTTCTTTGTTTTTCTTATCATTTTTTCTTGTTTTATCATTTTCTTGTTTTATCATTTTCTTTTTCTTTTTCTTTATCATTTTTCTTGTTTGTATTTTCTTTTTTCTTTATCATTTTTATCATTTTCTTTTTATCATTTTTCTTTTTATCATTTTCTTTTTATCATTTTTCTTTTTATCATTTTTCTTTTTATCATTTTTCTTTTTATCATTTTTTTCTTTTTATCATTTTTCTTTTTATCATTTTCTTTTTATCATTTTTCTTTTTATCATTTTTCTTTTTATCATTTTTTCTTTTTATCATTTTCTTTTTATCATTTTCTTTTTATCATTTCTTTTTATCATTTTTTCTTTTTATCATTTTCTTTTTATCATTTTTCTTTTTTATCATTTTTTTCTTTTTATCATTTTTCTTTTTATCATTTTTCTTTTTATCATTTTTCTTTTTATCATTTTCTTTTTATCATTTTTCTTTTTATCATTTTTCTTTTTATCATTTTTCTTTTTATCATTTTTCTTTTTATCATTTTTCTTTTTATCATTTTCTTTTATCATTTTTCTTTTTATCATTTTTCTTTTTATCATTTTCTTTTTATCATTTTTCTTTTTATCATTTTTTTCTTTTTATCATTTTTCTTTTTATCATTTTTTTCTTGTTTTATCATTTTTTCTTGTTTTATCATTTTTTTCTTGTTTTATCATTTTTTTCTTGTTTTATCATTTTTCTTGTTTTATCATTTTTTTCTTGTTTTATCATTTTTCTTGTTTTATCATTTTTTCTTGTTTTATCATTTTTCTTGTTTTATCATTTTCTTGTTTTATCATTTTTATTGTTTTATCATTTTCTTGTTTTATCATTTTCTTGTTTTATCATTTTTCTTGTTTTATCATTTCTTGTTTTATCATTTTTCTTGTTTTATCATTTTCTTTGTTTTATCATTTTTCTTGTTTTATCATTTTTCTTGTTTTATGTTCTTGTTTTATCATTTTTCTTGTTTTATCATTTTTCTTTGTTTATCCATTTTCTTGTTTTATCATTTTTCTTGTTTTATCATTTTCTTGTTTTATCATTTTTCTTGTTTTATCATTTTTCTTGTTTTATCATTTTTTCTTGTTTTATCATTTTTCTTGTTTTAGTAATTTTCTTGTTTTATCATTTTTCTTGTTTTATCATTTTTCTTGTTTTATCATTTTTCTTGTTTTATCATTTTCTTGTTTTATCATTTTCTTGTTTTATCATTTTTCTTGTTTTATCATTTTTCTTGTTTTATCATTTTTTCTTGTTTTATCATTTTCTTGTTTTATCATTTTCTTGTTTTATCATTTTCTTGTTTTATCATTTTTCTTGTTTTATCATTTTTCTTGTTTTATCATTTTTCTTGTTTTATCATTTTTCTTGTTTCATCATTTTTCTTGTTTTATCATTTTTCTTGTTTTATCATTTTTCTTGTTTTATCATTTTTTTCTTGTTTTATCATTTTTCTTGTTTTATCATTTTTCTTGTTTTATCATTTTTCTTGTTTTATCATTTTTCTTGTTTTATCATTTTTCTTGTTTTATCATTTTTCTTGTTTTATCATTTTTCTTGTTTTATCATTTTTCTTGTTTTATCATTTTTCTTGTTTTATCATTTTTCTTGTTTTATCATTTTTCTTGTTTTATCATTTTTTCTTGTTTTATCATTTTTCTTGTTTTATCATTTTTCTTGTTTTATCATTTTTCTTGTTTTATCATTTTCTTGTTTTATCATTTTTCTTGTTTTATCATTTTTCTTGTTTTGTGTTTTTTCTTGTTTTATCTCATTTTCTTGTTTATCATTTTTCTTGTTTTATCATTTTTCTTGTTTTATCATTTTTCTTGTTTTATCATTTTTCTTGTTTTATCATTTTTCTTGTTTTATCATTTTTCTTGTTTTATCATTTTTCTTGTTTAACATTTTTCTTGTTTTATCATTTTCTTGTTTTATCATTTTCTTGTTTGTATCATTTTTCTTGTTTTATCATTTTTCTTGTTTTATCATTTTTCTTGTTTTATCATTTTTCTTGTTTTATCATTTTTCTTGTTTTATCATTTTTCTTGTTTTATCATTTTTCTTGTTTTATCATTTTCTTGTTTTATCATTTTTCTTGTTTTATCATTTTCTTGTTTTATCATTTTTTCTTGTTTTATCATTTTTCTTGTTTTATCATTTTTCTTGTTTATCATTTTTCTTGTTTTATCATTTTCTTGTTTTATCATTTTTCTTGTTTTATCATTTTTCTTGTTTTATCATTTTTCTTGTTTTATCATTTTCTTGTTTTATCATTTTTCTTGTTTTATCATTTTCTTGTTTTATCATTTTTCTTGTTTTTATCATTTTTCTTTTTCTTGTTTTATCATTTTTCTTTTCTTGTTTTATCATTTTTCTTTTTCTTTTTCTTTATCATTTTTATCATTTTTCTTATCGTTTTTCTTATCGTTTTTCTTATCGTTTTTCTTTTTCTTATTTTTCTTATCATTTTATCATTTTTTTCTTATTTTTCTTATGATTTTTCTTCTTTTTATCACTTTTCTTATAATTTTTCTTCTTTTTATCACTTTTCTTATAATTTTTCTTCTTTTTATCACTTTTCTTATAACTGTTCTTATTTTTATCACTTTTCTTATTTTTATCACTTTTCTTATTTTTATCACTTTTCTTATTTTTATCACTTTTCTTATCAGTTTTCTTCCTTGTATCAGTTTTCTTATCAGTTTTCTTCCTTTTATCAGTTTTCTTATCAGTTTTCTTCCTTGTATCAGTTTTCTTATCAGTTTTCTTCCTTTTATCAGTTTTCTTCCTTTTATCAGTTTTCTTATCAGTTTTCTTATCACTTTTCTTCCTTTTATCAGTTTTCTTATCAGTTTTCTTCTTTTTATCATTTTTCTTATCAGTTTTCTTCCTTTTATCAGTTTTCTTCCTTTTATCAGTTTTCTTATCAGTTTTCTTATCACTTTTCTTCCTTTTATCAGTTTTCTTATCAGTTTTCTTCCTTTTATCAGTTTTCTTATCAGTTTTCTTCTTTTTATCATTTTTCTTATTTTTCTTTTTGTCATTTTTCTTATTTTTTCTTTTTGTCATTTTTCTTATTTTTCTTTTTTGTCATTTTTCTTATCAGTTTTTCTTTGTTTTTCTTATCAGTTTTCTTGTTTTATCATTTTTTCTTTTTCTTATCATTTTTCTTATTTTTCTTTTCTTTTTATCATTTTTCATCATTTTTCTTATCATTTTCTTTGCTTTTCTTATCATTTTTCTTGTTTTTTCATTTTTTTTTATCATTTTCTTTTTCTTATTTTTCTTTTTTTTATCATTTTTTTTATCATTTTTCTTTTTGTCAGTTTTCTTCTCTTTGTCAGTTTTCTTCTCTTTGTCAGTTTTCTTATTTTTCTTTTTATCATTTTCTTTGCTTTTCTTATTTTTCATTTTTCTTGTTTTTCTTATTTTTTTTGTTTTTCTTATTTTCTTTTTCTTTTCTTTTTCTTATTTTCTTTTTCTTTTTCTTATCTTTTTCTTTTTCTTTCTTTTTTATCTTTTTTCTCATTTTTCTCTCTTTTTTAACTTTGTTTTTTCTCTCTCATCTTGTGTTTTGCTTTTCTCTCTTTCCTCGCTTTTTATTTTTTTATTTATTTTTCTTACTTTTTTTGTCTTTGCTCTTATTCTATCTTTTTCCTTTTTCTTTATTCTCTCCTTGTCTTTTTCTGCCTCTATTTTTTTTTTCTTTGCTTTGAACTTCTTTTTGTTTTTCTTTTTTCCTTTTCCCATTCTTATTTTTTTTCTTTTGGGCTGCTTCTCTGTTTTTCTTTTTTTCTTTTATTTTATTTCTTATAAGATGTAATAATCCTTGCTATTTACATATTTAACAATTAAAGTGAAAATTAGAAATCTTTGTTTCTCTTTCTAATTTCTTTTTAATTTAAAATATTCCATTTCAGATTGGTGTCTGAGTTTCCGGATCCATTACCTGTAGCAGCAAATCTTCCACCTGGTTATTTGTCACATGATTTAGCTGGGACAGGAAAGGTAGGTTTATCATCAGATTTTCTTCAAAATTTACATGCTAGGATTAGTCTCTCTTAATCCTGGTTATTGGCATCTTTAAGGCTACAGCTTCCATCTTCCTTTCTACCAAGGGATCTTCTGACCTGATTGTCTTCTATCAGTTGGTATCGCAACTTTTTACAAAATATTCAACAATGTTGAATGCTTTTTGCTCATAAATTCTCTTTCAATCCAAAGTAGACTCTGTAATCCATCCTGACATGACATCTCAACCTCTATCACTTTTTCACTGTCGTGACGTGGCTTCTCTCTGTTTGTTTTTCTACTAATATTTTCATGGCAACTTCTCTGATGGGCTTTTTTCCTTGGTGCCCCCATCCACATGAACTTAAGCATGCTACTAGACTGGCATCTAGGTTCCACTTTTTTACTTTTGAAATAGTTAAATGTAACCTCCACTTTTACCCAAACAGTATCTTTTCTTGCACTTCCTGCATGTGGAACTCCTTTCTGTTTACTTGCTTTCCTTATAGCTTCAACCTCAAAAAATGTAAGTGCAACATTTATTGCCATTTTTTATTCTTTCTTCAATACCCCTTGTCTTTTATTTCACTGTAACCTCTTGTGAACTAGTGGCAGTCCCGCCTTGCTTGGTGTGAAATGATTAAAAATCGCCTTACACCCAAAATGGTTTCATTTTATTTCTTACTGTATGAACTCATTCAAATTCCTGCATGTGATTACACTCTTAGATATATCAAATCACCATATTTTTATTTTAGCATTTTCCTACTTACAATTCTCATTGATTTGTTCAGATTTTTAACTTTTAATGAGTTAATTTTTTTTTTTTCAAACAGTATTTCTAAATAGCAAAGTAAACAAGGCAACAATTTTTCCTTAGTTTTCTTTTGTGGGTGGGGGTTCCAGTTAAGTTGATGTTCTTAGCGAAACGTTGACAACAGAATAAAACTGTTAGATACCAAACTGGTTTTAAAAATTTTAACTTACATAATTTAATCGGATATTTTATCACTTTTAGATAGTGCATAAGTTATCTCCCTTATCAAGGGACACAACTTCCGTGTCTTTTTCTTTCTCATTAGTATGATTCTTTTTAAAGGGATTCTTAAATTTGCATAAAATTTTCCTTTTAGATAACATAGGCATTCGTATTAATTTGTAGGTTTTACCATGAATAACGAACTAGTTTGTATATTAAGATAAGAATAATCAAAGGATCAAACGGGAGTTGAAAGATTGGATTGTACTAGCTTTCTAAATAAAGTTGGTCTGGTCTTTCTTGAAAATTAGTATTTGAAATCCTGACATTTTTCTTTCCTGAGCTCAAATACTGACCTCTGGTTTCAGTGGAAACAAGCAGTTACTTCAGCTTCCAAACAGCTTTCAGTCAAATGAACTTATGATGTTAAAGGAACTGACGTGGTTATTATTTAACAGAAAAGGAAGCAAAATAATGTCAGACTTGAAGTAAAAAATACAAAAAGCAAATGATTTGACCACAAGGTAATCCCAAACAATTCAATAAGGAAGGAATTTTAATAGTCCACAGGATGTTAGCAGAGTGACTACACCAAGTGTGGCTTTATTTTTTTGGTGCATGTGTGTGTTTATAGGATGTATAAGAGTATCCAAAACAAAAGTGGAAATAGACAAATGGAAAAACTGTTATATGACATGTATCGCCACTGTGAAAAGATTAGGCTTGGCTTCTTCAGGCTGGAATGGATGACAAACTGTATCTAAGGAAAATGGATTGGAATATTTGATAAGTGGCAACAGATTAAATTACCTTATCAGATCTGATGACAGAGTTTTGACACACACACACACACACACATATATATATATATATATATATATATATATATAACAGACAGTCTTGTTTTGCTGTATCACAGCTCATCAGTACAGTTAAACATATCTAAATCCCACCACGAGAATAAATCCACTAGACAAGAGATTGGAAAAATTAGTAAGAACATACTAGAAAGAATTATCAAACAAATCATGAAATACTTGGAATTAAGATTATTGAAAGACACCAGATGCAACAAATTGGTTTACAATATAAAAGAAATTTTATCCAATTCGATATTGAGGAGTACTATCTACCGATATCAAAAGAACTATTTGTTACAGCATTAGAATTCTTTACTGTTTATTTGGATATAAAAGAGGAGGATAGAAAAATAATAATGAATGCAAAAACATCTGTGCTCATTCATAAAGAACAACAGTGGAGAAAATTAATTCCAAAGGAGATAACTTTGATATTACTATTGGATCTGTGGACTCTATGGAATCTTCAAATCTGGTAAGATTATTAATACTATATAATCTCACAGCCTATAAGGAAGTAGATACTAAAGACATTGAATTATATAGAGATGATGGACTAATGATAAGAAATGCCACAAATTTTAAAATAGATAAAATTAGAAAGATGATACATAAAAAATTTAAAAACCTTAATTTGAAAGTAACAATTAAAACAAAGTAAATTTCCTCAATGTAAACTTAGATCTAGAGAAAAATATACACCAACCATCCAAAAAAAACAAATACCAATCTTTTATACATCTATTATAAATCTAACCACCCTCCATCTGTTATCAAACATGTATCCTCATCAATAGAATACGTAATTAGTAGAAATTCAGCAAATGACGAAGTATTTAATAAGCATAGCAATTTTTATAATACTGTCTTAAAAAATAGTGGCTATAAAACCCCAAATATTGAATATATAAAAGAGAAAAGTAACCCCCCGAAGAAAAAATAGGAATAGAAATATCTGGTACACACCCCCTTTCCACCAAATGACTAGTAGTAAATTGGGTAAAAAATTCTTTGTTAATTAGGAAACACTTTCCAGAAAAAAATCCATTAAGTAAGATCTTTAATAAGAACACTATTAAATTAAGATACAGCTGTATAAACAATCTAGAAAAAAAATCATAGAAAATCACAATAATAATATTTTAAAAAACTTCAACAAAATTATTAAAAACAACCTAATAACGGAAAATAACAATTTGGACAAGAAAAAATGTAATTTTAGAAACCCTATAGATTGCCCATTAGAAAACAGGTGCCTAATGATATCAATCCTTTATCAATGCAAAATATCTTTAAAGGAAAACCCCAATAATATATAAATTTATATAGGAAGTATTCAGAACACTCTAAAACAGCAAATTTACCAGCATACCTCTCAATTTAATAATGACAAGTACAAAAATAGAACATCCTTATCGAAATATCATTGGTATATAAAGGAAACAAAAAAAAACCATCCACAATAAAGTGGAAAATTCTAAAAGAAGCTAAAACATGTGAGTCCTTAAATGAACCAGGTTCATTATGTTTATACAAAAAACTATATATTATTAAATCCCTTAAGAATAAAGATTTATTAAATAAACGCAATGAGATAACTGTCGTATGTAGACATTGCAAAATGTTCACATTAGAATATGGATGAAAAAAAAACTCTAAATAAAATAACATGCATATAACCAATAAGTGCTTAAAGAAAATAATTACTGGTGAACTATCAAAATAAAGTAAATTGGAACATAAAACTATTTATAAAAAAATTTTCTTTTTACAAAAAAGTTTTACAATAATTGAAAGATGGGATAAGGATAGCAGGAAGTAAATCAGAAAAAAGAAGGAGCAAAACATGATTATAAATCAAAGGTTTTGAGAAAATTAGAACTAGAAAAGCACTGAGAAGAATAAATCCCTCTCTTTCGTCACCCCCCTCTCCTGTTTGCTAGAAGAGGAGACAAAAATGATAAGAAAGCGAAAAGGATAGCCTTGGTACTAAATGGGCACATCATGTCTAAGACAATAAACTAAACGAGAAACCATAAAAGTGGAAAAAAGGAAAATGATAAAATTAAGTTAAAAGCAGGTTGACATCTTGACCGTTAGGGAGGAAAAAGAAGAAAGGAATAAGGTGAGATGAGGAGGAGGGGAGGAATAAAGAGAAAGAGTTACTTACTATGTATTATTTGGGGGCAAAATTCCAAATTGAATCTTCGCTCTGATTAGTTAAAAGAAACACACATGTAAATTTTATATCTTCCCACATATATAAACAGCAAACCGAAGGTTTTTGTCTTTAAATGTAAATCATTTGTACAACCAACATCAAACATTGTCTGATGAAGAGAATCTATCTCGAAACCTAGAAGTTTCCATGTGGCAAAGTACAATTAATTCACAACTATATATATATATAGTTATTATAAATCACCTGAAGATACCAAAAGGTTGAAACCTAGGTTGCAAAAATATTCAAAAGTGCTACAATATAAATCATATTGAACACGTTTTAATATAACTGTATACTAGTCAAATTTAATCATGACCAAAAACTAACTATATATTTATTAAAAAATTATAACATAAATGTTATAATATCACTACAAAAGTTGCTATTTTGTTTCAACGCTACTTGTATCTTAACAAGTGATGATTTTGAGTTGAAGATTTTTAAAACTTTCAAAGTATCCAAACCCCCTTAATCAGTGAAACATTGTTACATAGTCTATGGTGACCAATCAAAATAAATGTAATTTCTAATTTGAAGAACATAAGAAGACTCTAAAAACAATTTATTGGAGCATTAATGTTAATATTTGATTAAAAATGGTGATCAGTATAACTAATTGACTATTAGTTTCACTTTACAACAAAAATTAAAATTTATTTTCCAAAAAATTAATGTTGGAGACTACGAATTTAAATTTTTTTAATACAAATATATAGATACCCACATATTGACAAACAGACAAATATATATATACATACATATATATATATATATATATATATATATATATACTCGCACTTATCCATATACACACACACACACACACACACACATATATATATATATATATATATATATATATATACACACATTTTTTAACTCTTGGTTTTAGTGACTTGTCAATTTATTTGTTGGATTTAGAGCTAGGTTAAGAAATGTCTCTGAACACTACATACATTGGATACATGTAAGACTGAAGTCATAAGATAACGTGGACAGAGAAAGTTTTAAATAAGGTTAAGACAAACATAGTCACCTTCTAGTGCATAAACAAATAAATATAATTAAATATATATGCATGCAAATTCACATGCAAAAAAAGAAACAAAATAACTACACAATATAAAAACACAGCAAAGCATCATAGACAAAATAAAACCACATACATAGATCTACTTATAGACAGCTATAGGCATAAATAAACACAAGAACATGCACACAGTAAAATACACGCACATATATATGGGCATAAACAATATATATATATATATATATATATACACACACACACATGTAAAACAATATATCAATATGTATACTAGTACATATACCCACATGCACATCTACATAAATGCATTTATATGTAGACAAACTCATGCACCCAAGTGTGTGTGTGTGTGTATATATATATATATATATATATATATATTCATATTTTTTTTTTTTTTTAATTGTATCACCTCGAGCAAGGTGGTAACGCCACTGATGTGCAGGGGGCTACGTAATAGTGAAAAGATTGGAAAAGAGAAAGCTGGAAAACACATCCTAAACAGGGAACAAGGGATGAGCCTCTTAACCTATTCAATAGACGTGGGTGGAGTGTGAACCGGGCGATAGATAAATCTGTCTACTCCAATTGAAAAAAAAAAGAAAATTTACTAAGTTTTAACTTAGTTAAAGTTGAAACGGCCTTTAGACAACCGAACAGTTTAGTATATTTTAGTAAAAGAAAAACAGATACGGTAGAATAAATTAATGGAAAATCTGAGCTTACCACTTGCAGATAGCATATAAACATAAACAAAAAATACATATATAAATACAATTTAACCTAGGTTCTAATAACAAATTCAGATACCATGTGAAACTGATGCCTAAAGAATCATAATTATTTAATATTAATTTGACAATCTGTACTAAAATAAAGACTTGTTAAATATTAACCAGATGTTATATGCTAGATTAAAAACTATCAAATATTAATATGATAATCTATGTTAGATTAAATACCTAGTAACTATGTACCTTGATAGTCTGTTAGATTAAATACTTAGCAAATATTAATATAATATATGCCAGATTAAATACATAGCAAATATTAATATGATAATATATGCCAGATTAAATACTTAACAATATTAATATGATAATATATGCCAGATTAGATACCTAGCAAATATTAATATGATAATATATGTCAGATTAAATACTTAACAATATTAATATGATAATATATGCCAGATTAGATACCTAGCAAATATTAATTTGACAGTCCATGTCAGATGAAATACTCAGCAAATAAGGGTAAATAACAATTGACATCAGTGAAAATAGTTTTATATATATATATATATAATATTGTAGAGTAAATAGTTCACTATGTTTGCAATTAACAGTAGTACTTTTGGTGTTTAAAAGAAAAAACAAAACCCCTAAATGGAAAGTACTTACAGGGGCTCAAACTTGTAAATTCTTTCGTGCACCTTGCTATATTTGTCTTAATGAGAAGCTAGAAATCGTCAGATTCAAGGAAAAGGTTAACCTGTTAAACCAGAGAAATGAACTTACTATTAACTGTAAATGTAATTCACTAAGAATCAAAGGATCACTTTGAAAAGAATCATACCAATGAGAATGAAAGACATGGAAGTTTTGCCCCTTGATAAGGGAGATAACCTGCCAGAGAGCACATTTGTTTTGATTATATTTCTTAAATATATATATATAGTGATTATATTTCTTAAATATAGTGAGAGACTGAAGAAAAGATGATTATTCTTAAAACACAAGTAAAAAATAATGACATGATCTTTGTCAAGACGAGGGCCCGGAACTGATTTTATAAAACCAGTTAAAATCGGTTTTCATATGATGATCACTAAAACTGAAACAGTTTTGCCAAAACCGATTGTAATATTTGTAGTTTCCACTTTCTGTGAAACATTTCTCTGTTGTTTACCTTTAAAGAAATATAGTTGTAACTGCAGTCAGTTAACCTTTAGCTTGCTGCCTGTTTCATTAAAACAGATCGCAACATATCAATTTTCAACTTAAACTTGATTGATTCTTAAAAATACAAGGACTAATGATTTAAGTAAGTAAATCTTGAATTTATCTATTATTTCTTTTAGTATCTATTTTTTTGAGTGACGTCATATATATATATATATGCATGAAATAAATGACATATTTTAGAGATTTTTTTTATCAAAAACCGGATGAACACATTTAGAAATTTCTTAGTTTTTTTTCTAGTTTTTAAAATTATTTTTTTGTTTTGTTTTGGTTGCTAACATTTTTATTCGCTTATTTCTTAGCATCAATTTGGTTATAATGTTAGAGGAGTGGTTTCTGTTTTGTTAATTTTTACACCCTCACACACTTTACATTAAAAAAAAAAACGATGCACAAAAAAATGCAATAAAGTAATCAAGAAAAGTAAACAGAAATAAACAGGCAAAATATTTCACTGCTTTAAATGAATTCAAATGGTATAGTTTTATTTGTGTGCAGTTTTTAACATTGAGTGACTGTGTGGAATATGTTTTTCTATCTTGGTTGCACTTGTCACAAAAGCATTTTTGTTATGATGATTGGTTCTTCATATATAAATATTTTATGTACATTCATTGCTCTACAATAAGTTAAATATCATAGCCTACACCAGTGTAAAAATTTAAATATAGACTTGATTGCTCTATGTTGAAAACAATGCACAAATGAAAATAATTCCACATTTGAATTCTCCTAATAATAACAGATTAATTTTATAATTACTCATGTTTTTTCTTTCATTGCATCTTTTAATTTCATTCTATTTGTGCCCTGTTTTAGAAGTTAGGACTTTAAAAATTTAATTTGTGCACTATTTTTAACACTCAGTGTTCAACGTTGTGAACCTTTAAAATGTGATCCAAATTGTAAGTATTCCAATCCTTGCACATTCCAAGTGATAGGACCAGTTTCATTAGGAGATTGCTGGTTTTTAACCAATTTTGAGAATGACTAAGACTTAAACTTGGTTTTGAGAATTATTGTTTTTTGCAAACTATAGTCAAGACATGTTTTCAGTTTCCTGATTTTCAAAAAATTCAAATGATTGAGAATCTGTGTTTTTTTTGGGTTTTTTTTTCTCAGAGCAATTTATACATTTTTGTATTTGTTATATTCTGTTTATATATCTTCAGTTGATTCGTGTGGCAGTCAGAAAAGATGATCAGGATTATCATGCTATTGATTTGGTTTTGTATTTACTTTTCTCTTTTCTTGCAGGTGGCATGCCCTGAAATTAAATGGGTTGACAGTAAAAAGGAATTATTTAAGGTTCACTTGAGATTGAAATCTACAATATACACAAAGGTATGTTCAGGTTGCTCATCTTGATAAGTTTATATCTCTACAAGGAACTTGTATTAAGATGCCTTTTATTTGTCAGTGTCTGCAGAGAGACATGAGAAAATTAATGGAAACTCTTATTTTTAAACAACTTAGTTCAAGAATATAAAACAAATTAAACTTTGATGGATTTACCATAGGTCAATTTAAATGTTTTTTGGGGTGCTTGGAATGGTGGTGGTGGGGGGCTTTAAAATTATCATATTTCCATCTTGTGGGATCTCCAATTTGGATGTTTTGATAATGCAAAAGTTATTAAGCTTGCTTGGTATTCTTATAGTTTTTCATTATGATCCACATTTGTTCAATAAGAATTTCTTTTAGTCACCCCCAAGGAAGGTGATAAGGGCACTGGGAGTGAAAGAGAATGACAAAATATATTTTTATAAGGAGTTATGCAGTCAGTTGTTCTCTCAGCTCTTCTGTATGGTGCGGAGACTTATACCCTATGCCGCAAGCACATAAACAAACTTGATGTCATTCACATGTACTGTCTTTGTACCATATATGGTATAAAATGAGATGAAAGTGTAAAGAATAGGGTAATACTGAAGAAATTTAACAACATTGCAAAGATACAACTTAGGTGGGCTGGTCATGTTGTGAGAATGAATGAGCATAGGCTTCCAAAAAAGGTGCTGTATGGACAACTACCAAACTGCATTCACTCTTACATTACAAAAATAAATTGAAAGACAACTTGAAACATCTCAACTTTTATCTGAAAACCTGGAAAGTCCAAGCATTAAACTGAAAGGAGTGGTGTAAGACATGTTTCATTAAGTTTAAGGATTTTGAAGACAGACTGAAGCACCGTGATCAAGCTCTGAAGCAGAGACACCATCAAAATCCTGCTTCAACAAATTTCATCTGCCAGTATGGCTTTGTCGCCCACAGAAAGGCTTGGCTAGTATTGCACTCAAGAAAACACAAATGAAATGTCCTCTCCTTACCAGATTTTCTATGCAATTACACGAAGCAAGCATGCATAAGTATGAAACAAAGGATACCATCCATTGCTGACCCTCATTTATCATTCATGGTAAGAGAATCCACCATATATATATATATATATATATATATAATAATTTACATCGTGGTCATACCTGAAACTGGTTGCAACCTGGGTTTCATACACAAAAGTAATCTTCAGCCACTGGACTACAAGGATAAAATTATCTTGGAACATTTATACCCTAGATGAGTGCAAGATGTTAAAAACACAGGTGTTGGAATCAACCAATCTGGTGGAGAGTGACTACCAATCTGGCTAAGTTGTTAGGATAGCCATAAATGCTCAGAGAGAAGAGATTGAGGAAAAAAAAACAAAAAACAAAAAACTCTTCAATGGGAAAGAAAAAAGTGCTCAGTGTAAAGGCTAAAGTAATTGAAGCATCTGGTGGGAAAGCTTGCCATGAAGGCAAAACTAGACAATGTATAAAAAGTGCTTAATCTCACTAAGACACCCTAACTAAACAGAGATTAAATATTACACACACACACACACACACACACACACACACAAAAGGAACATGTAGTAATTATTTTGGTGTATCTTAAGTAGTTCATAACTACAGGTTATTTATGCCAATTCTGGTCAACCATACTTAGCTTATCAACACTCTGGTTGTCATAATGCCTCAGAAAAATATGACCTCTGTGGTTAACAAAATACTTTTATTCTAATTTTCATGTTATAAACAAGTAATACTTGTTTCAAATCAGATTAATTTAACTTTAAATTTGCTAATTTTCTAAAAATAATGTCTCAGATATATATTTTATTTTTGCAAGATTTTTAAAGCCGAGAATTAACTTTTGTATACAAACCTGCTAATCCTCTTGAAAAATCTCAAAAAGTTGACATGGAAATACACCAGCGTATCTTGCTTACTGGAAATAGTAAATTTAGTAATTTAGCTTTCAATTATAGCTAAAAGGAAAATTTTAAGAAATTTTTTTTTTTTTCAATTTGCTTTAAAAGTTAGGTATCGAAAATGAGTGGAAGTACATAATTTTGAGCTAAATAACTGTTTTTAAAGAATGAGATTTACTCAAAGCAACCATTATTTTTACATTTGTTAGCTTGAATTTAGTTTTTATGAAATGTTATGTATTTTGTAGCTTAAATATGAAAGTTTCAATAACTCAAGTCGAAATGTTTATCAAAACAAAACATCTATTTTTCAGGATCAGCATTTGTACAATTTTTTTGTCCACTGTCAAAAATTGGAAAACAATTTTTCTCCAATGGTGGAGGCTGACACCATCAACAAACTTAAGGTAATTTCTAAATGCCTAATTAATTGCATGTCTCCTAGATAAGGAATTGCATTCATATAGAATATTACAGTTGTGTTATAGTTCATTGAATTTTAAAAAATATAAAAGAATTGGGCTAGGATTAAAAAAATTAAAAAAGAAAAAAAAGTAAATTGTGACATAATTTTGGGGAAAAATAGAATCTTTTGCTAAAAATGCATAAACTATCAATTTTTCCCCACCAGAAAAGTTAAATAATTGTATCTGTGCTGATAATTATCATTCATTTCTTTATGAATTTTGTTTTCATGAAGAAGCATGAATTTCTGTTTTAATGAAAAAAAAGTTATCATTGCAGTTTGAGTCATAATTATTACCAACATTCTTGTTGTATTAGGTTTTTGTTATGTCATCATT
Organism: Ascarosepion bandense; assembly: GCA_037127315.1. Lineage (NCBI taxonomy): Eukaryota > Metazoa > Mollusca > Cephalopoda > Sepiida > Sepiidae > Ascarosepion > Ascarosepion bandense. The sequence continues at coordinate 1,338,791 of JBBBDQ010001552.1, read as the reverse complement.
TATATGAATTTGTTTCCGTATCAACTCTACCAGAGAGCTATCAAATTGATCTACATTTGAATGACTACCTACTGAATCTTAAATTCAGATTAGTACTTTATTCTTATTTAAAACAAAGTTATCCCAGTATTTTTTAAAAAGTATCCTCAAAAGTCACAAGTAGGAAAATTAAAAATTTACTGGCAATGGTCTCTCCATAGTAAACCAATCTGACACCCTTGTCTCTACCAGATAAAAATTGTTTTCAGGAGCCAATGTCATTTTTTTTTTTTTTTTTTTTTTTTTAAATTCTACCTCATTTGATGTGAAGTGTATTAAAAATAAACCATCATTGAGGGTTTGGGTAAAAATGCTCAGGTAGCAAGGTAGCTCATGACATATCATATTGACTGAAGGAAAGCCATTAGCCTAGAACTTTCTTCTGTGCTTCATTGTTCAAAGGACCTACTTTCTTCAAAAGATTATAAATAATAATGCAAAAAATTGTTTAACAGATGCTATAAAAAAATGGTAAGAATTTGTAATCAGAATATATAGGATGGCAGTTAGACTTTTTTTTGTTCTTTTGTCAACATAAATGTCTTGATCAAGACACATTTTCAATATTTTAATTCCAAAATAGTCTCCCAGAATTGATGTTTTTATCCTGGACGTTTATGAATCAACTTTTTGATCCTAGTTAAAAGAAGAAAAACAAAAATAACAAAAAAAAATGAACATATAAAAACACAGTAATTTGTAAATAAATAGGTAGATATATGTCATTAGAAAATATATAAATTAAAGATTTTGAAATAACAATGACAAGAATGTTGGTTTGTGAAAATGATATGAAATATGTCGTTTTATGTTTTTATGTCTGAAAATCTAAGAATTGATAAAGAATTTCCAGAAAAGTGGTTTTCAACTATGTTCTGTTATCTTCATTTTCCTGTTTAACTTTGAAACAATTCGTTAATTAAATGCTTACTTTTTAAGTATTTCACTGGAGTACACCAGTTTAAAAATAGGAGGAAATTACTTAAGTTTGACTTCAAAGTTTGTGTGTAAATGAAATAAATTGGTCCTTTTTTTTTTTCTTAGTCTTATGTTCCCAGCTTGGATTTTTTTATTATTCATTCTTTTGATTTGTTTTTAAAAATATTTTTTAAATTACGCTGATTCAAATAAGAAAGAAAATGTTTTGCCCACTATAATATAATGTCATTTTGCCCACTATAATATAATGTCATTTTGTTTGAATATGGAAATAAAACAAATGATTGTTTTTAATTTTTCTAAAAAAAGAAAATTATTTCCTTTGCCTGATTTTGTTGGCTTTGAAAATTCATTCCATCTTTTTCCTTGATTTTTTTTTTTTTTTAAATCCTGGTTTAGATGATAAAAATTAAAGCATGTTAAGAATTTTTAGGCATGAATAACTTCGAAATAAATTCTGTAAATTCCCTACAGAATTAAACACTTTAAAACCAAAACCTTAATCAGACAAATAATTTGTGATGAATTTTCAGTTTTAGCAAACAAAATTTGCCAAATAGAAATATAAATAAAAATATAAGAAAAGTAAATAATTGATAAGTGTTGATTTTTTTTTTAAAGAATCTTTTGTGAAATGACTGCAGTAATTAATTTCTTACAAAAAACCCAATATTCAACATTTTTTTTTTTTTTTTGGCAAGAGAGAAAAAGCCCAAAAGTTTGCAAGTGTTCCTACTACCTCCTCATTTTTTTTTTTTTTTCAAAATATATTTGGTAATCTTTGGCTATTTGAGAAAACATATCTAATTAAGAATTTATTTATGACCATGATAGAGCAGTTAGTATGCTATAAACCTCTCCCTCCTGAATTCATATATAACTACTTTTCGATGAATATATAAAGTAGTTCTGCTTGTTGGTATATAGACAGTTTTCAATATGAATTTTATTACATTTTTACAATTTGTTTTCCACAGTTTATTTCTTTAAAAAAATAGGACTTTTTATTTTGTGTGTATATTCTAAGTATATATTTATTATACATAAATGTCACATTCAGATTTTATTTATTTTTAATAGGCTGGTTCAAAATCTTTCCTTTTTTTTTTTTTTTTAAAAAAAACAAAAACTTGGATGAATTTGATTTCTGCTTTACTTAGTGAAAAACATGAGTGATTTGGTTAAAAAGCATTGCTTTTAAACAAGTGAAATCTTAGAAATTATTTAAAATACCAATTAATAAAAAAATTAGTCTAATAATTGAATAACTTTAGTCATCTTATAAATAATCAAATATTTATTCTGTATTTAATTTTTTTTTATTTCATTCCAATTTACTAAAAATATTTTGTTTTTGATTGCTATTTTTTTTTTTGAAAAAAAAAATGTATTTTGTGTTAAATTTGTTACAGTGCCTGACTTTGATTTCTAAAATATTAATTTTAATTTTTTGTTCATTGTTATAAAATTGTCTGTTATAGATTTGCATAGTTTATATTTTAAAAATTATTTTTTAGCTGGCCTTATGCTTTCCTTGTTTGCATAGAATTCTTGTAGATTTGTTTTCTTTTGATAGACAATCTTTGTCCCAGCTTTATTTTTTATTTTTGTTTATGGCTTGCATTTACTTTTTTTTATTTTTCTCCTCTTGTTGAATCTTGTTGAATTGGGCAATTTGTTTTTACAATTACTATTATTATTGTTAAAGATCCATACCCAACCCGACTTAGTTTACTGGAAGGTAAAAAAAAATACAGCAAGGTTTAAAAACCATACACCAAAAAAATGGTGCCAAAAGAACAGCTTTTCCCTTGATACCAAACTATTCTCTCTCAGCAATTTTTATTGTTTTAAAAAAACAATTTATAATTTTGATGAAACACATGGAACTGGATTTATACATCATTTTTTTTATCTCAAGAATTAATAATAATTTATTAAACACTATTTTATTATATTGTTTATTTTCAAGATTTAATTTTATGTTTACAATTTCATAAAAATATGGAAACCAATTACAATGCAATATTATTTACCATTTTATAAAGAAATAACTATGAAAATAAATATTTTATTTGTGAATTTATCAAAACATCTTTGAACAAGAAAATTAAAAAAGCACAATGACAAATTATAAATTCTGAAAAAAAAATGTATTTTCTGAAAATTTCTTTTATTTGCTTTTGCCATGTAAATTCAGTAAAATAGGTTGAGAGCATTTGGATTAAGACATTTTTTCTCAAGATTTGACAAAAATAATTATACAATATATTTGCTTATTTGCAAGAAAGTGTTTCATACTTTTGTAGTCAATTCTCAAAAAAATGTATAGATCCATTTTTATGTTTGAGTTTTATTCAAATTATAAAAACTTTTTAAAACAATAAAAGTGGCTGATGGTGTATGCAATAATAGCAACATCAAGAGAAAACTCATTCATTTTGTTAAACTGTTTCTTTTTTCTGTTTCTTTTTTGCTTTTTCAAGATGATCATAAATTTGGTTTCAAAATTTCTTTCAATTGCTATAATCTATGTACAGCAAAAGTCCACTATTCAAAACATTTTTATATATAAAGGTGTGCTGAAAATTTCTCAGCTCCCATCATTATTTTATATATTCACCTGTAGAAAACAATTATTGTTTCTTCAGTGTCTGTAATTAAAATGAAGAATTTTCAAATATTTTATTCTGAAGTGCTGAACATGGTGCATCTTTTTTTGGTAAAGTTTCTGAAATGATATTCAAGGTCGTTTGTTTTGCTTGTTTTTTTTTTTTTTCATAAACAAATGAAACTTGTCAATCCTTGCTTGAATTTTACCTGAGAACTTCATTTAATAACAGAAACCTCTAAGACAGATAAAAACAAAATGAAAATCCATTTCTGTGTTGTTGGCCTTTAAAATATGTACCTACTTAATTATCCATCATTTTAAGGTTAATCAGTTGGTGAATCATTCAGAAATTTATAAAAATTGGAGTCATTGTTCCTTTTCTTTTTTTTTTCTCCCCCCTTTCAAAAAAATAAAGGAGATGTTACGGTTGAAGAGCTTTGGGTACCAAAATGATGATTCACAAAAATGCTCTAAGAGCAGAATACAATTATTTACATTGTTCAGGCTGTTGTCCTCATCTTTGTTGCCATATTCACAATATTTCAGCCATTGTACATTGCAACCTTCTCCAGGTGATTGGAATTTCAAAATGAACCCTTTATTTCAGTCACTTTGGTATATTGTTGTTGCTCCCTAAGCCATGCCTCTTCTGGATGTTTTAGTTACCTCCTTTTAACTTCACTCTCTAAATTTTCTGTTCACTACTGCGATATCCAGGTATTGAACTCACAACTCTGAGTCAAGTCACTGGATTTAACCAACACTTTCATCCAGTGGATATATATATATATATATATATATATATATATATATATATATAAATAAAATATCAATAAATTCTGAAATTTACATTATGTTGAATAGCTATTTCAGCGAGAAAATTTTCGCTTTATCAGCAATGATCTAAAACACAAATTTAATAATTCAAATATGATGCAAAAATTAACATACTGGAAGGAGCCCAAAAACATATCCATACACAGGAAGTTAAAAAAGGGGGGATTAAAAAAGATACACACGCACGCACACACACACACACACACACACACAGTAGGATGCAATCTGAAGGCAGATGTTTTATATCTCAATTCAAACAACTCAATGTTCAGGAAAATAAACTTTTCTACTATGAAATGAAAAAAATATTGATAGTGGAATTTATATATTTTTTCTACTTGTTGCCTCCAATACATAATTGTATTTGCTGACGGCTCATTTCCCTGAAGTGGATTATTTTGAAAATATTGACAATTAGTGAATGAAAGAATTTCTTGTCTCAATTTAAATGCAAGTTTTCTGAACAGGATTGGCAAGAGTTAATCATTTGGCATTAAAAAAAAGAAAAAGAAAAATGAAATAATCTTAATTTCTCTTTTGGTAAAATAGATTAAAATTATTCAGTTAAGATATTTCTTTTTAATAAAATAATTATCACTTTCACTTTTTGTTCGATACAAAGATCTGATATCATTCTGTAAACTCTGAAAAGTTGCCCCATGTCTTGATCCTCGAACTTACTTTTTACTTGAAAAAATGGGAAATTTCAAAAGTAACACTGAATAAAGTACCATGAGTTGTATATTGTATGAGTGTGTGATTGTGATGTACTTCTAAAATACCTGCTTCTGAACATCCTTCAAATATTTATAATTTGGTTAGCCTGAAAATGGCCGAATTTCAGATGACCCAGCTCACCATCTAAATGCCATCAAGGTAAGTACATTGGACATTGACTGTCCCTGACCCAATGCCCTCCAAACTAACCCTGCCCTTTTATTGGCTGCATTTTTATATTGTATCCAAAGCAACAAAAACAACCCTCCACCCAAATCTTTTCCCTACTGAAAAGAGAGAAGAGAAGACCTCAACAGATTCAGATCGTGGAAGAGAAGAAAGAGAAAGAAAAGTCTCCTTTCAAGGGGCATTTTCAAATTGCCTGTCTTTGTTACTTTGGCAACGTTTAAAATTTATGAAATGCATTTATTATTATTATTATTTTGTTTTTCTCTTCTTTTATTGGCTCATTCGCTTTTTTATTCTGGCTGGCATATTTTATGGTTATTCTTTTAATAATGCCATATTGTGTCAAGAAATTTCCTTGATTTTTTTTTTTTTCTTTTTGTGTGTGAGTGTAATTTGCCATAAAGTAGTGTTAATTAAATAACTTTCACAAACTATTATTACTATAGAGTTTTATCCTCACTGCATAATCTGCCATAATTTTATCATTGTAAAGACTAACAACAACACACGACTAAATCTCTCACATGTAAAATTATTCTTGTGCACTTCACCAAATTAAGATTGGTGTGAAAATGGTTTTGGGTTGGGTGGATTTTTTATATATTTTATTATCTGGTTGTCTCATGTGTTCAGCTGGGCTGCACATTCTGTGAGATAAAAATGTGCACCTGGTGGCTATGACATAATTTTCCAGGTCAATCTGCTGATGCACCTGGCTTATCTGACAATCTGGTATGACACTAGTATCTCTTAGGATGAGCCCAGTACATATTGGAGTTACCAAAAATCAACTTTTCTTCAAAAAGAAAAAACTTCCTTATTGACATTAAATTTGATTCAGACAATTTGCTATTTCCTGGCATGAATCACATATTGCATGACCATAAATAGATTATAATAGCACTTGAGCAGTAATGGTTTGTAAATCTAACCTTGGTGCCAACTGTACAATGTGACTGCACTGTCCTCTGCAATTTCCAAAACTGCACCTGAATCTCACATCTACTGCTGTCATGAGCTAAGCAGCCACTTTCCTTACCAATTGACTCTTACATGACTATCAATGGCCACTTAAGATTTTCTTCTCATCAAGAAAGAGATAAGTGTTTTCTGCATTCCTACAATATTCATTTTTACTCTTTCAAACATACGCACTGAAGTGGGGGCGCTAGAGGGTGTCGTCAGTGATGTCATCGCGAGGATCACTAGGGGGCTTCGGGTCTTTCAACATCATACCCCCCTCACCACGCCAATCCGACCAGAGATGATCAGTTTCTGGTCCACCCTCGATAAGTGCTTTCAGACACTGGGAAAATTATGTTTGGGTCCGGTACGAAACCTTGCAAGTGCTTCTGATTGGTGACAGTCAGAGCCACTTTTCATTTAGAGGCGAACCGTACATGAGCTCATCCGAAAATGTGAAATAATTTACCTATTGTACGGCCAAGGAAAAAAAAACTCAACTACGAATTAATCACGATACATTAATTTAAACTTATTTATGCATTTTATCTTATTTACGAGTACTAATAAAATGAAGAGAAAAATTGGGCATAGAAATTGGAAGAATATCACAATTCATTTTGTACCCCATCTTAGAAAATGCCTATAATTGCTGACATAGCAAAATCTATGAATCTCTAGTGTTCTTGTTGGCAGTGAAGGGAAGGGGGATCACTTGCTGAAGATCCAACTTGCTGTTCTGATGACTGGTTAAGCAAAACTGACTTACTAACCTATTATTCAACAATTGGTGCATATTTTATTTAATTTGTTTTAATATTCACTCATCTTAGTTTGACAATTACAGGACATTTTTGTGAGGATCAAATTTTCAACTAGATTATTTCTTAGACTAATTTATCATGATTCCATGGCAAATGTTATTTTCAATCTCTGAATCTTTTCTTTTTTTTTAATTTTCGATTAAATTAAAAATTCATTTTGTTGTTGTGATTTTATTATTGTTTGATATTTTGTTGTTTGGTTATTGTTATCATTATTATTGTTTGATATTTTGTTGTGTAATTATCAATTTATTATTAAGATAATTATTTTAAAATCTTTTCACAATATGGCACAACTAGTAATATGACCATTTTGTTTATTTTATGTGTGCGTGTGTGTTTGCTCTATGCAGGTGCTCTTTGGCGCAATTAAAACATGTTGATGAGAAAGATTTAATTAATCTTGCCCACCATTATTGTACCTGTGTTGTGTAACACCTGTTCCTTTGAGTTGCCTTTCTTCAAGGTTCACTAATCTCTGTCAACCTCTCTGATTATTTGTCATGGTCATTGTAGTTGCCACAAAACTAGTAGTTGTTAGTCGTAGTAGTAGCAGCTACAGTAGTGACTTTAGTTTAGACCTGAAATGTGGCTTTTATTTATTTATTTATTTATAATTTTAGTTGATATTTACTAAACTTTATTTTTCAGTTTGGAACTTTTTATTCATTAAAACTATATATATATATATAATATATATATATATATATATATAAAGCATTTTTTGTTTTATTCTTTTCATATTACAAACTTTTGTTTTTATTTTCATTTTCAGTTCATACTCATTGTTTGTTTCTGCTTTTTTTTTTTTTTCTCTCTCTCTCTTGTGGGAGAAAATAATTGAATATTTTTTATTTGAATACCAATGAAGGTCTTGAGAAATGTACTAAAAACTGGTATAAATGATGTTGGTATTAAACAATTTATAATAATAGAATATTAATGTTTTTATGCTTTTTACAGCCACAAGAACAAATTAAAAATAAACATGTTCTCCAAATTTATTTCAAACACTTTTGTGATTTTAGGTGACTCTTAATTTTGTTTCTTTAAATTTCATGCATCTTTGTTGGACCAGAGTAAGATTTTAGGAATTTCAAAATAAAGCCATTGTTAGATCAGAACTTGAATAATATACCAAAGGCAAAATTTAACATTTTTTTTTTTTAATTGAGTTCACTCCATGCAAGGCAGTAAAAGAACTGAGACACAAGGAGTTACTGGGTATGGGTTAGGGTTAGAAACATTTTCTAAGGAATGAGAACAAGAGTAATCAAGAGGATGGTAGATAGCAATTGAAATTGCATTAAAATTTTTGCAGATTAAAGTTGTCTGGAACGTATGAAGCCGGAAGGGAGGAACAAGCAAGAAGTGTTAGAAAAGAAATGGTTAGCATAGAATTTATTTACAACTAATCAACTCAACTCTAAATTAGTGAGACTTTGTTGCCAATCTAGGCACCATAGGGAAGAGTTCTGTGATGGTGTCTTACTATTTTAGTCCTAAAAACCATTGCAAAACATGTTTTTTCATCTGTCATTTTACTGATCATAGCTTTGGTGGCCAAAATGGTATCATATTGCCACTTTGTGAGTTTTTAGGCTCGGGGTCATTTTTTAATTTTTTAATTTTTTTAATTAAAGCTTTGTATACAATGTTAGATCAATAGATTAGTAAAAAGTGTTGCGATAAAAACATATAATATAGATGAAAAAGAATCTAAAAAAATTAAATTGTCATTTGAAAACCGTAAAAATAAAGACATGTTGAAATAGCAAAAACATTGATGACCAACAACATTATTTGAAAGTAATAATTGGTCAAACTAGTAGGACTTTTATACTTGGGTGTCTCTATGAATCAAGGAGAATTTTCAATTAGGAGTTTTCTGATGGCAAGAACAAATGCAGTAATTTGTTACAGATGAAAGACAAAAGTATTTTACACATGCATATGCATGCACGCATAAACACACATGATCATTGTATTGTTTTTTTTTATAAGTTTGAATAAGGATGACAAAGGTTTTTTTAACCCTTTTTTTACACACAAGTGTTTACTTGAATTCAGTGGATGTAAATATTTATGTAGCATAAATTATTAGAAAGAAAGCTTATAATATTTATTTTGTAAGGCATTACTTAGTTACTTATTTTAGTGTATCATTTTACAATTCATGCTATGTGATGCAAACAAGTTACTGCATTGTTTAAACGACTGTAAATAATCAACAATTCCTTTTTATAGTCATCTGGCATTAGTGAAAAATGCCCCCTAAAAACTCAGCGAAGTGGTGAGCAACAGATTTTGTTATCCATTCAGCACTCTTTTCTTTGTTTTTGTGATATCCATCTTTATGTTAGTGAATGTTGGACAATCTTGCTACAGATGGAGAAAGCTGAATGCAACAGAAATGTAGTCCTACAGAAGGATACTGGGAATTCCATGGATAGTGTGTAAGCAACAAGGAATCTTAAAAAGATAACAAAAGGAATTCATGTACTCGAAATCAGGAAGAGCTAGCTGAAATTCCTTGGACACATAATGAGGAGGGACGGCTCAGAATACTTAGCTCTCACAAGGCTTATTGAGGGCAAAAGTGATAGAAAACAACAAGCCACCTGTCTGATGAGCTTGTATGAATGGCTGATCAAATACAAAGCAGGCACCTAAGAAAAGAGAAACACTGTTAAGGTCTATGGAGAGCCATGATTGATTGCCCATGTCTTGAAGGGATTCGACACATGCAAGAATAAGTAGCAAAGTAATCATTCTAAGTGACACAGTTAATCTGAATAAGTCCTGTATAATTTGTTGTAATTTTATAACTGCTTAGGTTCCCAATTATTAAAAGCAAATGACTACGACTTTTATAAATATTTGTTGTACTTACATTTTAATATTTTTACTTTTCTCTAAGTTCTAGTTAAAATTAATTCAGAAAATGTTGTTGCTGATTTGTATCTGATTTGATACAAAACTTTAAATGTTAGTCGTGCATACTCATTTCATGACTAAAGATGATAAAACTGTATTCATGCACAAGTCTCTTGAATTATTTACAAATATTTACATTCTTTTGCAGGTATTAATATATATCTGCAAACATTAGCATGTATTGATATGCAAGCTTATAGATTTATTTGTCTATACTTCTGAGAGGAGGTAGTATTTACACAACTTACATTGTCCTTGAGGACATAGACGCTGGTTAGTTCCAGTGACTTGACCCACAGAGTTGTGAGTTCAATACTAGGTAACAGTAGTGGTGAACAAATAACTTAAGTGAAGGGGAGATAACTACTTTGCTACCACAAGTGGCATTGCATATAGAAAGGGGTCGGTTTGAAATTCCTAGCACTTGAAGAAGACTGAACGGTACAACGACCAAAATGTCATAAACGTGGCAGTAAAGATGAGGGCAATAGTTTGAACAATGTAAATAGGGTTAGAGATTTATGTACTTATCTACAAAAGTGCTGAAAAGATCTTTACTGATGCACTTTAATAATATATATATATATATAAATTCTTCTGATTAATAGGGCTTACGGCCTATTACGTTGAATACACCGGTTCTCGCTTGATCACTTAAGTTAAGCAACGTTGAGCCTGGTCAGTACTTAGATGGGTGACTGCTTGGGAATACCAGGTGCTGTAAGTGTATAGTGACGGATGTGCGTTGTGGTGCAGTGGATATCGGCTCGGAAAGAGAAATCGGTGAGCCGAGTTCGAATTCCAGTTGAATACACTGCATTCACTTAAGCACTGGTACCCTTGGGAAAGGTATTAATCCATCCATTCCCTCCAATTATGGGTTAAATAACAAGGGTACGACTTGGGGACCCTGTTCTTAAAAACAAATTCCAATGAATCGTGAAAAAGAAAAATGTTGTAAAAATAAAATAACCTTACCCAAAATCATTGGTTATGACCTTAAATGATCGCATAAGGATTGATAGGTCGTTAAGCCTAAAAAAAAAAACAAACTGATTAATAGATAACTTGCCTGATGGACTAATATTTTGGACAAGAAAAGTCCTGAACAAAGAATGAGAAAAAGTAATGACCAAAAGATAAACACCTACCTAAGCAAAACTTAAATGCCTAGTTTGAGATGAAGTTAAAAACACATCACAATGTCAAGTCAGCAAAGGGCAGCTTGAATCGCAACTAAAGTTTTACACTCTTGCAATCTTCAGGTGTGTAGAATATCTATTTCAAGGACTAATCATCAAAAAAGCGGGTCAGCAAGTGAATTCTTCAGTATCCCTTGTATGTATACTCAACTGTTGTGACTTACACGGCATACATATTTCTATGTGCTGTCCCTTCCGGATGTTGAGGATCATGACTCTCCACAATTTCCTGTCCCTTGTTGTTTGTAATAAATTTTGTCTTTGTTGTCCTTCCTAAAACTTGTTCTGCCACCCATTTGTTCAAGATCGCCAGGTGGGTTATGCAGTATTTTCCCCTGTCTCTCTTGCCTCCAATCTCTCCTGTGGGTACCTTTTTGTTTCCAGTTTCTCTAAAATTTAGTTTTTACTAATATGTTTAGTTCATAGTATCTTCAACATCCTTTTGTAGAACCAAATTTTTGTTGCTTCAGGTCTCTTCTTCATTTAAGTGGGGATTGTCCATTTACTGCCATAGGGGGGACTGGTATTAAATAACAGTTCAGTACTTTTTTCTTTGTTTCTAAGCTCAAAAGATAAAATATGGTGAAAATCTTGCATCTAACTTAGATTGTATTCTTCTCACATCAAAATATTTTTCTGCATAGCAACAATTTTTTGTGCTTAATCTTCTAAGTGCTCCTTGGAAAGAAAAAGATTTCTTGTCTGTTTCCTTCTGTCAAAATCCATTCTGCTTTTAGAAAAGTTAAAATTTTATGAGTGTGCTCTTCACTTAGATTTGATTTTGATGTGTTACAGAAAACAAAATAAATGGAAAGGCAATTCAAATTTATGCAAATTCTTTGATTATTTAAAATGTAATTGCATTATCTTCAGTAACTGCATTAGCTAATGAACAAGTCATCTCTTTTTAAACTTTTCTCTTATTGAATGCGCTTGTTCGTATTGCCATATTGTAATGACTTTATTAGTAGTTAACATCCTGTAACTTCAAAGCCAAATTAATTATATTTCTTTTTATCATTATTGTGAAGGGGGGTGAAATGAGTCGTTAGGAATCTATTAGAAATTAAAGAATTAATCAGCTGGACATTGGAGGATGAAAGAAACTTAAATTGCTAGCATCATAAGTCCACCAGTTTTGTAATAAACAATTTTTATGAGAAAATGTATGTCTATCATATACATAAGACTAGCCTCATTTTTTGTGTTTGAGGGTCTAGAAGCTCAGTTCTTAGAACCAAACTACTCATACTACTCATACATACATCAGTTCTTAGAATCAAACTACTCATACATATGATTTGATTCTAGTGATGTAGGCTTGTGCAGAACTAACTGTACTTATTAAAAGAGCCGAATGCAAAGAACTGGTAACAGTGTGCTACAAGTTCCCTAAAAACCCTCCTCGGGTTTTGAATTCAAAGTTGTCTTTCTGCTATACTAGTTGCCACCCAAGGCTATAGAACTAAGTCTATCCTGCTATTTTACTCTTAGCTGGAATTCAAACTCTGATTCCTCAATCCATGCTGCTATCCATTACTGTACTTCTCAAATTTTTTTTGTCTCATATGGAAGACATAGTTTTTATAAAAGTTAAACTAAAAATATATGTCTGTTATGTAGACACTAATTTCATTTTAGAACAAAAACAAAATCTATAATCTTAAACAATATTCAAAAAAACATTGTCATCAACTTCACATATGTGCTTGGCTAAAAAAATAAACTCCCATTCTTGGATGTGTAGGGATGGTCAGCCATATCTGGTACAATGTCACTTCACAGTATCACTACAGATGTTCTCGTGGAGTTGTGTAAAAATTCTTGCCATTTTAATAATTTCCTCATGAGAGCATACAAAAATTCATCTTCTTGCTCGCTTTTCTTCAAAGAACTCCATGACTTGAAACAAACCCTTGTAAACAATGGCTTCTCTTATCATCTTATTAACTACCATATTAGACATTTTATTTCAAATGTGACCAATAATAACAAAAAAAAAACAAAACAATAACATTAATATTTTCTATGAAAACCAAATGCATAGCAATTATAAACAGCATGAATCTTCATTTCGAAACATCATCTGAAAATGTGCAACTCCCGTTGACTTGAACAAAAACATTCTTAATTATCTATTAGATAAAATTTAAATTGCTAACCTCATTGTCAATAATTCACTTCCAAGGCAGCGAACCAGTATCATTTACAAATTTACATGTCCTTTGAAGAACTGTGTTCTTGATCAATCCAAATTCATAAATAATTATATTAGTCACACTACCACATGGTTGATGAGAAGATTAACTTTGTACCTCTCTGACCAGAGTTCAATTCGATCTCATTTAAACACACACACGGACCTACCAAACTCTATTTGCAAAAAATGGCTAAAAATAATGGAAGCATTATTAATAAAACAGACACATGGCTTTATAATACTATGAAGGGTCTGTAATGTTATCAATCCTGACCTGGTATCTCGACTTCATTTATTTTCACACCATTATAATGCTGCTTCTATGTGTCTTTTTCTATATATTTTCATGGCAATTGTTCTAATGAGCTTTCTTCCTTGGTACCAGAACTACATAAATTTAAGCATACTATTAGATTGACAACATGGTCTTTACTGTTGAAATAGGTAACCATACAATTAACTGTAACCATAAGTTCTATTCTAATTGTTACTTCTCTTGTACTTCTAACCTGTGGATCTCTCTTCCAGTTTTTTCGATTGCTAACTATTTCCCTGATATCTTTTCTTTTATTGTACTTTCTTCTAACTACCCTCTTTTTTTTTTTTTAAACTCTCAATAATCCCTTGCATCTTAGTGGCATCATCACTTTGCTTGGAGTAAAAGAAAAAAAGATTAGAACAGACACAGGAGTTTGTCTTTTGGGAGTTGATTTTTATCATTGAAAGCATCAAAAAGTAAAAAGTACTATTTATCAAAGCTGAAATCTGAAAACCATATTTTTCTTTCATTTATCTTTATTGGATGAGTTATACAGGAATTAAATGTTCCTTACCTCTGAAAAATGTGGACACTATTGTAGTAGAGGAGAGTGATTATACTATCAGTGTATCTACTTCACACAGCATGTGAGTCTTGTACTTGTTGATATACTATTATTCCCAATCTCCATTTTGGTGATTACTCATGCAATAATCTTTTAAGGTTATGACATTGGTGATGAAGATTGTGCTGTTGATCAAAATAGAATATTTTGGCGATGAAGATTGTGCCATTGACCAAAATACAACATTTTGGCATCAAAGATTATGACTTTGGTCAAATACAACATTTTGATATTGAAGATTGTGGCATTCACCAATACAATATTTTGGTGGTGAAAATTTTGGCCAACCTTAAGTAAAAAAGATAACCAACACAATATTTTTGTGTGAGCAAGTTTTTGAGCCGGACTCAACTAAACGTTCAGGGATAACATTCCATGAGCATAGTATTGGCAAAAACACACGAAAAGGAAGTTGTCAAGTCAACTTTTGTGTCCAAAAGTTTCATGTAAAAATTCACCAAGGAATATTGGTAAAGGAAGATTGGGGGGGGGGGGCTACAAGGATTTTCAAGGATTACATGATATCAACCAGTTATGTAAAACACATTTAAAAGAAAAAAATATATTATTATTCTGATTAAAACACGTAACATCGGGAGGATTTCTTGAAATAAAAGTGTCACATGGAAGTAATTTGCAGGAAATTGTTTTTATTTGATTTGATTGACAGTTATAAAAAAAATATAAAGATATAATTTCTGAAAGTAAAAAAAAAATGGAGTTTTAAAAAGTTGTTTGAAATTTTAAGCAACCACAAAAACACCTTGAACAAAGGCTCGAAAAATTTGAGGAATTGTTTTTAAGCAACATAAACACTGATTTGAATGCTTTTTCCGGGGAAGCTATCATGAAAACAATAAGTTTAACTACAGGCCTGAGGAAGATGTAACTTTTGCATCATATTTCTGCAGGTACAAAAACATAAGACAGACTGCGTAAATTGTTTGAACCAGAAAAAGGTTAGACTAGTTTCACAAAAATTAGACTTTGTCAAACATACAAAGTTCATGAATTATATTCTACCAAAGAAGACAAGTAACTTAACATTTGATGAAACAGTTATGTTACTTTCGTCACTGTTCAGCCTGAAAACATCATTATTCCATCAAAGATAGAAGTGTATGAATTTACTGACAAATGAAGAAGAATTCACTACATTCATGAGTATTGTCAATAATCAGTGTGAGGAATTCAAATTAGAAAAACTAAGCCCTCACAATTTCAAATGCTTAATATTTGCGCAAGGTTTAGTTTCAGCTAAAGACAAAAATCAGGAGGCAGGTTCTAAATAAATTCTAAAACGAACCCAACTTAACTCTGCAAATCTGGCAGAAGATTGTCAGAGGTGTATAAACATCTGGCAACACACTAAAAATATTGAAATAAGTGGAGTGTTACATCAAAGAAAAGTGCCATAAAAATATAACCATGAAGATAAATGACATTACATTTAACCCCTGCTACATTTCTGTAATGTTTGTCTGTTCAAAAACAAGGAATGCTTTCATTGTGGCAAAAAAGAACAAAAAAATCTCACTGTATGACGAAAATTAAAAAGTGAGTTAAAAATTTTGTCAGAGCGACTAACAATAATGATTCTTCAAGTAAAAATATGAGAAAGTTTGTATAGGTGAAATTCCTGAACGAAAATATTAAGTTAAAACTAAACATTTAAGCATGATAAATGTATATACTTAGTGGAAATTAAGAAAACCAACATTAATGGTTTTAAAAAAAAAAACTTGTTCTGTCATAGGTGAGAAAATTAAATTCATAGGCGAATGTGTTACAAATGTAACATTAAACAAGAAAACGATTAAATTAAAAATATTCATAATGAAAAACACAAATAATCTTTATTAAATTCAAATAATGGAACTGTCCAATCAGTTCATTCTGCCAAACTGATTTCTGCCAATGAAACAGAAGCTCTAAAAAATAATTAAAAAATAAATTCACAGAGGTATTTTCTGGTGGGTTTTTTTACCCACCAGAAAATACCTCTGTCAAAGATAGAGCATATCTAAATATAAAAGTGGACACTGAGGTCAACACCAAGTGGCAACAGGTTGTTTCATGCTTGAATGCAATCTTTAGGCCTTTATAGCACTCTCCATTACATTTGCAAGCTATCAAGAGTTTGTTCATTTGAATGTGGAAGGAAGAATGTGACCATTATCCTCCTAATACTAGTTTTATTCATTATACTTTTTTCTTCTATGAATTTCACTGTTGCTAAAAAAACATTTTTTTTTTTTAACCAATTTGCTGGCTTTGCTTGACATTTTTGCTTTTTATTTTACAATCTGCTTCAATCTGTTATTGTCTAACTACATTTATAAAAAATAAATTTATTTTTTAATGCACTTTCTTCCTCATATATTTATCTTGTAAAGAAACTGAATCTATGCTTTTTTTCTAAACCTGTTTACGTTGCTAAAAAGAAAAAAAACTAATGCAACATTTTACAAAATGCATAAAATGGTTATCAGTGTTCTCTCCATTTTTTTATCACCAGTTTCTTTGTATTTTGTCATTAAGCTGATTAAACAGAGGTAAAATGTTTTCTTTATCCTCAAATCTCTATTTTTCATTGATGTTCTTTCTTCATTTATTGACACAATCTTTGTTACAATCTATCATTTTCTTCTTTTTTCAATCTTATTTGAATTCTCTATTTCTAGATTCTCTTAATTACAAATATTGTATTTTCTTATGTCATTAATAATCAGTAAGACCAGTTTTCTTAAATACTACAATCTTAGTAGATTACCATTGGCTTGTACTTTACTATCTCACAAATCTACAATTGTGAGATACTCAGTGAGCACTAAACTTGGTTTGCTAACCATTGATCCGCATTGAGACCTTCATGACATTGGCATATATCAAAAGCATTTTTGTTTTTATGGCATTCTTCATAATTAAAGCAAATGTTAAAAATCAAATCCATAATGTCCTTTTGTTTTCAGCCATTTAATTCTGACAAATACCATTTGAAATTCTGTAGAGATAGTAAAATAAAATGTCCTCAGAAACAATGAAACATTTGCTTAACAGTTATATAATATCAGTTCTTCTATATGGCAGTGAATGTTTGCCAATCACCTTCCAGATGGAAAAAAGCAATTTAATCCATAGGGATGCAGTTCTATTGATGAATGCTGAGAATATCATATAATGTACTGTAGAAGTTTTAAAAAGAATAAGAATTCCAAAGAAACTGATGCTAACAATCAGAAAGAGACAGTTGAATTTTCTGGAACAAATAATGAAGAATTTAATGAGTAAATGGATGGCAGAACAAGAACAAAGAGTGATTATAGAGGCAAAAGTTATTTAGAACAACAAAAAACAGGAAGTTGTGGAGAGTGACGATTACCCACATCATGAAAGTATATGGCATATAAAAATAGAATAATACTGGAAGCAGACAAAGGATTCTAAGTCTAGCCTTTAATATAGTCTTTCATTCTCTCATGTGAATGAAGTTGGGTATACCTGCCTTGTACAAACTTATTGACTACTTTTTTAGCCATGTGTAAGTCACTTGTGGTGCACTGGATATCGGCTCGGAACGAGAAATCGGGGAGCCGAGTTCGAATTCCAGCCGAATTCATTGCATTCACTTATGTGCAAATACCCTTGGGAAAGGTATTAATCCGTTTATTCCTTCCAGTTATGGGTTAAATAACAGGACAGATTGGCTTCTATAGCCTTGGTCGGCAACTAGTCTACCGCAGAAAGCAATGTCAACCTACTGCAGGATAATCTTCTGCCCAGTCAGTCATGTCTCTTTTGAGACATGATCGCCCAAGCGTGTATCACGTATGGCACTTAACTGACTAACTGACTGAAGTCACTGCTTTCATCTGATCCTCATTAGGGAACAACCTCTCCTCTCAATGACTTGTTCATCTGAGAAGACTGTCAAGATTTCAGAAGCCACTCTCCTTCATGGTGCCTCTCAGCATTCAAGGAACCCACTTTGCAAATAAATAAGTAGCCAAGAGACTGCACTAAACTGCAGTCACTACCATGACTCGCCCGAAAGCTTTAACAGAATTTTGAAATGATAATTATTTAAGTTGAAATGAAAACAACAGCTTGATTGGTCTTACTCTGTCCTTAAGTACCGGCCTGAATATGACAGAGATTTTATTAAAGAAAAATAATGTGCTCTCCAACAGGATTTGAATCAGTGTCTCGTTAGGCAGAGGTAAAATGACTAAAAGTAACATTTAAATTGTTAAAATATGTTGGATTAATAAATAAAAATTCAGTGTTTCTTTAAAATATTGCTTTGTTTATATTTGGCTATAAAACTGAGCAGATATGAAAATTTCAAGAAACTTTGATAAGAATTTCACTTAAGGACACTATTCACACTTGCCCGATTGGCAGGAATTATCAGTAGCTCACTTGGTTAGAGCATGTCTAATATAATAAGTTTCCTTGGCCCATTGGGATGCAGGTTCAGATCCGATCAAAAAGCATATATTTTTTATATATGATGCGATGGATAAATTATAGTCTACACAAAAATGAAAATATTACTGACATCTCAAATCACCTGTAACTCTGCCATACCATCTCCTTGTTTAAGTTGGTGAATGCTGCCATAATCCTTGCCTTCAGTTCGTCTTTGGTATTACAAGGAGTTGGTCTCTCACTCAACTATGCTCCACACCTAATTATCAAGGGGGTTGCAAACTGAGGAGTTAGGTGGCCAGATGTAAAGGGTGATGTAGTCATAGAAATTGTCTGTCAGCCACGACTGGATTCTCCTGCTTGTGTGGCATGGTGCAGAGTCCTGTTGCCAGACATAGGGTCTTCCATCAGCCACTACCTTGACTCAGAGCAGCACAATCTCTTCAATGGACTTGATATAGGCCTCTGTATTGAGTTTGAGACCCTGTGAGAAGATGAATAGTGGCATAACATCAACATCACTCCAAACACTTTTGTAATCAATATTTTTTAATCCTCTGCACTGTCCCCTCAGATTGACACCCAAAGACTCTGAAATGTTTGTATTGGAGCTTCTGGCATGAATGCCAAGCAGTATAGTATGCTATTTTAAAATTTATGGCAGAGTGAATTGCAACATGCTCTTTTTTCTCACAGACGATGCCTTCTATACTGAGCAGTAAACAAAACCAAAAACAAATGCCATGCATGCTTGAAATTAAAGATACAAAATAGTGACAATTTAGTCATTGTACTCTGTATTGGAAGTATAAAATTTGTCACTGAGCTGATGTTATATTGAGCACCCTGACTCAGAGTTTTGTAGACAAACCTTTTTGTACTCATTTGGTACACTCATCAGGTGATTAGAGAGAGAGTATATATATATATATATATATATAGTCAACGGCAGACAGATCTGTTTCACTGTATCACAGCTCATCAGAACAGTTAGACATCCGATTGCTTTTAACCCAGGATTGAAACCCGACCAAATTGGCGTCAGTCGGTGATTCTACCTCTGAGCTATAGGTGCTCGGTAAAAGGAGGCAGACTATTAGCTTATGATGTATCATACGCCAAGAGCCAGAATGCTCTAATTCATTACTGAATGAGCGATGCGTAGATACTAGAGTAGCTACTGTTTTTTCAAAGTCTACCATTCTTCCAGAGTGCTCAATCAGGGTGTGAGAGCATAAAAATATATATATATATATATATATATATATATATATACACACTATATAGTAATATATTTTTTCTTCTGTATCTGTAACTACTTTTTTATCCTTGTTGCATTGTATATGTATATTGAAAACCTAAACTAGTAGTCTTTCCAACATTCCAGCATTTTGAGGTAAGTCATTTTCATCACAAGATTTGTTCAAACTATTGCTGTCATTCTTTTTGTTGTTTGTTGATAACAACAAATGCTATGAGATCAATTGTCTTAACAAATCCTGTAAGGTCCTTTCTGCTTGTAAGCTGGTTTCACCTCTTAGTTCTGTTGATAGTTTGTATGCGCATAAAACAAAATATCCATCATAATCCATTTTATACTAATTAGTCACTCACCATCAAGTAAATAGTTATTTGACTAATCAACTTTGGAATTTAGACTCACAGTTGCATGTCTTAGTTTTCCTATGACTGAATTTACTTGATTCAGTTTTTAAAGACATCTCACCTCACCTCAATAACAGCATTTTTTTCTTTCCTGATTGAAAACTTTCACCTTTCTACATTCTTAGACATTTTTCTTCATCCATGGCCTGAAATTAATCAGGACTCTCTACCACCACATGTCACCAGTCATAATTTTTTCTTTATCGATATGTTGCCAACATTTCATTAAATATTTTTCTACTTTCAACATTAAGATGTTTTTGCTTTTATTTCACCAAGTTTATTTCAGAGTTTACAGATTTCTGCCTGCAATTCACTTGTACGATTAAAGTATTATAGATGCTTTCTTTTATGAAATTGGAGGTCTTTTTGTGAAAAAATGCTTTTAAAAGTGCATTGCTTTTATGTTAAAATGTTTTTTTATAAATGAAATCAAAAATCGATATTGAATTAAGATGAGATTGTTGCTTCTTTGTTAATTGTAAGGTTGATCCTGAGATCTAGAAGTTGACCAAAATTCAAAAAGAAAACAGAATGAAAAATAGTCAATCATTTAAAATTTTTTTGTAATGAAGTCAAAAATATTTTGACTTAAGATGTACATTTATTTATCATTTTAGTCAAATTCAACATGAAATATTAATTTATACACTTTGTTCATTTGTTTTAAAATATTATCTTAGAAAGCTGTATCATATATATATATATATATATATATATATATATGTGTGTGTATATATATATATACACACACACACACATTAATCATGGGTTCCAGGGTTAGGTTAACCTATCAGGGTCATAGACGCATCACACATACTGCAGCTAGAGTAGAGGGGTGTGTCTTGACCAAGATAAGATGACTGAGCCCAACCCTCTTCAGGCTGAATTGAATTCAGTTTTCTTTCTCCTAGACTAGTTGCCAATCATGGCTATAGGGCCTAATCTGTTCTGCTGTTTACCCATAGCTGGGTGGACAAGCATTGAATTTATACTTTTTTCAAGGTTATTTGAACATAAGTTCTACGTGCCATGTCCCTTCACGGTGCAGGCGATTATAGCCCTCCACATCTCCTTATCCTTGGTCTCTTTTAGTACTCTTTCTCCTGCTATCCCACTCAATCCCTGATCCACCATTCATCTGCTCAAGTCCATCAAATATGTCATGCATTACTTTCCCTTGTCTCTCTTCCCCTCTGTTTATCTTGTGAGCATCAAGTTCTTCAAGCCCTCTTTCCTCATTACATAGTTCAAAAACTTCAGCTGTCTTTTCCTAATGTTTTCCTTTTCATGTCCATCCTCTCTAAAACCTTGTCGTTGCTCCTGTATTCCATCATTAATACACATAAGTTAATGTATTGAATTTGACTGGAATTCAGATCTCCGATTTTTCAATCTGAGTTGTTAGCCATTACTCCACCATTCATCCAACTAATATATATATATATATATATATATATATGTATGTGTGTGTGTGTGTATCTTTTCCACTTGTAAACAAGTTATTACGCGACCTAGATTTCTACCATGAGTGGTGTCTTCAGGCGATTTACAATAACTGATTTTACCATTTACTATTTATTTTTTTTACTTATTTATTTATTTTTAAACACTCAGGTAATGGTGTTTTTTTTTCTTTTTTTTTTTTTGAATGCTCACATGACAGGGAATTTTTGAACATGCAGTTTTTAAAATTACAAGGAATTATGACGTTTTCATCCATGGCTGAATGAACCTAAGAGATATTTTCAGTATGGTTACACTTAGTCACAATTTCCATTCTTTCATTCGCATAATAACTCATTTACAAATGGAAAATATGCAAAAGTTCTACAATATAATTGTATTGAACACTTTTTAATACAAATGTGCACTGGTCTAATCTTATTATGACCAGAAACCAAGTAATTAAACAATGAATATATATATATATATATATATATATATATATATATATATATATGTATATATGTGTGTGTGTGTGATGCAGCTTTTAAAAGTATTATATACACGTGGTGCGATGTTTAAATTGTCACTATTTTATATTTTTAATTTTGCGTTGTTTGTTTTAGATTTGTCAACTGCACAATATAATAGCCAGTTGAGTAGCACCTGTGAGAAAAAAAACACCTTGACACAATTCACTCCACCAGAAATTTGAAAACTGCATGCTGTACTGTTTGATATTCACACCAGAAGCTTCAATACAAATATTTCAGAGTGTTTGGGTAGCAATCTGAGAACAGTACAGAAGATTTGGAAAGAATTGGATGAGTCTAATAGTGATTATGAAGGTGTTTGGAGTGATGACTAGTGCTAGCAACATTAAGCCTCCATTCATCTTCCCATGGGGCCTCAGACTCAACATAGTGACCTACATCAAGTGCCTTGACGAGGTAGTGCTGCCTTGGGTCAAGAGGGTGGTTGCTAGAAGACCCTATGTCTAACAATAAGACTCTGCACCATGTCATACATGCAGGAGAATCTACTCATGGCTGTCAAACAGTTTCTGTGACCAAATCACCCTTTACATCTGACCAAATAAATATATATGTTAAAATAAGGTGTCAGTTTTTTTTAATGTTTTTGTAATTTAGACGACAGTTTATTCATCGCACTATATATATATATATATATATATATATATATATATATATAATGTGTGTGTGTGTGTGTGTATTTATTTATAGCTTAATTGTTGGTTGAAATGAATGAAATGTTTCTAGAAGTTGCCAAATTTTTTTCATGATGCTTGATAAAAGGATTGTTTAATTAAATTTTTTAATCAATCAATTAATTTAATTGATTTGTCAATTATTGGAGTAACTAATCTGTTTTCTTTTTTCTGAAGAATGTTCTTGAATTTGAACAAAAATCAAATTAAGCACTTGATGTTTGCAGTATTGTTACAAAGTTTAATTATTTTGTTTTTATTTCTTCTAGTCTTTACATGCAGTGGAAGTTGGAACGTTTATCAACTTTTTGCCAACCATTCTCAATCAGTTATTCAGGCTGATTGCAAGAACTCACAATGAAGACATTGCAATGAATGCAGCACGGTAGACATTATTTTGTTTTTTCTATCTTTTTTTTGTCTTCATACATTGATCATGTCATCTGTTTCTGCAGAGGCTCTATCAGATAACAGGCACAAAAATTTGTCCCTGCCTCTATCTTGTTGTAGAGAGTCTGGTAATAAATTTTGTTTTATATTTTGAAATGCCAACAGAAACCAAGTTTGCTTCTACATTAACCTATATTTGCTTTTAATGATTTTATTTCCTTTTTCAAAACTCATCATCAAATGGTTATATTTTTTTTTATTTTAATTGTTATGTAGGAATAATTTATCACTGGCGACACTTGTTTGGACACGGATTTCAGGGAGTAATCACAGTTGACCTTATTCTTAAGTAATTAGTGGTACTGCTGGAATCATATCACATGTAGAATATATATATATATATATATAGCATAATGATAATCCAAGTACACTGTCTTAATATGTACAGGAAAAACTACAAAAAAAGTTGTAAGTTAAAAATGTATTTTTTTGACAGTATTTATTTCTATTATTATATATATATATATATATATATATATATATATATATATATTTGATATTTCAGACCGGCCTTGGCCTTTCATCAGAAACAAATGATTTTAAAATTTAAACTAGAAGCGTCCATCGCGAGAGCGTTTGTCATGTGATGTAGAAAGCAATAGAGTTTGAATATTTTTTAAGTGTAAATCTAACTGTAATAATATTTTTAAATGTTGTTTTAAAGAAAAATTTTGTTAAGTGTATCTAAAAAATGTTTAACTATTGAAATATTTATAAAGATTCAAAATACTTAAGTCCTTATTTAGCCCTAGCCTATATGTATTTAATTTTAAAATCCAGTATTTTTCTTTCTTTCTGCGTGAGTGTGGAACTAAAATCAGAATCTATCAGTAAACATTTGCAGTTTTCTAATGTGTGTCCTGGTTGATTGAAGTGTTCAGTTATGGGGGGAATAAGGGTTGTTTTGGCATATGCTTAGTTTATGATTATCAAAATGGAATCTAAAACTGTTTCCAGATTCACCAATATATCCACTATTTGGATATATTGAGCAGAAGAGAAAATATATTATATTTTGGCTGTCACAGGTGAGACGTGGTGGATGTAATTTTATGTTGGTGTTGGGGGTGTATATATATATATATATATATAGTGATTAGAGAGTAGTAGAGTTAGAGAAGAATAAGTGTCTGGTGCACTTTTGTTCAAAGGCGTGATTTTACAAAGTGACTTTACTAAAGTAGAAGTTATATAACTAACATTCAGTTTTGTTGAACTTAATAAAGTTGCAAAGGGAACTTACAACATGATTTTTGTTAACCCTAGCAAGGCTACAAAATTTATAAAATTGGTCTCTTCAGAGATAACATTATCACTGATTTTAAATTCCTGTCATGTCATATTGCCTGTTAATTTGGAAAACTGCTTCAAAAAAATATTATTTTTAGCTTTGGTGATTTTTATCAAAGTTTTGCAATATTTCTTAACTTGATTTCTGGTCTCCTGAGAAAAAGTTTTAAAATTTTTTATATCTTTGTCCTGCAGAGAATTACAAAGAAATATTTTAATTTTTTTTCCTTAGGGTCCTCATTCATATTGTTTCTGAAGTACACAATGCTGGTAAACCAGAAATTTTACAGTCATACGTAAAGGTTAGTATGAAAAACTTTGTTCCTGAATAAAAAAAATCTTTGTACTTTTTGCCTGGCAATAGTTGGGAGGGAAATGCTCCTCATTTGCCCCAGTTTTAACCAATATTTATCAATTATTAAAAACTAAGCCCTCATGATAAAATATATTTCTCACTTTGCCTAGCAGATTAACTTCTTTTATAAATTAAACTTGGTCTGAGTATATGTAGAAAAAAAAATTATAGCATATATTGTCTCAGGGATCTGCTCAGTGTCTTGGAACATATACTCTGTGAAGGAAATCATAATTGTATTTGACTGTCATAAAAAAAAATTAATTTTATTCAGAAAAATCAAAATCTTTCCTAAAAAGCCTAAAACTGCCAAATACACAGTGTGATGGATAAACTGTCTAAAAAAAAACACTAACATCTCCTTTTAACAGATATATGTACCAAAATGACACAAAAATATCTTGAAATACTAAAGAGTAAATTTATTTAATAAAATCACCATTGGTGCCAACCATGTTCCCCAAACAACTTTGGTATCTCCTAAATTTGTTCTAGACGATCTCCTTGTTTAAGTTAGTGAATGCAGGCATAATCTTTGTCTTCTGTTCATCTTTGGTATTACAAGGAGTTTTGTTGATCTCTCACTTAACTGTCCCACATAATAATTGGGGAGGTTGCAGTCTGGGGAGTTAGGTGGCCAGATGTCAGGGATGATGTAGTCACAGAAATTGTCTGACAGCCGTGACTGGATTCCCCTGCTTGTGTGGCATGGTGCAGAGTCCTGTTGCCAGATATAGGGTCTTCCAGCAGCCACCCTCTTGGCCCAGGGCAGTGCTACCTCCTGAAGGCACTTGATGTAAGCTTTCGTGTTGATTCTGAGGCCCTGTAGAAAACTGAATAGTTGCAAACAAAACACCTTCGTAATCACCATTAGCCTCATCTAACTCTTCCTAAATCCTCTGCACTGTCCTCGGCTGGATACCCAAACACTGTGAAATGTTTCTGGAGCTCCCGGTGCAAATGCCAAGCATGCCATTTTCCAATTTCTGGCATAGCGAATTGTGTCATGGTGCTCTTTTTCTCACAAATGGTGCCCAACTGACTATACTGTTCAGTCGGCAAACAAATGTGCATGCTCAAAATTAAAAATATAAAATATTGACAGTTTATTTATCACGCTTTTTATATAACAAAATTAATAAAAATTACATGGTTTTATAAGGTTAAAATTAAAATGCATGTAAAACCTGAAATATACTATGTTTATAAAATAGTATTATGATGACATAATATTTAGGCGATTATATATTTATAAATAAATTATATATATATATATATATATATATATAGATAGAATATTTTGGATATAATAATGATTTTTATTGATACAAGTTTTACTAATTAACCCATAGCTCAAGGGAGAAGAAGTAGATTCATATATTTCCAAAGTGACTATAATGAACCTGACTAGAAGGGAAACTCAGCTCTGATTCTTAATTGTGATTTGTTATCCATTACATATTGCCTGCACATCCATGCTTACACCACATGGTATTCCCAAGTGTGTGTGTGAGAGTATATAATATATATATATATATATATATATATATATGACCTATCAAAGGAAATCTGCTTCCTGCCATGAATCAAAAATCTGTATTCCTTTTTTCAATCAGGGAAAACCACTTCTCAAAGTCGGTGTGCTTTGCCAGTAAGCCACAGGATGTCATGATAGCAGAGCAAGACTCATTTATCTTATTTAAGAAATATACATGTTTTGTTGGAACCATTCTAAGCGTATATCTACTGATTTTATTTTTCATACTTGAAATGCAAACATTTTAAGCAACAACCATAGGAAACAATGTCAGATTCAAAATATCTAATAATTGCTTATATATAATCACTTATATGTAATATAAGTGATTTTTTTTTTACTCTGACCTTCTTTTCATCTACTAATCTGACTTTTCTGTTATTAATTTTCTTTCCTTTTTTTTTTTCTTTTTACAGTATGTTTTCAAAACCTTACCCACCCCAAAAGGCACAAAAGTGAAAACAATCCATGAAGAACTGGCCAAAAATTTAACCGTGATTCTGCGGCCAGTCAACGCTGATCAATTAGTTGTCAGCCGCTTTTTGAAACATTCCCGGTTCTTCTTTGACATTCTCATCAAGAGTATGACACAATATCTTATAGAAACAGAAAGGATCAAGGTAGGTCTCCAGTTTCTTCCGCTTTTAATTTCTGTTCTAGTTTGGGGCATTTGTTATATAAACATTTACAAAAATAATTCTTTAATCGCACTGATAACCTATGGAGTGAGAAGAACACTTAAGACAGTGTAATAGATATGTACACAAGTCTCTTTCGCATGCTCTTCGATCCTGCCCTCTTTTCCTTTATTTTCTCCCAATCCTGGTCTCTCTCCCTCTCAATCCCTCTCCCGCCCTCTGGCTCTCGACCATTTCTCCCCGCCCTCCCCTCTGGCCCTCGACCATTTCTCCCCGCCCTCCCCTCTGGCCCTCGACCATTTCTCCCCGCCCTCCCCTCTGGCCCTCGACCATTTCTCCCCGCCCTCCCCTCTGGCCCTCGACCATTTCTCCCCGCCCTCCCCTCTGGCCCTCGACCATTTCTCCCCGCCCTCCCCTCTGGCCCTCGACCATTTCTCCCCGCCCTCCCCTCTGGCCCTCGACCATTTCTCCCCGCCCTCCCCTCTGGCCCTCGACCATTTCTTTGTTTAGTTTAAAAAGAAAAAAAGAAAACTTGTAAAACTTTCTTTTCTCTTCTCCAGATGCCACGAAATGAAAGGTTTTCTTCCGATTATCAATTTCGTATTCAGAATCTTATCCAAGCAATATATCCTCACCTTTATCAAAAACAAGATGATGTACTTGCCGATGCTAAAACTGCTAATCACAGTCTTGCTACATTTGTTAAGGTATGTCTCTCTTTTCTTCCTATATTTCTTTAATTTGGCCATGATTTTCCAGTTTGTCATCAAGCAATTCAGAAACTTCAACTATGATTACACATAAATACATAGCTTCCTAGTGGCACAAGCACTCGTTAATATTTTTAAGCATTTTATGTAATTTTACGATTAAAGAAAAGACTATTAAAATAAGATCTGAGAAATGGTTGTGACATGTGTCTACTCATTTTATGCACTCAATTTCTCACCTATTATGGAACACATGTTATATATTTTGCATGTTTTACATAAGCATTGCTTGACTGAATTCATTCTTTCCTTATTTTATGCTTGAAAATTTTGTTACACTTGAGTGATGATGTATTTTCCTCCTTTCTTAAATTTTGTCGAATGATTTTGCATTTATATGCTCCAACCGTCAGAAATATTTGCATTGATATGTTTTTTGCTTATCTAAACTTATTTATAAATGGAACTTTGTCTGTGTGTATCCATTACCTATAGACTCCGAAACGGCTGAACCGATTTTCTTGAAAATTTACACAGTTGTACTATTTTGTGTTGCGGTACCCCCAATAAATATCAAAAATTGATAATCGAAAAAATCGGGTTATAGAAGGAGTGGTCCGATTTTAATCAAATTTTATACACAGACATAAAAAAAAGTCGAAACCAGATTTCACAAGTAGATGTTAAATTGATTTTCTGACCAATGGAAGCGATTTGCAATACCATAAAGACTTGGCGATGTAGTGCAAAAAATCTAGATGACTATAAATGCTTTGATCAGTCAACAGCAGTAGCGAGACAAAACTACTAAAATGTAACAGGAGAAACTTCAACCACAACCTCGGACATAGGTTGTGTCACACATTGTCCTCTTTCTTCTTTCTCATGTGCTGATTCCTCTTTTACTTCTCCATTCAAAGACATTCCTACCAAACAAACGCTAATACATTCGTACTTACACATAAATGCTTGTGAAATCTGGTTTCGACTTTTTTTATGAAAAGAAACGAATAACAAGAATTGGTAGCAGTAAATGTTCAATGAGAAAGTTAAAGGTATCAAGAGTTGGTGCAAATGTTCTTAGTAGTAATTTGTTTTTTTTAATCATATCACCCCGAGCAAGGCGGTAACGCCACTGATGCGCAGGGAGCTACGTAAGAGGGAAAAGATTGGAAAAGAAAGCTGGAAACCACATCCTAATCAGGGAACAAGGGATGAACCTCTTTACCTGTTCAATAGACCTGGGTGGAGTGTGAACCGGGCGATACACAAGGGTGCTGAGAATACCATTGCATGAACATGTGAGCAACAACAAGTCATGAAAATAAAAAAGAAAAGAACATTGATACTTAGATTCAGAAAGAGATAGCTGAAATTGCTAGGGCACAATAAGGAAAGCAGGCTTGGAAAATTTAATACCCACAGGATAGATTGAATGTAATAGACAAAGGAAAGTAATGCATAACCTACCTGGCAAGCTTGAATGAATCAATGACAGAGAGTTTGAAAGAGATAGCAGAAAGATGAAATCTGTTAAGAGCTACAAATGACAGGAAATTGTGGAGAGCTATAATCAACTTTTGGAAGGGACACAGCACATAGAAGAAGAATAGACTTGAAAAAGGCTGTAGAATAGCTTAGCTGAAACATTGTGCTGATAGAAGTAAAAATAATAATTTTAATAGTTGAAGGAAATTGTGGAGAGCTATAATCAACTTTTGGAAGGAAATGCCAGCATACAAATGGGCTATTTAAGTAAAAACCTCTCCAAACTATAGAAATACCTATTATCATAAGGTCTATGACAAAATATTCTCATAGGGTCATTCTGTAGCTGAGCTCCTGACCATCTCCCTCCTTTTGTCTTGGTAATCATTTTGTTACGAGGATGCATTTATATATAAAAATAATATTAATAATGTCTAAAAAGTTGTAGTAAGGGACTCATTGAGTCCTACTCATTTTAATTCATGAAATAGTTGTAAAAATAGAGAAATTAAGAATAAAACGTTTTGGAAGATGCCAGAATCTTCCAGTAAAATCGAGAATTCTAAAAGATTCTAGAATATGCAAATTAGGTGTTAGTCCCTATAAAAAGAAGTTTTGAGAAGATGGTAGTTAGTTAGTTACCAGGATTTGCCGACATTATCAACTCTGGCTTTGATTCAAGGATTTTTATCCAGTCAAAAGAATCTCTAAGAAGTTGCCGACCAACTAAAACCTGAAAGAGAACTTCACGTAACTATATGGGTAAATAGATATTTTTTACTCTTTCATTGATCAAACTAATAATTCTTTATATATTCATTCAAGGATTTGAAAAAAGTATAGCACTTCTTCACTATCTTAACTGGGTACAGATACTGACCCTTCCTTCCCCTTCATAACACTTCGCCTGCCAGTAGTAAACTCTGTTCTTTTTGAATGCAAAAATTGTAAATTGTGTGTGTGTGTGTATATATATATATATATATATATATATATAATTTTGTGTTTATCATAAATTAAATATTTGTCTGTGATTTATCTCTGAGTTTTGGTCAATCTTTTTTGTTACAATTAACAGGTAACAATTCGTGTGTCTCTTGTCTTAGGCAAAGTGAACCTGGTGAAGTCTATCCTTCTCCAAGTCAGACCACAGCTGATATTCTCCAACTTGAATGCTCATTTTTGTCATGGACAGGTGAACATTGTTTCTATCAGAACAGATTTAGACTTCAGATGGTCAAAACATGCTGCCTCTTGGCTGAATGTTTCACTGATGAGAATCTTGAAACCACTACAGATGGAATGATCTAAGGACAAAAAATGAAAATATTTTTTTTTTTAATCCCACATCAGGATGTAGGTTATTATGGCTTTCCATAGATTTCTTCTCTTTATTTGTGAATCACCACATGTTCTTGGAAAAGGTAGTCGCACTGTTTCCTGTCTTATGTATTGTTTTGGAATAGTTTTCCTTCTCTTAGACCAGTTACCATGCAGGGCTAAAGAGTTCTGTCTATACTACTGTTTAATCCATAGAGAAAATTGAACCCTACACACTGACTCCAATTTTTGCAGCAGTGACTCCTATACCACATTTACATTATATTTTTATGACAAATATTTAATCATCGAAACAACAAATCACACTGTTAGCTTTCAACCTAATCAACAGTCAGTCAGTTAAGTGCCATACGTGATACACACTTGGGCGATCATGTCTCGAAAGAGACATGACTGACTGGACAGAAGATTGTCCCGCAGTAGGTTGCCATTGCTTTCTGTGGTGGATTGGTTGCCGACCGGGGCTATATCACCCAATCAGTCCTATTATTTAACCCATAACTGAAGGGAAGAGACGGATTAATACCTTTCCCAAGGGTATTTGCGCGTCGGTGAATGCAAGGAATTCAACTGGAATTCGAACTCGGTTCCCCGATTTCTCTTTCCAAGCTGATATCCACTGCGACACAACGCACATCCTAAATCAACAGTATTGATGTTTTTAATAGAAATGCACTTAAGTCGATATATCTACTTATGAAAAGCAAATGCCTTTTTAATGAAGATTTAGAATTTTGAATTTTCTTCAGATAATACTAGTGGGATTAGGAAACCATAAGATTACTAAAATAACCACCTCATCTCTATTAGTGCTGTAACATATTTCTCTTGAAATATTGGCAACTGGAATATTAGTTATTGCTTTTCTGTTTCTAAGCTTCAAAGGAAAGGTTTCTGCTGCCAGTTTAACATGTGAAAGCTACTCACCTTATTTCACTTGAACTTGCCTTTCGTGTGCCATGATGTGGGTGATCATAGCTCTCTACAACTTCTCCTTTATAACTGGTAGCAGTGGTTGTCATTTTACTATCCCTCTTTGTTTTCTGCTATCAAAGAAAATTAATTGAAATAACAATTACCCCAAATGATGATAGGAGTTCCTGCAGTTTTTATTTGGTTTTCTGTTAAGATTGTATACCGCCAATAATAAATCCTGGTCGAACTTCTAGATCAGCACAACTATTTAGTGTGTTTCACAAGCAAGAATTTGGCAGTTTTTCAGGTTAGATTGCAAACTGCATTTATTCTGAAATAATTCTAATATCTTGAATGATTTTAGTAGAGTTAAGTTGGTTAAAAATGGCATTTCTAAAAAGCAACTAACAACAAAGATCAGGATACTCAACTAATTTGTGAAATTACTTCACCTCTAAGCTTTTTGACAATGTATAATTATTCTGGTTGCTCTTGATGTCCTCTTTTAAGGGAAAATGTTTATCAGCAAAGGTTTTGCTATGGTTGTCACCTCATCCTTAATAGCTACATATTACGTCATTAAAAATGTTTATCTAAGCTGTCAAATTCTATAGGCACTAACCTTGGACCTTTTACAAATGTTTAATATTTAGCATTAATGACCTAAGTTGACTTGCCATAAAATAAAAACAATTTAATTTTGTATACATAAAGATAATTCTATTTTAAAACAAATACATTAAAAGTTAAAGGTGACACATTTACTTCATTTGGAACTCTATAAGTTAGAATCAAATCTGATTTTTATACAGTACAACACATACATTTTTTCTGACAGTAGCTTTATAGTTTCACTGTGTTATACAGTATGTTGGCTCTTTTAATAGTTTTATAGATCCAGTATATTATAGAGTATATTGTTGGCTCTTATAGTAGTTCTAAGATTCAGTCATAACCTGTACAAAGCCTTTTTTTTTATCTTTGTTGGAAAGTATTGAACATTTTTTGCACCTGTCTTAATCAGCAGAAAAGGATTTTGTAATTTTATCTTTCGTGTAAACATTTTTTATTTTCATTTTTAAATTGATGGGGGAGGGGGCTGTCTCTGTTCTCAGTGTAGTCTTTTAAATAAAATATTTTTCTCTATACAGGATCACACCATTTTGTCTTGATGAAAACAGTTGCTGCTTGGTACAGAGTTGTAGACTTGTTCTTAACTTTCCAAGTGCAGATTAAAGGATTATGTACAGCATTCTGAAATCCAAACTGAAGATTTGTTTTGCATGTTCAAAGGTTAAATGTCAACCATTTGGATTCTTTCATATTTCTTTTATTGTCATCCAAACCTGAACTGATTCTGTGGACAGTTCTTATGAACCAAAACGGCATTGAATGTTCTGTTATCTTATGATTTATTTATCATACAAAATATTACAATCTTATCAAATCATTGAATGAAAGTTATCTTGAATGGCCACTCTTCTAGATCTTTTTACATTGATAATGATGTTTACCAGAGATCAATCTTTGAACCTACTTTGTTCTTAATTTTCATCAATGCCTTTCTCTTCAATTTAGACTGGTGCTTCTGATACATATCTAATCAGTTAAGTATCAAATGTGATACAAATTTGGGTGATTATATCTCTTTTGATCCCTGGCTGACTAGGCAGAAATTTTTTCCGCAGTAGATTAACATTTCTTTCAGTGGTAGACTGGTTGCCAACCAAGGCTGTAGAGCGTGATCTGTCCTACTATTTGATCCATTGCTGGAGAGAGAAGTGATGGATTGATATTTTTTTACAGGGGTATTTGTGCATGTGTCAATGCAATGGATTAAACAGGAATTTGGGCTTGGCTCTGTGATTTCTCATTCCATGCTGATAAGAGTCTCATCCCTTGTTCCCTGTTTAGGATGTGGTTTCCGACTTTTCTCTTTTCCAATCTTCTCACTTTCGTTTCTTTTTTTTTTTCTTTTTTTTTTTCAATTGGAGTAGATAGATCTATCTATCACCCAGTTCACACTCCACCCACGTCTATTGAACAGGTTAAGAGGGTCATCCCTTGTTCCCTGTTTAGAATGTGGTTTCTGGCTTTTCTCTTTTCCAATCTTCTCACTTTCGTTTCTTTTTTTTCAATTGTAGTAGATAGATCTATCGCCCGGTTCACACTCTACCCACGTCTATTGAACAGGTTAAGAAGATCAACTCTTGTTCCCTGTTTAGGATGTGGTTTCTGGCTTTCTCTTTTCCGATCTTTTCACTATTACGTAGCCCCCTGCACATCAGTGGCATTACCGCCTTGCTCGGGGTGATAAGATTTAAAAAAAAAAAAAAAAGAAACAATATTCAGAAGTTTCAAGGTTGCAGTTCTTGCAATAGTGCAGAAAATTGATAACATATATATAAATGTTTTCATTACACCCGAGCAACGCCGGGCTATACTGCTAGTTCTCAAAATAAGACAAAAATATCACACTATCAAATCAGAGCTGCAAAGTATAGTTTAATCTCTCCAATAATTCTTTTATTGAATAATATTGGCAAAATTATTAATTTTTTTCATTCATCTCATTATTGACATTCTGCGATTTTTGTCTGTCAGATTTGGTAACCTTTCTGGAATTTGGAATTGAACTCGTCATTCAATCTACTTCTCAGAAATGACCAAAATTAACCTAATTGGGAATATCTTTTCAGTTTTTGTTTTTTGGACAAGGGATTGTTTTATTTTCTTTTTTCCTGAATAATTTTTTATTGCTTTGTCCTGGCAATATTTTTCAATTTTTTTCTTTTCTTTTCTTTTTCAGCATCTTTTTACCCTTATTGACCGAGGTTTTGTGTTTCGCATTATTAGTACTTACATGGAAAACTTCAGCGTTAGAGATACGAAGGTAAGTTATTGTTTAATTGATTTTTCTAGCAAGATAATCTGTTTTAATGATCATTAATTTAACAAATGGTGGAAGAATTTTTCTTAAAGACTATTTTAAATGACTTGAGGATTATGTGTAGGGAAAGATGATCTTATACCTTTAAAAAACTTATTTTGTGATATTAAATTGAAAATCATTTTATAAGCTAGCTGAGGAAAAAAAAAATCATTTTTATTTATAAATTTTCTTGTAAGTTGATCATTTAAATATCCCTCACTTTTTTTTTTTTTTTTTTTGAAGTTGGTTAAACCAAGAACTTTTCAGCACTTTTCTTGTATTTGAGTTTGTTTCCCAAAATTGTGTAAGTGGGAACATATTTTTTCTTTTTTTTCTTTCCAAATACTCACAAATTGCAAAAAAAAGGTACTATTTTGTAGTTTGGTTTATGCAGACAGAGAAATAACTTTCACTTATATATATGGGACATTGAGGTTAACACCCAGTGGCAACAGTCTATTTCATGCTTAAAAGCTGTAATCAGGCTGTATATTAACATACTCTTTATCCCTGATATCGAGCACTTTTACGGTATGTGATACTTATAAGTTAAACTATATTTTATTATATATAATGGATTTGTAGAAATATCTAACTTTTGTTTCTTGATTATGTATGTGTGTGTATATATATATATATATATATATATATATATATGTGTGTGTGAAAATATACTCAGTTATGATCTTAGATTAAGGACAAGATGGTTAAATAAAATAAAGACAAGAGGAAAACTATTTTAAATCGCCTATACGTTTCGTCCTGTGATGGACTTTATCAAGGCAAAAAGACGAAATGAGCATTATTCTAAATTACGTATCTATAAACAAACAGTGTTGCCAACCACGAAGACGATCACAAATCATTTCAAAAGATTAACAGAATATTTTAGTTTTTAGAATTTCTTCTTGTGCAGTGCAAAGTCACGAGATGTTAAAATGAAAGGAAATTCAACCGTTTTCTTTGAACTTTTTATTATGTATGTTAGTCTGTTTTAGTATAATTTCAATAAGTAAAGGTGAGATTGGGAAAAATCCGGGGTGCAAATTGATGTTTTGGTAGTACTGGATGGCGGCGCTCTTGAGAACTTTTCTTCTGAATAAATTGATGACAGTATGTTCATCAGCAAGAGGAAACGCCCAAGATACAAGTTGCAAATTTGAAATGTCAACATCAAGCAGGTGCAGAAGGTTAAATATCTGGGAAGGGTTTCAATGGAAGATGGAAAGTAGAACAGCAAAATTTGAACAGCCATTGGACGAGCAAAAGACGCATTCCAAAAGCAAAGTGCTGATAAACAAGAAACATTTCATTAGAAACAGTGCTGGATTGCTCTATGATATCCGCCCTTTTATATGCCAGTGAATTCTGGACAATTTCCACATGGATGAGGAAAAATCTGGAGGCAACAGAAATGTGGTTCTACAGATGGATACTGAGAATTTCATGGACATAGTAAGCAATGAGGAAGTCTTAAATGAAATGGCAACAAGATGAATACTTCTGCTCAGAATCAAGAAGAGTCAGCTGAAATTTTTTGGACACACTATGAGGAAGGAAGGCTTGATAAACTTAACCTTCTCAGGGCCTATTGAGGGCAAGAGAGATAGGCAAAAGTAGCAAGTCAATTATCTTATGAGTTTGTTTGAATGGATAGTAGAACAGGTAAGGAACCTTTGCAAAATTAGAGACACTGCTATTGGCCGCAAAGGTTAGGTAGTTATTTACCCACAGAAGAATTAAGCCTATTTGCTTCAGCTTTTAATCAGCAATATAAAATATTTATTTTTAAAATCTTAAATAGGGTGTGTAAATTAATTACAAAATGTACTCTCAAGCCCCAAATTATTGTCCCTCTCTCTAT
This sequence comes from Ascarosepion bandense, assembly GCA_037127315.1. Classification (NCBI taxonomy): domain Eukaryota; kingdom Metazoa; phylum Mollusca; class Cephalopoda; order Sepiida; family Sepiidae; genus Ascarosepion; species Ascarosepion bandense. Next base: position 1,302,156 of record JBBBDQ010001552.1, on the reverse strand, counting down.
GGTAATTCATTTTTAAGAATATTTCCACCTAGAAATACCATTCAACTCATTAATATTCTCAAGGAGATCTGGCCCGAGACTCTTCTAAAATATTCTTAGTCTTTCTTCCAGCCAAATGTATCTTATTAAATTTCAGAATTTTTTCAGTCTCCTCTACTATTTCAATCCCCTTCTTTGGAACTCATATATACTTGAAATTTGACATGAAATTACCTCAACAATATGAGAATTTAAAATTTCTTGGTTTCATAGTTGGAAATTTTTATAAAAATGTACCAAAATTGTGACTGAAAACAATGGTCATTTATTTTCATTTTCAATGTTATTTTGAAATTTTGCAGATGTTTCAGCAAATGAAGTTTGAGTTTTTGAGAATCGTATGTAGTCATGAGCATTATATCCCACTCTGTTTACCATTGATGAGACGTGGACTCATCAAAAATTACAAAGGTAAGCACCAAATTAGAAATCTCCTCCAATAAGTTGTTTGTTTCAACCCTTTCACTTAGTAACTACAAATGTGTCATAGTTTCTCTTTTTTATGATGTTGTTTGTTTTTGTTTGTTTGTTATTTTGTTTTTTTTACAGCAGACGCTAATATGTTAATTTAAAAATCAATTTTGGTTGGTTACAATATGTTTAATGAATATAAATTTGGTCAAATAATGATACTGAATTGTTTATTTACATTCCTTTTCAAAAATTTAAAATAATTTCTGCTTTTTTCTTTAATAATTTATGTAATATATTTAACATATTTTTCTTTGATAATTTAAGTAGTTAGTTGGTATCTCCATTTCTTCATTTTAATGTGTTTGCAAAATTTTTCTAAATTATTAAATTTTCTTTAAATTTGCCTAGAAATTGTCGTTGATCAAATTGACTATATCACAAGAAAAAAAATTTAAACATTTTCCTTTTGTAAAAACCATGTTAAATAATCAAGTATGTTATTCATTACTATTATTAGATTAATTTTTCTACCATCAAATGAAAAATGTATCTAAAGTTAACTTGAAAGCTCTTGCAAAAATTATTGATAAAGATGTACTTAACATGTATTTCGATATTCTTCTAAAATCCATTTGTTTACCTTTTTAAAAAAAATGTATGAGCTTTTATTTTATAAATTTCTCAGAATAGATTCTTTCATTTGAGGCATTGCATTCCAGCCTGTTTTTACTGTTTAAAGAGTCTTTGACTCATGGGGTAGGTGTGCCAGTAAAATAACTAAAATCTAGAGACTATTTTGTGCTGTCTGCTTTTTTTTCCTTTATTATTTTTGAGGCTTTGATTTAAATAAGGAAAAGAAGTCCAAAAATGAAATTAGGGTCATTAATAAAAGTCATTTTCATTATTTTTATGAATCCTTTAGGAATTCTCTTTTGAAGAGTCAGTATTAAAAGTTAATATTTCATTTTACAAATTATTGCTCTAAGGTATGAAATCAAAAACTTTTTTCCATATTTTCAATTAAAAATTTCTGTTAAATCCACTTTACTCATTGACTTATCAATGAATAAGATGATAAATTATCAAAGATTTGTTAATTCTATGAATATCTTTTTTAGATATTTGATGTTTGTTGATGTCAAATCTAAAACTTGGCACTGATATTCTTGTCTTTTTTTGTTTTTTGTAATGTTTTCATTAGAACAATTTTGAGCTGATATATATTCAACATTTAAATTTTCAGGAAAAAATGTAAAACTTGAGAAATTTTTTTTTGTGACAAAGAATCAGCAGTAATTTTCAAGATTACTTCAGATGTAAAATTATGACTAATATGTAAAATATTAGTATTTTGACAAATGGCAGTATCTTTCATTCCTGATTTATTAAATAAATCTTTCAGACTAACATCCTCATCTGTGTTTAAACAGCTGTTCTCTTAAACTTTTATTAGTTGTCTGTCCCATATAGTAATCTTCAGAAAATCTTGAATGAAATTTCTTGTATTTCTGAAATGTAGTCTAAGGAATAAAAACACTTTTCCTTGTGTAAATCCGTAAATCCATCATTTTCCTCTAAAATTGAGAGTTTAGTTGTTGGAAATAGCCCAGATGTCTCCAAATTACAAACCACATCCAACCAAACATTTGTTTTAAAATTGTCATCTTTCTTTTTGAGTCATATGCTAGGTCCAGAATAAATCCAAATGTAATATTACCTTGATTCAGCAAAAATATGATCGACATCAAAGGCAGAAAACACAGTGCAATAGCTGACAAAGATATGATTGAAATCAAAGACAGAAAACACAAAGCAACAACAAATGCTTGAAAAACAATAGCCGATATAAATATGATTAATGTCAATTGAGCGATAGCCCAAAGGAGTAAGGGTGCATGAAAGTTTTTAAGTTATAGAAGTCGAAAATAGAAGTCGTCAGAACACGCAAAAAAAGAGAGAGAACAGAACTTCCGCTGGTTAACAAGTTCCCAACAGCTCCTGCACGTGCACAGTCTCTCTCTGGCTACATCTTCCTCCACACACTCTTCACCCAAAAAGAATAAAAATATAAGTTTATATTTTTATATATATATACGTGTTTTGTGTTCCCCATTGTCTGTCATGATGATTGTTGTTTTCCAGCGGTAGTAATATAACACAAATATTGAAAAGCATTGTGACAACTGGGATAGACAACTCAATGGAGAAAGTGTGAAGCCCAATTAAGACTAATTTCTAGTTCAGCAATTATCAGTTCCATTTAAACCCTCAATCATTGAACACGGCATACACACTCTTTTCGAAATTGCATCAAAAATGTTGTGATAAAAACAACAAAGATGAAGATGTCCATCTGAAAGAATTATAGCAGAATAAGAGAATCACATCTCAAAAATTTAAGCTGCTGTTACTTTTCGAAAGGTTAATTTTGTCCACAAAAAATATCACTTGAGTAAGAATTTTTTTTTCTGAAAACTCAAAAATAAGGTCAGGTTCACAGTATAAAAGATGTTATTGACATAAATGATATTATGTGGATAATATTGGTTTTGTTTAAAGTGAAATTGTACTTTTAACACTAAATCTGGTGAACATTTGGATGGGAAATTACTCAGAGATAACGAATCTCTTGTGTTGTCGGCATTTATTAAACAAAGACTGATTTGGTTTAAGAGCACTCAGGAATAAACTACTTCATGAAATAAGCTGAGTAACCACTTCTCTACAGGAGAAACTGTTATTTACTGAACTTAAATTATCCTGTTACATTGTTTAAAAAAAAATGGAGATTTCATTGAGTTTCATACCAAGTGACAATGTTTTTTTTTGTTTGTTTTTTCCAATGAGGTTGATAACATTGTCTTATTACATTTGCAAAAAACATTTACCAAGTTTTACTTTATTTACATGCAAACTATTGTTCTCATCTTTGTTGTTATTATCCCATTGTTAGCCTAGTAGATTGAAGCATTAGTTCATTAATTTTATAACATAGAAAATGTGAGTTCAATTCCTGTACCAGGCAGTATGTACTTGGACTCAGTGTAAACAGGGCAAGCAATAACTGAGCAGTAAGAACTTGATGAAATATCTCTAGACATGAACACAGTCTGTACTCATAAATTAAATAAAGGGTTCGATTTGAAATTCCCTGTAGGTTACTCGGATCAACATACACCTGATGAAGGCTGGAGAGTACAACAGCTGAAACATTGTCACAATAACAACGATTATTACAATAGTTTCCATGTAAATAATGATAACTCTTTACCTAGAAATTCAGACTGAAAGCTTATCTTTGTCTAGTACAAGAAGGATTCAGATTTTCAAAGCAGGCTGGTTGGCTGTTTCCAGTTGGGTGAGTGGCCAATTAAAAGCCTCTCTTGCTACTTCTGCTTATTTAGCACTCTTTTTAAACAAAAGTAAAAATTTCATCAAGGACAAAGCAACCCAGTGGTAATATTGTTTTAATAAAGCAATATTTTGGTCACACCTGACAAATCACTATGCCTGACAATGTTACAGTTCAACCCAACTGAATAAAACAAATGCTAAAAGCAAATTAACTTGATTGATGCCTGAATCAGGTGATAGACTACATTTAAGGACAATTGATTATTTGAAATTAGCAGGTGAAATATGGCAAAGGACTTTTCTCAATGTTGCTATGCACCTTGTTTTGATGGCTTTTCGCACTAATGATCTACAACTGGTTTTTATGAACACAGACTTCATCCATGGGCATGTGTGTGAAAAAGAGAAGCTAAGCCAACTAAATTAGTTAATTTGTTCAAAGCCACAGATATTTTATAGTTACAGATTATCTATGTTTTCTGTAGTTACATATATATATATCCCAGTGGAGCATAGACTGTTGATGGCCAATCGCCATCAATGAAAGGAGTCATTGATGCTTCTGTAACTTGTCTCTTTTACAGATAGGGGTGTCGACCCTATGCAAACCCCTTTTATCCTTCAGGTGAGATAGACTGGTTGCCAACCAAGGCTATAGAACCCAATCTGTTTCGTTATTTAACCCACAGCTGGAGGAAGACTAGATGGATTAATACCTTTCCCAAATGTATTTGTGCATAAGTGAATGCAACAAATTTAACTGAAATTCAGACTTGGCTCTTCGATTCCTCATTGTGCCGATATCGACTAAACCACAATGCACATCCAGTTACATATACTAGGCATGACATTATATATTTACTCATTATTCATTTTATCATGAAATGAAAGGTTTTAGATTTTTGTTAATGAAGGTTTATAGGTTGATTGTTATATTTGAAAGCAATATTTTTTTTCTAATCATTCAATCCCAAGCAAGGCAGTGCCACCACTGATGCACAGGGGGCTACATAAGAGAAGAGTGAAAGTTTAATCAGGGGGAGAGTGAAGAGAAAGAAGAACTGGTTACAGGGGGTATCAGAGAAAGGGCAAGATAAGGATGGAAATATCGGTGTGGAGACATTTGCGAAGGTAGTGAGAAAGAAAGAGAACAAGATACATGTGGTGATGGGGAAAGGACGAGAGAAGGACTGGAGTCAAGCGGCTAAGAGATGGCAATTGACATTGCATTTAAATTCTTGTAGATTGTAGCCATCAGGGAAGCAAGTATATGGAAGGTAGTTCCACAGGTGCAAAGTGCAAGAAAAGAAGCTGCCGGAGTAGAAGTGGCGGCTGCATTTGACCATTTTGACTGTAAAAGAGTGGGACCTGGTGGCTAGTCTGGCTGCTTGAGTAAATTCTTGTGGAGTGGGCACCAGTGAGCAAAGCTCATTGAAGCAGAAACCATGAAAATATTTGTAGAAGAGACAAGCCAATTCTATCTGTGAGAAAGTGGCTGGAGTCGAGCTGCCAGGTTAGGACTGATCACATTACAGATTGTCCTTTGGAGCCTGTCAAGAACCCTGAAATAAATAGCAGAAGCATCTGACCAAATATGACAACAGTATTCAATGCACAGTTGGATGGTTGATTTGTATATGTGCAAGATGGAATTAGGTGGGAAAAATTGCTTGAATCGACACAGTGACCCAACCTTCCTAGCAGTGGATTTAGCTATTGATTCTCTGTAATGGTTCCACTTGAAATTGAAAGAGAGAATGAGGCTAAGCAGATGCAGTCTATTGCTTTCAGGGAGACTCATTTGGTTGATGCTGATGGGAGGTTAGGAGGGACTGCCTGTGGTGGTTGACAAATAGCAGCTTTGTTTTAGAAGCATTAAAATTTACAAGCCATTTCTTACCCCAGTCTACCACAGAGTGGAGGTCCTTGAGATCAGCAGGGAGGATATCTTTGTCCGCCTTGCCAGGTTTCTTACTGAGGCAGGAGTAAGTAGTGGTGTCATCAGTGTAGATGCCTACTTGAGATTTGATGACGTCCGGGGATTTGCAATTCAAAATGTCCAGCTTTTGCTTTCCACTATTGCCCTTAATCTTTTTCTCAAACTGAAGTGCCTCTCTCTGTTCTGCTCTGCTCAAAATTGTATCATGTCATTTTAAGAACTTCTTTAATATTACAAAGTTCATGGAATTAACATCACAGCTTATGGAGGCTAAATGTCTCTTGTACCATTTCTGCATCAAATTGGTTGTGAGTGCAAGAGCACTATCTTGAGGGAAGACATAGCAACTTCCAAATGTGGCTGATGTACAGTCAGGGCAACACATCTCACTCCAACTTTTGCTGGTAAACTATTCACTTTCAATCCTTCTTCAGCAAATATTATGGCCAGTTTTAAACGAGTTCCATTTGTTTCATCTATTATCATTTTTCATTGCTTCTGACAATTCTATCCAAGATTAGCTCCTTTTTTATATTAGATGTCAAGATAAAATCTTTCAAAGTGATTTTCATAAAGAGTAGCATTCACTTTTTTATACTCCAAAGAAAATCATCTGAATTATGATTTTGTTGTAGTGAAATGTCCTGTCCTACCCAGGAATGGGTATGGCCCAGGTTATAAAAGACCGGGATTAGAATAAACTACAGAGTGATCGATAGTGTTCGTGATTATACGGGATTCTTCGTCATTATACGAGAGTGATTGTGATTATATGAGAGTCATCGACTTTAGTTGAGAGCCATCGGCCTTAGACGAGAGTTAGACGTCACTAGACGGAAGCCTTCTTCTCAAGACGGATGCATACATCCTATACAGAGACATTGCCTTCTTGAGTGTTATACTTGTTAACTGTTCGTTGGTGTACGTGTATTTGGTTTATTGTACTGAGGTATAATAAATCTCTAGTTATATATCCTCAGTGTTTAAGAGTTATTTCTTGCACTATTTTTTCTCTGTTTATCCCCTCCCGGGATATAACAGATTTGGCGACGAAGTATTCGTATTTACGTGGGGTAAGCCAATATAACAGATTTGGCGACGAAGGATTCGTACTTACGTGGGGTAAGCCAATATAACAGATTGGGTGACAAGGGATTTGCATTTACGTGAGGTACACCAATAAAACAGTGACAACAAAGGTTTGGGACTTGCTAAAAGGCCAGTTGGAACAAAGATTCGGCAAAGCTCTCCAAATATCAATTGGGTGAGAAAAATCTGGAAAGTTGACGCATAAAAGAATAAGTTAAGGTGAGAGGTAGTTTTTTTTACCCTCTCATAAAAAAAAAACAAAAAAAAACTACGTGTATTATTGCTTACCAGTAAATACAACTTATTCGTCAGCTATACACATATATAAAAAAAAATATGGAGCAATTAGCCGGGTTAACTAAAACGCTCGGAGAAGCAGTCCAAATGTTAATGCGAAAATCGGAAAGGCAACAAAAAGCACAAATGGAGCTTCAACAGCAAATGATATGACAACAAGAGATGTTGAAAAAATTGGTAATAGAGCAGGACGAAACAGGAAAAGCCTCTAAAGGTTTCTCTGCAGAAGGCATTGCAAATGCGCTCACAGAATTTGTATATAAGCCTGAGGAAGTGATTACTTTTAATTCGTATTACAAAAGATATGAAAATATTTTTGCAAGATGGTGCAAAGCAAGGTCAGATGACGAAAAAGTAATGCTCCTCTTACAGAAGATAGGAACGCAGGAAAATACAAATTCTATTTTACCAAAAAAGCTGGAGGACATATTTGACGAAACGATACGGAGTTTGACAAAAATGTTTGGAGAAAGAGAGAGTTTATTTTTCACGCGATATAAATGTTTAAATATTGAAAAAGAAGAACAGGAAGATTTCATTACGTACGCCGGAAAGGTTCATGCACAGTGCAAAAGGTTTAAAATAAGACATAAAAGAGGATATGTTCAAATGTCTAATCTTTGTACAAAGATTAACAGCACAGAAAGACAAAGACATGCTCGAAAATCCTCACAATGTTAAATCAAGACAAAGGTATGTCATTACAAAATGTTACAGAAGAATGCCAGAAATTGCTAAGCATTAAGAAAGACAATGTGTGCACTGAAGAGAAGAGCATGGCTCGTATCCACAAAGTAAAACAACAGGCCTGACAAAAAGAAAAACCGTACTGTGAAGCATGTGGAAAGAATAACCATGTCACTAGGAATTGCTATTTTAGAAAGAAAATATGTTTTGAATGTTCAAAGAAAGGACATTTGGCAGTGATGTGTAGCAAAAAAAAAAAGGGGGACAAAGTCCAAAAAGATTAATATGGTAGTTATGAAAAAGTCACGAATGATGGCAGTACCATAAAATACATGGACTTAAGAATGAATGGAAGAATGGTAGTGTTTATTAGATACCGCTAGTGATATCTCTGCAATAGACGAGCATACCTGGAATAAAATTGGTCAACCAGAGTTGAACAAAACGAAAAAAATTGCAAGAGGTATTTCTGGAAATAGGCTAAAATTTTAAAAAGAATTTATGACTAAAGTAACATTTGACGGAAAAGTGAAAAAGTCAAAGATCTATATGACGTTGGAAAAAAATACAAATCTTTTCGGGATAGATTTAATTGTGCTATTCAATTTGTGGGAAAAAATGTTCTGCACTAAGACTAAGGTGTCAAATGAAAGAAAGTTTAAGCAAACGGAAAAATTCATGCAAGAATTAAAAAACGAGTTTACAGATGTTTTTTCGGAGAAACTGGGTTGCTGTACTCAAACAGAGGTAAAATTTGAAATGAAGGAAAATATGAAACCAGTTTTCAGCCTGAAAGGAAAGTTCCATTCGCAGCATAAGAGGTCGTTGATAAAGAATTGAAGAGATTAGAAACTAATGACTTGATTGAAAAAGTAGATTATTCAGATTGGGCATTGCCTGCGGTCTACATTAAGAAAAAAATAACAAGATCAGGGAGTGCACTGATTTTTTAACGGGTGTAAATGAATGCTTGAAAGACCATAAATATCCCCTCCCCACAGGAGATTTTTCAAAACTAAATGGAGGAAAGATTTTTTCTAAGATAGATCTTTCAGAAGCATATTTACAGGTAAAAGTAGTGGAAGAATGCTCAAAGTATTTAACTTTAAATGCACACAAAGGATTGTACGTCTGCTGTTTGGGTTAAAAATCGCACCTAGTGCATTTCAGCAAATAATGGACACCATGTTATCATGCAATGGCATACCTTGATGACATATTAATCAAAAGCGAAAACATTGATGAACATAAATCGCACGTCCACGAGGTATTTAACCAACTTAGGAAATATGGATTCAAAGTAGGATCAGAAAAATGCTAGCTTTGTTTGGACAGGATCGAATATCTAGGACAAATTATCAATCGTAATGGTAGAAAACCAAATCCAAATAGAACTGAAGCCATTAAGAATATGCCAATTCCAGACAAAGTAACGAAGCTTCAGTCATTTCTGGGGTTCACAAACTATTACAACATCTATATTCTTAAGATGCAGGACCTTAGAACACCCTTAAATACATTGCTCGAAAAGAATAGAAAGTAGTGTTGGTTGAAGGATTGCAATGAGGCTTTTGATAAAATAAAAAAATGTTTGCTGTCAGATTTGGCACTGGTACATTTCAATCCAAAGAAGGAATTAATCGTGGCAACGGATGCAAGTGAATATGGCATTGGTGCTGAATTATTACATAAACTAGATGATGGCACAACCAAACCGATTACTCATGCTTCGAGAGCATTGCTACCCACTGAAAAAAATTATATTCAAATAGAAAAAGAAGCATTGGCCATAATTTATGCAGTTAAAAAGTTCCATAGGTTTATTTATGGTAGAGAGTTTGTGTTGCAAACTGACCATAAACTGCTATTGTCTATTTTTGGGTCCGAAAAATGTGTCCCGACCCATTCAGCAAACAGGCTTCAAAGATGGTTCGTAATTTTATTGAATTATAATTTCAAAATAAAGTTCATACCATCAAAACAAATAGCCCATGCGGATTGTCTATCAAGACTGATTCCCAAAAAGCCTAAACTACTTGAAGAAACAGTAATAGCGGCGCTGAAGGAAGAAAAGGAACTGAAAGAGGTACTTGTTAACACCGTGAGCGTATTACCAGTAGCACCGGAAGAAATGGAAAGGATGGCAAAAACAGACAAATATATTTTGAAAATGACGAAGCAAGTCAAAGAAAATAAAGGAGAAAAAATTTCACCATTTTCCATTTTCAATGAAACGTATGCGCATAGTGGTGATACCAAGAGTGTTGAGAAAGAGAATTTTAAAGGAATTCCATATAGGTCATCCTGGCATGTCATGTATGAAGTCCTTCATGAGGAGTTACGTATACTGGCCTGGAATGGACAAAGATATTGAAGACTCAGTGAAACAATGCAAAGGCTGTCAACTAGCAGCTAAATCTCCACCTGTAAGAACACAGTCGTGGCCTAAAACTGATGTACCGTGGTCAAGAATTCATATAGATTATGCACAGCTGATTAAAGGTGAATACTATCTAATTATGGTAGATAGTTTTTCAAGATGGCCTGAGGTATTTAAATTTAAGCGACCAGCAGCGGTAAACACAATTAAGGCTCTCAATGAAGTTTTTAGCCGGCTGGGTGTACCGAATACTATCGTAAGCAATAACGGGACGATGTTCACTGGAGCCAAATTTAAGAATTATTGCGAGGTGTTAGCGATAGAACATGTTACGATACCCGCATATAATCCAAGGTTAAACGAGCAGGCGGAGAGATTCGTCGACACATTTAAAAGGGCAATAAAGAAAGCAGTTGGTATCGACACAGATGAAAAAAAACCTACGAACCTTTTTGGTGGTTTCATAATATAGGTGGTAGTATGTCTCCTGCAGAAGTAATGTTTGCAAGGAAAATTAGGTCAATATTCGATAGATTGTTATCTAAGGAAAAGAATAAGACCTCAAGAAAACAAAACTCAAAGACGAAATTTTACAAAGAAGGTGAAAAAGTCTTCTTCAAAAATTATTGTGCAGGAAAATGTTTGTGAGAAGATGGTACAATAACTCGAAGGATAGGGAAGGTGGTCTATTTGGTAAAAGGACAAAAATTTGACTGTAAGAGACATTTGAACCAACTAAGACCCAGGTTTGTAGAAACCACAAATGAGGATTTTGAGATTCCTGTGAAGGTTCTCTACAATATATTCGAAATTAAACCTTCCGCGAACATAAATTTACCGATGGAGGTAAGCAAGGATTCGCTGGAAATTGAGGATTCTAGGAGAAGAAGCAAAAAAAAAAAAGATGAAACACCTATGCCCTGACCCCAAAAGGAAAAAGTATTGAGCAAAATTCAAGGAAGAATTTAGCTGGGGGGGTGTTGTAATGAAATATCCTGTCCTACCCAGGAATGGGTATGGCCCAAGTTATAAAAGACAGGGATTAGAACGAACTACAGAGAGTGATCGAGAGTGTTCGTGATTATATGGGAGTCTTCGTCATTATACGAGAGTCATCGACTTTAGTTGAGAGCCATAGGCCTTAGACGAGAGTTAGACGTCACTAGACGGGAGCCTTCTTCTCAAGACGGATGCATACGTCCTATACAGAGACATTGCCTTCTTGAGTGTTATACTTGTTAACTGTTCGTTGGTGTACGTGTATTTGGTTTATTGTACTGAGGTATAATAAATCTCTAGTTATATATCCTCAGTGTTTAAGAGTTATTTCTTGCACTATTCTTTCTCTGTTTATCCCCTCTCGGGATATAACAGATTTGAACAAATCAATGTTTTACTATCTACCCTCCTTTCTCACTATATCCACACTCCTCTCCCTATCCACACTCCTCTCCCTATCCACACACACACACACACACACTTCTCTCAACTAATGAGGAGCAATTCTCAAATGAAGAAAAGACTGCTGCAAAATGGAAGTTTGCTGGTCTCGGATCTAGTGATTTTATTACTAAAATAAGAAAGGTTTCATGCACAAATTCTACTATTAAAAGAAGTAAGAGAAAGGAACTTCAGGATATAAGAAGATTTTTGGCAAATCAAAAGAAATATAGACTCTTGATTTTAGCTGAAACCAAGCTTTGTGCCTTCAGCAGAGGAGGGACAGCCAGAGAAACTAGCCAAGTGTGTCACATGAAGAAACTTGCAGTCATCTGCTTAAGAAATTTTGCCACCTATTTTATGCCATAGAATACACTGCAGATTAGCACCACACATATTTTGAAAGTAACCATGCTCTCAACAGCTACCAACAAGATGACTCCTACCAACGTCTGACTTATAAACTATCAATAACCAAGCTGAACAAACTTTTGACAACCCAAATTTCAATGGAGAACCCAATTGAAGTCAAATAAATAAACATATTATTTGTTTATACATTTAATGCTATTTGTTTCCAATAAATAATATTAAGAACCTCCACAAATTGAAAGAAATTCAATCTGGGAAGATTATGTTGCAGCAACAAGCCTGCCTGTCTTGCAAAACTGGGATTTAAAATCCAGACTTTTACCTGGTCTAAAAAAACTGACCCCTTGTCACTGATGAGAATTATGAAACTATTATTTTTTGTTATCTTCAGAATACAATGGTTTTTATTAAAAATTTTAATTCTTTGAATATGTTTTGGGGATATTTTCCCAAAAATCTGATTATAAGCCAAGAAAAAGGCTAGTTTTAAAGAAAATTGCTTATATATATATATATATATATATATATATATATAGATATATATTTGTAAATTACAGATAAACTGAAAAATTTAGCAAAGCAAATTGCTTTCATATATATATATATATATATATAAAAATTCCAGATAAACTGAAAATAAGTAACAGTCCCCAAAATTACAACAAAGGAGGCATACATACTTTTAAAAGACCACAAGCTGGAATTCCACCGAAAATTACCCACTAGAATAATAAACCCTACAAAATCAGAAATCGGTAGAATTAGTAAGGTAATACTAGAAAGAGTAAACCAACAAATAAGAAAAAAAATCCAACTCATGCAATGGAGGGGTACAATGGATGTAATCAAATGGTTAGAGAACCTTGGGAAAAAAAAAATAATGCCACTTTCCTACAATTTGACATTGTGGATTTTTACTCATCGATATCTGAGAGCCTTTTTCAACCTTGCCCTGGAATTCGCAAAATTCTATTCAGACATCTCAAAGGATGAAATCAAAAAAATTTTGAACTGTAGAAAATCAGTTCACATCCACAACAACAAACAGTGGACAAAAAAAATTCAACGGATGATTTTGATTTATCTATGGGAGCCCTGGATTCTGCAGAATCTTTGGATCTAGTCGGACTATTCCTATTGTACAACCTCACAGCTTATAAAGAAATTGACACCAACAATAGAGGAGGTTGTAGAGATAACGGACTCATGATAATAAATAAATCTACTGAAGGTAAGGTCAATAAAACTAGAAAATGAATTAATAAAGTCTTTAAATCTTTTGGTTTTAACATAGTAACTAATCCTAATATCAAGCAAGTTGACTTCTTAGACATAACATTTGACTTAGTATCGAACACTTTCCAACCTTACATGAAAAATAATTCTAAGCCATTCTATATAATTCTAATCACCCACCATCCATTATTAAGCATATCCCATCATCAGTGGAACACCGCATTAACACACACTCCTCAAATAAAGAAATATTCGATAAACACAAAATAATTTATGATAAAATTCTTAAAGACAGTGGATATCAATCATCTAAAATTAAATTTGTGGAAAAATTCAAGAGCTCAAAAAGAAAAAATAGAAACAGGAAAATCATATGGTATAACCCTCCTTTTAATCAGTTAACTTTAAACTGGGACATAAATTTCTTAAACTAATAGAGAAGCATTTTCCCAAAAATAACCTCCTAAGCAAAATATTCAATAGGAATACAATAAAACTAAGTTACAGCTGCTCCAACAATCTAGAAAAAATAATTTAAAGTACATAACAGTAAAAATTCAAAATTAAGGTTAAACTTGCCAAATATAAGAAAAGAGGCCTTCTATTCCTTTCCACACCACCTGAGGAAACATTGCAAGTCCAATGTCAAACAAAATGTACAATTTGTAGTGGATATCTATAAAAAAGAATTTGTACATGTTCTAAAATATAATATATATATATATATATATATATATATATATATATATATAACTGTTGCAATTATAAATATGGCTTTGGGTAAATATGGCACAAAATTTCTGATGGTCAAAATATTTTGAATGCTATTTTATTACAGTTCAGTGAAACATCATATTGGACCCACACAAAAATGCTATGTTAATGAAAAATGTTTGTCAGAAGAAAATATAAACATGTTTTGTTTAACGGGATATGCATTGTAATGCAGTGGAGAAGGTGAAATTGGGCAGCCAAGTTCGAATTTTAGTTGAATTTGTTGCATTCACTTACGTGCAAATACTCTTGGGAAAGTTATGAATTCATTGCTTCTCTCTCCAGTTATGGGTTAAATAGTAGGACAGATTGGGTTCTATAGCCTTGGACAGCAATCAGTCTATCACAGAAAACAATGGCAATCTACTGTGGGAAAAATCTTCCACCCAATCATGTCTCTTTCAAGACATAATCACCCAAGCATGTATCACATATGGCACTTGACTGTTTGTTTAAAGATTGTTGAAAAGATAGTACAAATGAGAAGATCTGTCATAACAAAAAAAAATCTTTGTAATTAGTCATGTTTAGTATTATTAACACTACTACCAATATATGGAGCATGACTAATAAAGTATTATAGAGAGATAAAATTAAAAGTCCCTTAAAATATTTGGGATGCTTCCCCAGAAAATGGTTGGCTTAATGACCATTAGTAATACCAACTAAAATATTCTACATCTGTTTTCTTTATATAATAATCCCAACAAAAATGTCCGATAAAAACATTGGACAGTCACCATCACAAAACGTTGCAAATACAATAAAAGCTGATTGTGTAAATAGATATTGAATATTAAATAAATGATGACGGACCCTCAAAAGATCACTTTTGGTATTATAGTCTGAACAATTAAGTCTGAGCACATAGTTAAAAGCTTTTAATCAAGAACTATTACATTTTCATGTCAAATAGTTAAACCACTGATCCTTATCTTAATCAACCAACAGATATTAAAATATGAATTCATAAAAATTGCCTAAAAACATCATTGGTGGCATGATTTCTTTAAAAAAAAATGGGTAAGTAGTCAGTAGATTTCAGGACATGACCCTGGTACTTTTAATTTCTCTTATGATAATCCACAACTGACACAACTATTTGCAGAATTTTTATCCAAAAAAAATCATTGCTATCTATATCTATAGATATCTTTGAACTAGGCCAATTCATTACTTTTGAAAATCTCAATTACAAAATGAAGATTAATCTTACATATGTAATTTATAAGATTTTCAATATCTGAGGAATGCAATTTTCTGTTTGTATTGCACAATTCATTATCTTTTCATTAAGAATTTCTGAGTATTCATGCAAGAACTGTGAGATGTTTTGATCAAATGACAGACACTATTAAGCTTATTAAAATTTATTGTGAATGTGTACTAACATTTTGAACAAGTTAGAATTAGTGTTAATCAGACCAGTATTTTTTATGTGCGATCACAAAATTCCATTTGTAATTCTTATCAGAATTTTAATCACAATTGAACACCAATTTATTCAAGCACTTGTCCTCATTTTCTTTTTTTTTTTTTTTTTTTTTTTTTTTTTTTTGCTTGTTATAGTCACAATGTTTAGGCTATTGTACTCTCCAGCCATCTTCAGGTGATTGGATTCAGTTTTGAAATAGGCACTTTATTTAATCCATTGGGCAGATTTTTCTAATTCAACTGTCCCTGCCAACTGGACATAATTCATATTCATTCATTCATATATATTTTTTTAAATTTGTACTTCTGATACTGCTTCTGCTTTATTCTGCTGCCTGACTGAGGGAATTAATTCACAACCACCAGGTAAACAGTGCTTAACAAACACTTCTATACACTAATCTATTTCCTACTACTACATTGTGATTATAACAAACAAGATTAAAACATCTGCTTGATTAGATCTATATAGATTTACTTTCTATATTTGTGCAAGAACACAAGGCTTGTTTCTCCCAATTTTTACTCTCATTTTAATTTGTCAAGTAGAAAAAAAACATTTCTTCATTTATTTGAAATATGTCTGTTGTCAAATTCTTATTAATCTCTTGTCATATTGATCAAAATTGAAGGAAAATGACTTTGTATACTTTTGACTTATATATAATTTATTAAAGTTTTTTTTTGTCTATCTAATATTAAAATATTGCTGTTTTTTTCTATTTTTTTTTTCTAAATTTTAGTTTTTAATGTTGTTGCTGTTTCTGCCTAAAATGTGTTTTTTTTTCTTTGTCTTTTCTCTTTTCACTTGCCAGATGTACAGTTGGAAGGTAATTTCCTCTATGTCCCTCCCCCCAACCTTCAGTGTTGTGACCAGGTGCTTGTCCGTGTGTGGCCTGAGATGATCCTTGTTGGCTTAACTCAGTGCTCTAGCATCATGTTTTGTTTTCCTTCTTTTTTTTTTTTTATTTGTTTACTGACCAGTTGCAACTGACATGTTCACTTGTGTCCTTTGTTCACTTTCCTTCATTACTTCCTCTTTCAATTCATTTATTCTTTTTCTCCCTTTCCTTTTCCTCCTATTTCGTTTTATTATTTCATCTTTCATTCAATCTTTTGTGAAGTTTCTAGTCTGTGAACTTTCCTTTTTGTTTTCCTTTCTTTTTGTCAAGGTCTAAACAAAATAAATTTACATATAACTTCATAACTTCTATGCCAAATTATTTTATTATGCAAATAAATTTTCAAAGCTATCTGAATCTGTTGTCTGCACTTACTCTCAAACAATAAATACATACAAAAATTACAATTTCATGGTTAGTATTTTTCTTTTGTACAAGAAAGTTTTAGCTAGATTGACTGTAAAATCAAAATCTTCTTTTTATTTTCTCTCTTGTTCGATATAAACTCCACTTATAAAATGTAAATGCTTTTCATGGAGGTTTTAATTATATGATCTTGTGTGGCTAATGTCACAGATATTAGTACTGGAAAGTGAAATCTGCAAACCAAGTGCAAATTAAAGCCTAATCTGTTGCATTCACTTTCACACTAATGCTCTTGGAAAAGGCTTGAATATATCTCTTCTATCAGCTATGGTTTAAATTAAAATAGACTCTCTCTGAATTCCAAGCAATAGGAAATTACTCTAAAATCTTTCTCCGAAATTCATGGAAATTCACAAGTAATAAAGAAAAGCAATCTGGATTTGTAAAATGTCCTACATCCTGAAGGCAAAAAAAAAAAAAATTAAAAAAGAGGGGGTTGAAAAAAAGAAGAAATAAAATTTTAAAAAGTTCTAATTTTTCTATTGTAGATTTCAATATTTATTAAGAAAAAAAAAAATTATATTTTCTTTGTACACATCCAAATCCAGGAGCTTTCTCTCTGAGGAATATTGATTTGATTGATTCTGTCTTCTGGGGTGTACTCACCACACTTGACCAATTGTGGGTTGTTAAGACTATTTAACCCATAGTTGGAGGAGTTGAGCATTGACTCTGAGGAGTTCATCCTCCTTTTAACAACTCGTTTTTTGTGCTGCTGAAGTTTCCCTCCTCACCAGACTTAGGATCTGGTAGGAGACCCAGTTTAGTCATTGACCCCTCAACTACTTTGTGCTTATATTTATAGCTTTTATTCAATCCTAAACTTTTTAAATGTGTCCCCAGTGTGTGTGTGTACACACTCTGGTGTTAGAATAACAACTTTCTGAAAACCTGTGGTGATTATCATTCCTAACAAAGAAAATTTCTTATCCAAAAAAAAACAATGATCAATCATAAACATTACATCAGTTGGAATTCAAAGTTGAAGAACTGTCATTACTCAAGGAATTTTACAGATAATTATTGATGACCCTCATGATTATTTTCTGACAGTGTGTCTCAATATAGCCATTTTTCTATTCTTTTTTTTAAATAGCCATAAATGTCTTGATTCTTCTAAAACAAAGGAAGGTAAATGAAGTTGTATTCTTGTATTTTCTGAAATTCTTGTGAATATAATCGTCTGTTTTTCCCCATTCATTTTTATACAAGATCCTCCGAAAAGTTCTTGGAACTTTTGGATAGATTGATCAATCTGTTTATAAGACAAGCTACTCAGCATTTCCCATTTCTCACCAGACATTCCACATATCTCTTGAAATCACTCCCCAATCAAATAAGAAAAATCTTATTTTTATTTTTTTCTTTCTTTGATGAAAAGGTCATAGTTTAAATTATCTGAAGTATTCTGGAAGCACCTTGTATAATGAATAATTTACTTTCCCCAATTTTTTTCAATTATATGAAATACTATTTTAACTGGATTTATAGTAATAGTAAGAATTTTAATGTACCTAAAACATATTTGCTGTATTTAGTTAGAATTTAGAAAATGGTTTAATATTCAAAATTTTAATTATTTCCTGTAGCCTTAAATTATTAATATCGTAAAAAAAAGTTTTTTTAGACATTAAAAATAAAAATCAAAACTAATATTATTTCAAGCATTTATAAAATAAGAAATAGAATTTTGATCACTGGAAATATTTATGAACTTAATCATTTTTGAGGAATTAACCTTAACAACGCTTTAGTATTTTGTACAGAAAAGCTGTGAATATTATATTTATTATTATTGCTTAACTTAATGTTCATTTTTTCTGTTCAATTAATATGAATATATTTTTCTGAATATGTGTTACTTTATTTTTCATTTGTGCCTCAATCGTCTTCGAGTAATTTCAAGAATTTCCTTGACACAGTTATTATCTGATATTTTTTTCCTATATAAGGTTTGATCTCCAATAAATGTTCCTCATTGAACCACAACTCATCAATAAGAAAGAAAATTATTGAAAGATGTTCACATAAAAAAAATGTTTCTAATCTTTAGACTCCAAATTAATTGATAAAACAAGTAAATGTAATCTATAAAGAAATAAACTTGTAAGGCAAAGAAAGAAACCTGTAAGTCCCTACTGTTTTTTCACTCATGTTATAATCTCTATTTTAAAAAAAAACAAACTCAATTTTAATTCCAATTTCATTAAAATTGACTGAGCTCTAAAATTAGTGTTGCAACATTCTGTATATAAGATAAAAAGTACAAAGGTATAAAATTTAAATTATAAACTAAATTTTGTTTTTTATGAAAAAAATAAATATCCAAATATTTGGATTAGCAAATATATGCTCTTTGACATAATGCATGGGTTAGCATAACTTCATCTTGAGCCACATTCTAACTTTGATGATTGTAGAATGTAGTTGTTATGTTATATTAATAATAATAGTAGTATTAGTAGTAGAGAAAATCGTTTTTAGTTCTTCTCTTCTTGTGTTTTTATCTTGCCTCAGTAGCACAACAAATTTTTTCCTCTTCTCAAAGCATCAGTTTATTGCATGTCACTGGTCTTAGTTTTCTTTTCCAAAATTATGCAATAAATCAAAGCTTAAAATATACCTTTTTTTTTTCTTTATCAAGAATTTTCTCAGTTGCCAATCTACTAAATTTCTTTAAGAGAAAAAAATTTAAATGAAATAAATTTGCATTATATTTTTTCCTTTTCAATGCGTTATTTAAAAGAAACAATAAAATGAATTATCTAGACAAAAAATAACTTGACATTAAAACATTTTACCATAGCATACACACACGTGTATATATATATATATATATATATATATATATATATAGGTTTTGAAAAGTTCTTGGATTAACCAAGGCAGCCTTCCCTCAGAATTCTGATGTCTAGTTATTTGCTCAGTTTTAGGGAAATAGGCCTGGCCAAGGACAACACCCATCCTATTATATATATATATATATATATATAATCATTTGTTTCTGATGAAAGACCAAGGACGGTCTGAAATATCAAATATAATAATAGAAATAAATACTGCAGGGATCCAAATCATTGAGTGTTTACAATGGAAAACGTAAAATCACATAACTTTTTTTTTCTGGTGACAAACACATTAAGTTGTAAATTCTTGCAAAAATCAAATAATTGTCAGATTTTAATGAAACTTTCAGGACTTATTCACAAATGAATGAAATTATTTTTGAAATCATTATTTTTAAAAATCTTGATAAAAATTTTTTTTTTATGTTAGCCCACCTCCCACTAAAGTTCATGAAATGTAAAAAAAAAATAAAATTCTGTAGGCAAAATTGGTTTTATTAGTTAAATGCAGAATGCATTGGTGAATGTAAATATTGTATTTTTTTTTCTTTTCTCTCTTTTTTTTTTTTTTTTTTTTTTTTTTTTTTCAGCCATTTGGACCTTTTACCAAAAATCTGGTCTGAATAGTAAAATAATAAAACAATGACATTATTTAATTAAATAAGCTTCTAATTGCTTTAATAAA
Organism: Ascarosepion bandense; assembly: GCA_037127315.1. Lineage (NCBI taxonomy): Eukaryota > Metazoa > Mollusca > Cephalopoda > Sepiida > Sepiidae > Ascarosepion > Ascarosepion bandense. The sequence continues at coordinate 1,281,842 of JBBBDQ010001552.1, read as the reverse complement.
TATAAATTAAGGACATAGTCTGAAGAAAATTATTTTCTATTAATGAAATTTTAAAAGAATTGTTTTCATTTTTTATTATAATAATTTATAAAGTTGCAAAAATATTTTAAAAGTATTTCAAATTCTTGTAGATATTAGGTTGGTAAGTTATTAAATGAGGACTATATTTATTATTTGAAAATTGAAAGGTTTGATGCAAATCATCAATCCATCAAATTTTTAAAATTTTTGTCTATTTGAAGTTATTTTTTAATTTTAAGTTTTTTAACACTGAATTTGCTAATTTGCCAAAATTAATGTGTAACAGAGGTATATTTTCTTTTTGTAAGATTTTTAAAACCAAGAATTAACTTTTGTTTACAAGAGTATCACTCGCTCAAAAATGGCTGAAAAATAAAAAAAAAATCTCAAAATTTTAGATTCCAATCAATATAATTTCTGTTTGAAATAAACCAGAATATTTTGCTTACTGGAAATAGTAATTTTAATCATTTAGCTTTCAATTAAAATAAAATTTTAAAGAAAACATTTTTATTTTTAGAAATTCAGTTTAAATGTCAGTTATCGAAAACGAGTAGAGGTGTGTGTGTATATATATATATATATATGGATTTATTTATGTATAAATTACAATTTCTTTGTATTTGATATTTTTTCTTTTCATTCCTCCTCCTTTTCTATATAGTTCCTCTGTCATTATTCTTCCTCATCTGACTTTTGCTCATTTAACTAACAGCCACTAGTCTTGCTGGTTATGTGTGGTGCTTATGGTTTTACTGTTTGCTATGGTAGACATAGAACCACTTTTGTCCTAATGATTTATTTTTCTTGGCTGCAGTTGAGTGACACTTTTTTCACTATGGTGTGTGGAAATGTCTTTGCAAGGCTATAAACTATTTTTGATTATTTAATTTCATATCATTTTTCAGATGTTTGCTTTCAGTTTCCATTTTGCTGATTAACTTTCATGTTGAATGCAAACATTTTCAAATATTTTCTTTGCTAAAATGTATTTTTTTCTTACTCCCTGCCACCATTTAGATATTTTTTTCATTTGTTTTGAATGCTAAAATCTTGAATGTTAATTTCAACAGGTTTTTTCTTTTTGTGTGTGTGTGTATGTATATATATATATATGTGTGTGTGTGTGTGTGTGCGCGCTAACAAAATCACTTTATTTTTTTGTTGATTATTTTTTTAAGCACTCAGTATCAATTGTTCCCACTGAATTTTCTTAACATCTCCTGCAACCCTTTTTTGTCTCTACAAAACAAGGTTTGTGCATGCTTATTAAAACTGTATAAGTAGGAATATAAATATTAAAATAAAATTTAACCTGTTTGTAAATAAAAATAAAATATATTGTTTATTATTGAATTATGATATTGTTTTTGTTAAATATTCATAGATGACTTTTAGAAGTGGTGGACATTTTTATTTATTTGACTTTTATTTTATTTTTTTAATTTTTTTGAAAAAATCTTTCGAGTCTTGCCGAGCTTAAGAACCTCCATTTATTAATTATACACATTTTAATCTTTTAATTCTTTAGTATCCAGCACACTCCAACCTGCCTGTAAATATCAGCTCTCAAAATTTTGCAGTTTGAATGACATCCTGCCTGACTTGCAATGATGGTGTTATATATTATGGCAGGTTGAACATTAGGTGCTGATACTCAATGGCTGGGTTTGAGTAGGTTGAATGCAAAAGGATTGATTTTTTTAAGCCCACCTTTTATTAAAAATTTTGTTTATTGCATAGAGATGCATATGCACTCCTAATTAAGGCACCTCTATATTAGGCACACAAGACTACCATTTATTTAAAAAAAAAAAATATACATATATTTTTTTTATAAATGGTTGTATATGTAAAATGTGTGAATGTAGTTTCTTTATTAAATAAGAAAAATTACTTGTTACTGTTTGTTTATTTAGAAGGAATTTAATTTTCATATAAAATGTCAGAAATAAAAAAATCTTTAATTTCAAATGATTATATTAAAGTTTATATTTAATTTATGGTTACTTATCTCTCTACATACAGTGCAATAAAGTCTCTTATGCAATTCTATTTTAATATTGTTCAATGCAGCTGTATTTTAATAAGTAGAAAGCATGAATGTGTTTTGTTTTCATGGATAATATGATCCTCACTGTTTCACTTTGTATGGAAAGTGGGAAACAATCAGTTTCCAGTTTGTATAACACATTATTTTAGGATTTTAGAAGCAAATGTCAATCTTGAACTTGGATAAATTATATTTTGTTGCTTAAAAGAAAGTAAAGTTAACAATTCTACTTAAAAAAAGAAAAGTCTACTGTATGCCTATACATTGTGTTAAGCAAAATGATAAAAGTAAATTGTTAAAATATTACTTTTTCCCTCACAACCATTCCACTCCATTTTAGGATTTTGATATATTTCTGGCATCATGCATAAATACATGCGTTTGTTTTAATTATCCTTTTAATTTAAATTTAAAAAAAAAAAAAGAAGGAAACGAAACAAGATTTTTTTTTCTTTCTAAACAATTAGATAGTTACATTGTGAAGCATAATTTTTATTAATAAATTTTTTTTTCTTTTAAAATAAATTTGCAAAATTTTACCTACATCCGACAAACCTAATTAGGGTTTGACCTTCAGGCTATAAAATAAGCCAAATCTCAAAATCATTTTTAATACAAGAAAGAACCTAAAATGTGTGTGGAAAGACGGCTCCCAACCAATTTTCCAAAATGGATAGGAAACAATTTCAACTACGATGATAATTTATGGAGAATTTGGCAAATCTTCAAAAGGTTTTAATTTCTTTCATAAAAGTTCCTGTAATTTAAAAACTAAATACTTTGTCTTCTCAATTAAATTTTTCTTTAAAAGTTATTTCCCTTATATTTTTAATATAAGTTGCCTCCCTTGAAAAATGTTGACTTACATGTCTCTTAATGAGAGTTATAACCCTTGATATATTTAACTTAATGAATTTTCTTTTGTAATCAAATGTATTGAAGCAATTTTCCACTTTACCTTTTATTTTATTTATTTATTTATTTATTTTTGTTAATTCTTCTAAGTATAGAATGGAACAAGATGAAATCTGCGTTTCTTTTTGTGTGTGTTTAATCACTTCAAATTTTTTCTTTTAATCACAATCAGTCACGTTTTTGGTGTTATTGGAACACTATTCTTTGTTCACATCATTTGTTTGTGCCCTTTTTTTTTTGTTTGTGTTATTTCGTATTTTTCCCTAAATTATTATCACCTTTACTAATTCATTAATTTGTCACTTTTTATTGACACTTGTTTGATTTGGGATTTTTTTATATATGTCAATTTCTTTTCTTTTTACTTTTTTTTTTTTTTACTTTTTTTTTTTGATTTATTAATCACCTCCAAAAGAAAAAAAAGTTATCAAACCTAAAAATGGAGAAACTCCATTTGTTGAAATACTTTTAATAATTTTTACGTTTTTGCCCAGAATTAATGAAATTAGATTAACCAAAATCCTCTTGAATCTTTTTTTCACACCCACTAAAAACATTCTGAATAAGTTTACTTTCTTTAAATAATCATTTCTTTGAAATGAAATACTGTCCCATAATATGTTATATTTTCATCTACTTTTTTGACTGCTATGGGACAGAAGTATTAGTAGTAGGTATCCCTTTATCTCATGAGATAATGGTAGTGTCCTGTTTGGTCAAAATTTATTCCTTTGGTGACCTTTCTACGGCACACGCCTGGATGATAGTATTTTCTTTTATGCACCATATTCCTTCAGGTTGTTGGTCTATCATAGCCCTTCACATCTTCCTATCCCTTATAGCTGTTAATATCTTTTGTCTCAGTATTTCTCCCAAACCCTGCCTTACCATCCATTTGATTAAGGCCATCAAGTATGCCACATATTTTCCCCTCTGTTCTATACAAATCTATATGGGTAATTACATATGGGAGATATGATATACACATCTATATATGACGAATGGTTGGTAGTTGAATTCTTTGGCCCTTCTCAATTATAAAATTGTAACTGAGAATTGTTCTATTTTTTTCATCTTCTCACCATTTCTACAACTCAATCAATAAAACTGCTTGTCTGAAGAATTCCTTTCAAAGAACAAAATGCATAAAACAGGTATTTTTTTTTTAATTTTGTCATTCAACTACCCAATAATTATATGTAGTGAAGTTATAGTCTTTAGATATGTCCATGAAATAAAGTTTGAAGTAAATGTCTGTAAAAATGAAAATGTATTCCAATACAAAATATCACTTGCAATGACTATTTTATATTTTCAAGCATTTATAGACTGATTCTAATGTCATAATTATTTGGCAATAATTAACATTTATAAACCAATTTAAAATGTATTAACATGAATTGCAATCAGGGAAGTGAAGACATTTTAGAATGTGTTTTGTTGCAACTTTAAAATTGGTTCCTGTAATCTTTTGCAGTAGCTTAATACAACTAAGCAAATTTGTTTGTTCTAAATTTAAACCTAACATTTGGATGGATTTTGTTGTTCAACCATTAACATTCAGACTTTCTTCTTTTCACATCTTTTTCTGCTATATTGAATTTGAATCTTCTGATATATTTTGGTAAATTCATCTTCATACTAAAACTCAGATAATTTAAATCCTTTTATTTTGTACAATTTTTTTTTATAGATTCAAAAGGTCTTTTCTACATAGAGATTTTGTCAGTGTATGAATAGCCTGACTCCCTTAGAAATGTGGCTATAAAGAAAAGCAAAAACCAATCTACTAATGTTTACTGTTAAGATCGCTTTTTTTTCTTTTTTTGTTTTAAATAAATTGAAGTCTTGAGCTCAACTTACATCAGACTCTCACACCTTATTCCAATTTTCCATTGTTTACTTTTTAAAGAACAGATTTACTAAAATGAAATAAAATGAGAAAAGACTGAAAAACTCATTAAAATTAATTTTTCAAAAAAATTAATTTTAATAATGAAATTACTTTACCTAAAAATGTGAAAATCAAAAAAAGAAAAGAAAAATTGCATGAAAATCTTAAAATAGACAAGTGTCAATAATGCTTTATTACTTATCAATATCTATTTGTTGTCATGATTATTTTATAGATTGCTTCCAAGTTATTTCTGCTATTTTTATTTTATTGCAAGGTGTTGGTTAACAAGTCATGTATATTTTCAAATTGTTGTTCATTGATTAGAATTATATCAGCATTTACTTTTCATATACATTAACAGAAAAATCATTATTATATAAAAATGTCTGTATGTTCATACACATTCATATATGAGTGTGTGTGTGCAGTAATGAATAGAGATTAGGAATGGTGAGCTGGGTTAAAATTCCAGTCAAAGTTGTTACATTCACTTACAGGCAAATACCCTTGAGAAAGGTATGAATCTACCTCTTCTCTCTACCAGTTATGGGTAAATAGCAAAACAGATTGGACCCTATATCATTGATGGGTAATCAGTCTAGAAGGACAACACTATAATTCAAAACTTGAGTAGTGCTGTTGAGAGACCTCGTGGCACACTAAATGCACCACTTCTATGTATCGGATTCTTCCAAAAAGTATGGCTAGTTCTGCACAAGCATTGACCGCTATAATGACCACTACAATCAAATCATATATAAAGATAGTCTGGCTGTTCAGTTGTAAAAAATGAGATACTAGCAAGGAGAAAAAAAAATGTATTTTTATTAACATATACTTAATAGGTCTGATATATTACATTAAGCACTATTTTATTAACACCAACATTCAATGTTTTTATATATATATATATATATATATATATATATATAGAATAAAAAGTGTGAGAGGCCATGAACTTGTTAAAAGATGGTCTTTCAGTAAGTACTATTAAAATGTCAGTAATATGGTATCAAAACTGTTTATATTTGCATATATTATCTTTGATATTAAGCAGTTTTCTCCTATAAATATATTATCTGTTAAAAACTATATTTTAGTACACACACACACACACACAGAGAGGGTGCCCCCAAAAAACAGGGAATTTCGTACAGTTTATTTAATTGTTGAAACTTTAGTTATTTGAAACAAAAGCAAAGGATAGAAGTTTAGTAGCTTAAAATAGAACAGAAATACAAATATTACAAGAACTCTGGCAAAAGTTCTTAGCATTTTTCAGTCTCCAAGTTGGATGTTATTTCTTGAAGAGAACAATTGTCTCATGTGTAAAATTTGATACCAGTGACATCCTGGAAGGACTAAAAAATTTGTTAGTTAATTTTTTTTAGTTCATTCATATAGTGAAATAATTATGTTTGAGTTCTTGAAGTAGTAGGCCAGCCAATGTAATGGTTCTTTCAATATTCTTAAAGAGTTAATTGTTTTACGCTATATAGTAAATCTAAAATTTTATGTTTTTCTTGTGGGGGCACTCTGTGTGTGTATGTATATATATATATATATATATATATAATACACTTAAAAGAATGAGTAAAATGTTAATATCTGAATCCATGATGTATAAACTTTTTATAATGTTAATTCTGTCCTAGTTTCATTTTTGTTCCCTTATTAAAATCTCTATAATTTATTTTATACAATGCTCTGGCTTGTTATTTTAGTTTTCTAACCTTCAATTTAGATATCCAAAATTATTCTAAAATTTATTTACATATTTCAGCTGAGCTGTTTTTCTAGATGACATTTTGCTGCTTAGACTGAAACATGTATAAATATTCACAGTTAATTCCAATCTAAGATGCAACAAAATTTTTCCCAATTTGACTCTCTGATTGAGAAAAATAAAATTTCAATAATTGCAGAAAATGTGAAATGTTCACTTTCAAAAAAAGTTTTACCAGACATTCTTGTCATTTCTTTGTAATTTTGCTTTTCATTCAAAAGAAAATGAATCAGACTTATCACATTTATGAGAAGAAGCAAAAGAACAGAATTGTTTGCTCATCATTACTCTGTTATTATTTTTAGTAAAAATTAATAGAATTAATGATTATAATTGACTAATATTTGCAAATAATCTTCCTTGATTATCTCCCTTTTTCAGTTATATATATATATATATATATATATATATATATATATATATATATAATCTTTTTGTCCACTTCAGATCTGTTTATAGATGATACACAGTTTGAATTGCCAGCCTGTGAGAAATGTCTGCTTAGCATTTTAAACTTTTGGCTAGCATTAATTTTTTTTTTTTTATTGTACATCACAAATATATTCAGGAAATCAGCCATTTATTCATAATGTCCTCTTAATAGTATTTACATTCAGACTCTTGTTCCCATCTTTGTTGTTATCAGAACATTTTGGCCATTGTGCCCAGTGACCTTCATCAGGTGTATATCACAATCCGGGCAACCTTCAGGGTAGTCACCACCCCCTGTGAAATGAAATAATGAACAAGAAAGAATTTTGAAGAGTTAGACATCTGAAAGAATCAATGCATATGCTTAGCTATAAGGACCTCATTGGTAGGCCTAACATAGAAATAAATATGACACAACAGCAGCGCTCATCAACAGGCAGGTTAGGTTTAAGGTTCCAAATTCTTCACCTAGAATTGTCCTATGGAACAATAGTCTAGTTTTGGTTGTGAATTTGGTGACGCAGTAATTGTAAGTTCAATCTCTGGCAGTGTAAACAGGGCAAGCAATAACTGAGCAATACTAAATAACTTTAAACATGGCTGTAAAACAAGTACAGTTTATCTCCCATATATTAAATGAAAGGTTAAGTTTGGAATTCTGGATTAATGATAAATTCCAGAGGGTACAATGGCCAGAGCATGGTGATAAAAGCAATAGTTTGAATCTAAGTCGTATAAATAACTCTTCATTCCAAAAATTTACGTGGAAACCCTTTTAATAGTTATGAGATTCAAACAATTTACTCAGAATCCATTCCTAAATTCTCTTGGCCTTTATATCCATTTCCAAAGAATTAAGGTTGTTTTAATAAAAAGGATGAAAAACTGGTCCCTAATTTTCTAGAAAAAAGGGGTTTGTAAAAGAGAGAACTCAATCCTAAAAAAATGAATCCCTCTACTGCTCTTAAATAGGCTAGTTTATTTTATTTACTACACTTTGATTAAAATCAAATCGTGTGTGTGTGTGTAATAATGTGTAACCCACTAAATGTAACAGATATGAATTTTATATTTGAATATAATCAAGAAATGAAACATTAGTGATAAAAAATTAGAATAGGATGTAAGTTTGGTTATATTTCTAAAGTTTAAAAAAAATGGAGAAAAAAAACTTAATTTTTACAAGAGAAGAGCAACACTTTTTCCATTACTTCAATACATTAAAAATGATTATTAAATTTATTTTATGTGAATTCAAAAAATGTAAAATTAAGAATTGATCAGATTAATTAAAACACAGTTTTAAATGTCTAGGTTTCAATTCTTATAGGTTTTAGGGAATCAAACATCTTCACTCTAAATTTATCCCCAAAATAATTCACAATTCTTTCTGATAAACTGTGAAAGATAAGGTATCTTTCAGTCAGTTATTAAAGCAAACAGTCATTTTTTATATATATATATTTCCAGAATGGGAAGCATTTTCTTCATTGAAAATAGGAATGTTTCTTGTCAGAATGTACAATGCCTTATATTTTCTATCCTAATTCAGTACAAAGATTCCTTTGGACAATGTATTAAGTTAATTTTTACCTGTAAAAATAAAATTTTATAACCCGATCAGAAGCCTTTCATTGTCATCAGAAAATGAAGGGGGGTTACATAGTATTAAAGAATAGAATTGTGATGTTGAAAACCTCTCTCACAATAGGTTTTGTAAACAAAAATAATTAGTATTTCTGGGATCATTTTATTTTTAGACAGGATCACTTTAAATCCTTGTCATCAGTTTACAGGTAAAGTATGATCAATCAATATTGATTTCCATTCTTTACAGTTGGACTAATATCCTCATCTTTCTTGCTGTTATCACTTTAAGTACTATTCAGTTATTGTCAGTCATACCAGACACAAATAATCTATCAAGATTCTTCATTATTAGTTCGTCTTTGATGAATTCTAAACAATATAATATTTTATTATTAGCCAGTTTTGTGAATGGAAACGATCGCAATAGTTTAATGCTTTTGTGCTGCTTACTACTGCCTGGCCAAGTTATTGGAGAAAGCTTTGCTCAAGTTCTCATTCATCCACTTTTTTTTCTCTCTGTTAATAATTAAGGCATACCAGTAACAAGACTTTTTTTTTTTTTTTTTTTTGATATATTTAGTGATGGAATAAGTGAATTCATACCCTTCTCCATTTGGACTGGTGTCTTCAGCTGAAATTTAAATTGTTTTTATTACTGATTTCCTTTACCCCCCCCCCCCCCGCCTTCATTTTCTAATGTACTTATAATAGAGACTACACGAAAATTAATTTGATTAAAGAAATCTGTCTATAATTCAGTCTCACTTTCCTTTTGAGAATCAAGTGTTTATTTCTTTGACATTTTCAATTCCTGATATTGTTTATCATTGTCTTGGTAGATGTGAAACATGACTACACGTTGTCTGAAGAATATCGAAAGAACCATTACATGGCTGGCCTGCTACTTCAAGAACTCAAACTTGCATTATATGACAGCAGAGATGTGCACCGTTGTGCAATTACAGTACTTAGGAACCAGATTGCAAAACATGCATTTGATGACCGCTATTGTGCTAAGGTAAGTTTAACAAATTTATTCTTAATTGATTTGTGAAGATGAACAACTAAGAGAAAGGACAGAATTGACATTTATCAGTGGTTGATTTAATGTTTTTTGAAGGGTGTTTCTTTTTTGTTTTATAATAAATCTAATAATTTTAATTAACTACATGAAATTTTAACTCCAGCTTTAGTTTGAAATTTAAATTGTTTCAAATTTGACAAAAAGTTTTCAAAGCAAATTTAAGTTATTGAGATCTGTGATTTTCATAATAACTTCGGACAGACTAAGTATTTATGCCGATAATACATTTAATCCTGTCTTAATGGTAAATACGGTGATCGGTCTGACAAAGTAAAATTGGCAGTTGCTCTCAAAAATGGCTTCCAATCAGTTGTTAACTGGAGCAAGAAATGGCTTGAAAATTTTAACATCTCCAAAATACAACTTCTATATTTTAATCATCATAGAGAATTGTTTTTGGCTTTCATCAGCATGGCCAGTGCTAATCTCCAAAAGAGCAACTCCTTGCACCCCTTTTGGTTTGATGTTTTCCCCTACAATGAAGGAGAATGATTATATTAAATCCATTGCTAGGTGGACTGTTAAGAAAGCTGGTTGCCTGTGTTGCGCCAGACAACTTTCCCACCAGAAACCATCTTGCATATTTATACATCTATCATGTATCCATGCATTGAATATTGCCGTCATATTTAGTCTGGTGCTCTTGTTATATATCTCAAGATCGTAAACAAAATCCAAAGAATCATATGTAATTATTGTGGCGTTAGTTGAAATAAATAACGAGAAGACTCGGAAACAGTGAAATAATGTATTAACAAAATATATATAGTTGTTAAAGCTGAGTCGTATCTCCACTCAGCTACAGGACAAATCAGGTTACAACCTTTACTCTCTCAATCTCTGGATCGGACTGCCCGGAAGACAGAACCTAGTAACCGGACGTGACATCAGGAATGGTCCATTAGTCAATAGATTCACAGGGGTGCCACCCTAACAGTAATGTTATTGGTCCTGACATCTTGATATCAGTCACTTTCCCATTGTAGTGATATAACTTTCCTTTATCGTTTTTCATACATATTTTCATAGTAATTTTTCTAATGAACTCTCCTCCTTGGAACTTTGATTAACATGAAATTAAGCATACTACTAAATTGGCAACAAGGTCTCATCGTTTTACTGTTGAAATGTCTAGATATAACCATAAATTTTATTTAATAGTTTTCTTTCTTGCTCTTCTCTCTGCTTCCTCAGTCCAAGCTACTATCCATTACTCCGTGCCTCATGACATGGCTTCCATATATCTTTTCTATAAATATTTTCATGGCAATTGTTCTAATGAGCACTTTTCCTAGGGATCTTGCTTATATGAAACTAGCAGCATAGCCCAGGTGTAATGAAAGCTTAAAACTAATCCCTTGTCCTGGAGCTCAAACTCTTTGGACATTGGCACGGAAGATTAAAAAGCAACAGTTGTTTCCAGTTAAAGCGAAACCGTAGACTGAAAGAAAAATGAATGGATGTAAGTCAAATTCTGATTTCCTGGTATCAATATCAGATAAGTTTTTTTCGTCGTAAACTGAATTTTGAAGGCTAAATAAGTCCTTTGAGTAAATGGTATCATGGCTGAGACTAAGAACTACAATTATACCTACTTAGAGCCAAACCCAAAGCAAAAACTAAAATAAAAGGGCTGAAAAAATAGAGAGATACAGGCAGATAAACACACACACAAACATCTTGCTTTTTATATATATATATATATATATATATATATATATATAATTGATTTTTTGCACTATTATAAGAACTGCAACCTTGAAACTTCTGAATATTGTTTCTTATGTCTTTGTGTATGAATGTATCAAATTTGATTAAAATCGGACCACTCCTTCTATAACCTGACTTTTTGACTATCGATTTTCAATATTTATCAGGGGTACCTTGACACAAAACCTAGCTAACAACACTCGCAGATGCTTATAGTACAACTGTGTACATTTTCAAGAAAATCGGTTCAGCCGTTTCTGAGTCTATAGGTAACAGACACACACACACACAAAGTTTCATTTATAAATAAGTTTAGATTACGCATACTACTAGATTGGAAACTAGGTCTCATCATTTTATTTTTGAAATATCCAGAGGCAACCATAAGTTCTATTTAATAGTTTTCTTTCTTGCTCTTCTCCCCGATTTCTCGGTCCAAACCACTATCCATTACACCACTGTGTCTTATGACATGGCTTCCCTCTATTTTTTCTATAAATATTTTCATGGTAATTGTTCTCATGAGATTTTCTGTTTGGGACTTTGATTGTATGAGATTAAGCATATTAATAAATTGGCAATTAGGTCTCTTCATTTTATTGTTGAAATATCTAGATGTAACTATAAGTTCTATTATAATAGTATTTTTTGCTTCCAGTTTCTAGCTATGTTCTTCAAAAATGTAAATACAGCATCAATTGTCATCTGTCTTGAATCCTGTTTGTTTATTGTTCTTTCTCCTCACTAGAGTTTTCACTTTCACTCACAGTCATTTCTTGTGCCATTATTGCCTTGCTAGATTGAAATGAATAAAAATAAATGCAATGAATAATCGTATAAATTCTTTAGGATCTCTGCAGTCTGCATGCCATGTGGAATTAGTAAATTCTAAACATTTGAAGTAACTCATTGTATGGATCAGTTATGATAATTTCGTACAAGAAGTAGGGAAATAGAACATGGAATAGATTTGGGTAGTTTTACTGAACATCACAGATTGCAAAAAATGTAAACATTAACTTGAAAACTTGAGTCATGTTCTTAAATAGTCTTGTTAGGTTGAGATTTTATTTGGAATAACTTATTTGGAATAACTTATTTGGAATAACTTATTTGGAATAACTTATTTGGAATAACTTATTTGGAATAACTTATTTGGAATAACTTATTTGGAATAACTTATTTGGAATAACTTATTTGGAATAACTTATTTGGAATAACTTATTTGGAATAACTTATTTGGAATAACTTATTTGGAATAACTTGCATAGTGGCAAAGTTTCTAAGATGAATGGTTAAAAATGGCTTTAAGTAAATCGCTGGATCTCGGCAAAGACCATCCTTCTTTGAATACTGCAAAATCACGAAGAACTTTATCAAATAACAAAAACCATATCTGATGAGGACTGTACAGAAGCAGCAAATAAAACATTTATCACATGTAATTTGAAGAGAAAAGATCATGATGAAGATGTTGATGTTTGACACAATTTCAAGTGAAAAGTTAAAAAAAAACCCCTATCAATACTGAAAAGAGCAATAACAAATACTTTTTCTTAAAAATTGTTAACAGCAGCACGATTCTATAAATGCTGAAATGGCTAATATTATCCTTATATTACAAATATAATAATTATTAAAAAAATAATGATGATTTAACACATCTGTCTCTGGTTAGGGTTTTTATGTGCTCTTGTTTGAATCAGTGTTTCTCTCCTAGCACTTCTGCTTAGGACCATAATGTAAAATCAGTGCACTCTGAAAAGTGTTACTCTCTTACACACACACACACACACACACAGTGAGGGTTGCAAGGCTGACAATTTTTCACTCTGACCTTTGATAATTAAAAAAAATAAAAAAGACAAAAAACCAATGTGTGGTCTTTTGGTCAAATGTTGGTTAAGGGTCCAGGCCAAGAACTGTTATCAACTGGACACACATTGCATTTTGCAACCACCACTAGTGCACAGGGAGTTACAGTGAGAGTATTGAAGATGGCAATTGAAACTGCATTAAAGTTTTTGGATATTGTAGCTATCAGGGAAGCAAGAAACAGAAGGGAGTTCCACAGGCATGAAGCGTGAGAAATGAAACCTTTGGAATTAAAATGACAGTTACATTCAACTATTTCAGCAGTGAAAAGGTGGGACCTTGTGGCCAACTTAGTAGCACGCTTAAATTCACATGGAGGGGACACCAAAGAAAAAATTTCATTAGAGCAGTTGACATGAAAATATTTGTAGAAAACACAGAGGAAAGCCACATCACGTGACGTCGGTGAGAAAGTGACTGAAGTCGAGATGCCAAGTCAGGGCCAGTTACATTGCAGATTCTTCTTTGTATTTTGTTGAGAACCTCTAGATGAACAGTAGTACCTGACCAGTTATAGCAATAGTATTCAATGCATGGATGAATGGCAGATTTGTAAATGTGCAATATTGGTTCTGAGGAGAAAAACTTTCTGGCCCGACACAGAGACCCAACCCTTCCTAGCAGTAGATGCAGCTATAGATTTGATGAATTTGTTTCACTTCAGGTCGGTTGAAAATGTGAGGCCAAAGAGGCGCAGTGAGTTGCCCTCAAGGAAACTTGCACCAGCTGATGACTGGCAGGAAAGTTTCTCTCTGATGGTTAAAAGAGATCGGTTTTGTTTTGGAGGCATTAAAATTTACGAGTCATTTCCTGCCCCAGTTAAATACTGATTGAAGGTCCGTTTCAAGAGTAGCAGCCAGGTTTTTTTTGTCATCCTTAGCAGATTTCCTATTGAGATGGGAGTAAATGGTGGTGTCATCTGCATAGATGCCAACTTGAGAACTGATGACAGCTGGAATATTATTAATGAAGACCAGAAATAGCATAGAACCTAGAGTAAAACCTTGAAGGACACCCGTGTCTGTGTGAACGAATCTTGCTCATTCAGAACGACCTTCATTTCGTTATTTGATAGGAATGTTTGGATTAATTATGGTAACACTTTTATGAAATTACGAGCAGGAGGGCAATGTCCAGTTCATGTCTCAAAAACTCAATCCTTTAATTTTACAAAAGCAAGTTTGTCGAATCACAAAAGATTCACCAAGTGAATTTCCCAAAAATTAGTTAAATAGTAATAAATTAGTAGGATACAAAAATCTTACCCACTTTTAGTCTCAGTGAAAGAATTCATACTAAAAGAACTGAGGTGAATGTTTATTTTTGTAAAGTTATATTTGAGAGATAATATTTAACATTCTCAGAACAAGCACTGATAGTCTGCGGCATTAAATATTTCATAAGAAACTTCTTGCACTTTTTTAAAAAATAGTCTTTCACTGTAAAAAGCTGTAAATAGTATATATTTTACTCTCCTGATTAAGATAGACTTCTCTGAGTACATCCGTCTATATTTCTGAGATGATGTATTTACACTATTTACATTGTTCAGACTGTCTTTATCTTTGTCATATTCTCAATGTTTCAACCATTGTATCCTCCAGCCTTCTTCAGGTGATATATATTGGAATTTTAAATGAAACTCTTTATTCAGAACAATCTATTCCAGTGAACTAAAGAAAAGGTTTGGTTTGACATTCCAACATGTGTCACCTCAAGAAGGCTGGAATAGTGTGAATATTATCTGAGTACTTAATAAAGTCAGTTTGTAAACATATAACACTACCTTCAAGCTTTCCACCAACTGGCTAGTGATTACTCTGTGTTGCAATTCAATTCTTGATTTTATTGATATGCACCAAAAATGGGAAAAGGCCTACTGCATGCTCACAAGGTGACAAGATTAAAGACATACGCCATGTTGAGAAAAAAGAACACAAACCCATTTTCCCATGTATGTAGATGTTTTATTCAGTTTCACCTGCTCAGGTAGGTAGGTAGGTAGGGGACACTTGGGACAACTTCTACTATGTTGACCTATTAGTTCAGCCCTTCTCTTTATGCATTTATCTTTCCCCATCATCTTCCTTTGTCTTTCCCCCTCCCATCGTCTTCCTTTGTCTTTCACCCTCCCGTCGTCTTCCTTTGTCTTTCCCCTCCCGTCGTCTTCCTTTGTCTTTCCCCCTCCCGTCGTCTTCCTTTGTCTTTCCCCTCCCGTCGTCTTCCTTTGTCTTTCCCCTCCCGTCGTCTTCCTTTGTCTTTCCCCTCCCGTCGTCTTCCTTTGTCTTTCCCCCTCCCGTCGTCTTCCTTTGTCTTTCCCCTCCCGTCGTCTTCCTTTGTCTTTCCCCTCCCGTCGTCTTCCTTTGTCTTTCCCCCTCCCGTCGTCTTCCTTTGTCTTTCCCCCTCCCGTCGTCTTCCTTTGTCTTTCCCCCTCCCGTCGTCTTCCTTTGTCTTTCCCCCTCCCGTCGTCTTCCTTTGTCTTTCCCCCTCCCGTTGTCTTCCTTTGTCTTTCCCCTTCCCGCCGTCGTCTTCCTTTGTCTTTCCCCTTCCCGCCGTCGTCTTCCTTTGTCTTTCCCCTTCCCGTCGTCGTCTTCCTTTGTCTTTCCCCCGTCCCGTCGTCGTCTTCCTTTGTCTTTCCCCCGTCCCGTCGTCGTCTTCCTTTGTCTTTCCCCCTCCCGTCGTCGTCTTCCTTTGTCTTTCCCCCTCCCGTCGTCGTCTTCCTTTGTCTTTCCCCCTCCCGTCGTCGTCTTCCTTTGTCTTTCCCCCTCCCGTCGTCGTCTTCCTTTGTCTTTCCCCCTCCCGTCGTCGTCTTCCTTTGTCTTTCCCCCTCCCGTCGTCGTCTTCCTTTGTCTTTCCCCCTCCCGTCGTCGTCTTCCTTTGTCTTTCCCCCTCCCGTCGTCGTCTTCCTTTGTCTTTCCCCCTCCCGTCGTCGTCTTCCTTTGTCTTTCCCCCTCCCGTCGTCGTCTTCCTTTGTCTTTCCCCCTCCCGTCGTCGTCTTCCTTTGTCTTTCCCCCTCCCGTCGTCGTCTTCCTTTGTCTTTCCCCCTCCCGTCGTCGTCTTCCTTTGTCTTTCCCCCTCCCGTCGTCGTCTTCCTTTGTCTTTCCCCCTCCCGTCGTCGTCTTCCTTTGTCTTTCCCCCTCCCGTCGTCGTCTTCCTTTGTCACCCCCCCCCCCGCCCCGGTCGTCGTCTTCCTTTGTCACCCCCCCGCCCCGGTCGTCGTCTTCCTTTGTCACCCCCCCCGCCCCCGTCGTCGTCTTCCTTTGTCACCCCCCCCGCCCCGGTCGTCGTCTTCCTTTGTCACCCCCCCCCCCCGCCCCGGTCGTCGTCTTCCTTTGTCACCCCCCCCGCCCCGGTCGTCGTCTTCCTTTGTCACCCCCCCCCGCCCCGGTCGTCGTCTTCCTTTGTCACCCCCCCCCCCGCCCCGGTCGTCGTCTTCCTTTGTCACCCCCCCCGCCCCGGTCGTCGTCTTCCTTTGCCTCCCCCCTTTGTCTTTTCAATGGGGAGTCACATTTGGATTTCAGTTGGGTTCATTACATCCATTTACACATGAATACTCTTGAGGGCAAAGTATAAATCAGTTTCCTCTCCCAGCTATGGTTTAAGTAGTAGGACTTGTATGTAGAAATATCATTATTCTAAAAAAAACAAATTCAATTTACTATTTGCCTTCAAAAATAAAATTTTTATAATTCAAGATACTCAAGGTATAGGTTTATTGTTTGGTGGTGTTATGTGAGCCTAACAAAGGGCATGAGGTGAAGTTCATGAGTTTATGCAAGAAAGATAAAGTTTAACCATAGACTTGAAAATGTCTTGTATTGGAAGAGAACTTGAAAAAGGAATAACAATATAAAGCTTAATTGAATCTTATTGAAAAGAAAAATTGACAACGGAAAAGAGGCAAAGTCTACACTTAAAAAAATATAAATATTGATTTTTTGTGTATGCCTGGGGATCAATGGGGGATCAAGGATTCCATGAAAGGGCGGGGGTTTGATAGTTTAAATATTAAAATTTATTGTAATGCTTTTTAATATAATCTCCAATGTTGAGAAATTTTTTGTATTTTCTGTTGTGATTATCCTCAGATCAGCTCATTTCAGAATCTATTACATTCATTGTCTATTTTAAGGACATCAGGATCTAACCTTTCATTAGATAATTTATTTTGGCACTTTATTCTTTGACATTTTACTTCATCCGGTATCATAGTCATCGTTCTCGATTAGTACTTATTACTAAAGCACTTAATCTGTTTGGCTTTGAAATTTGAGATTTCTTTTGGCTTCTATATTTTAACTTAAACTTGACTACTTTTAACCTTTGAAATGTCATAAATTAGCTTTTCCATTCTATGACTTAATATCTTCACATTTACTACAAACAAATGTTCTATGCTTGTTTCTGTTAACATTTATTCTGCAAAGGTATTTAGTATTTTACAAGTGTGACTGCTAATGAAAAAAATTATTTTTTCACTGAAATTAATTTGATATCCTGAGTAATTTTTAATAAACAAAAATTATTAGAAATAATTTATATTTATCATTACATGACAACACCTGTTCATCAGGAAATTTGTTGATTTACCTTTAAAATAATTTCTTAATGTAAAATTGTAATTTATTTACCCTCCCAGATTTTTTTTAACACTTCTTACTTCTAGTCTGTGTCCTCTCACCCATTTTATATTTTAAAGAAATGGCAAGAAACCTGGAACAACTGTCTAAAATCAAACCCATCCTAAAGAAACAACTATCAGAACCCAGTAAATCACGCAAAGAAGAAGTGATTATATCCCGTATTCGAATAGGACATACACACATAACCCACTCTTATCTCCAAAAAACGAAAAACCTCCTGAATGCATTGCATGTCAAGAACCCTATACAGTAAAACGTGTTCTACTTGACTGCAGTGGTTTTACATATATCCGGCAATCCCTCTATAATGTTAACAACCTGAAAGATCTTTTCGAAAAAACAAACTCTAATACTATTTTAACCTTCCTCGAAAAGATCAAACTATACAACAAAATATAATCTAAGTAAAGATCCGAAGATCAAAAATAGATCTGACCCTCACCAGTGGGAAAAATTTAAAAAGTAATCCAAATTGAAAGCAATGGAAAAATTTAAAAAGCAAGACAACTTCCAAAATTCTGTAAAAATAATATAACCTTACCCAAAATCATTTGTTATGACCTTAAATGATCCCATAAGGATTGATAGGTCGTTAAACCTCGAAACAAACTCACCCATTTTTATCACTTCTCATCTTTACTTTCCTTTGGTGATGCATAACATTTTCGTTACCTAGCAACAGTGCCATTTTAATTGTTCCCTATTAGGTTTCTTTTCATGGAAAATTATGATTGAAAAAAGATTATCATTGAATTTGCTCCCTTACAGTTTACATGACTTTGTATTTATCATGTGTAAAATGGGAAACTTTACAGGATTTATATGTGGACTATTGTCTTCATCTTTGTAATTATCACAATGGTTTGGCCATTGTAGACTTTTATCAGGTGCTTTAAACTGAACGCTTTATTTAATCTATGTGGGTACTCTGTTCTCATTCCACTAACCATTTGATGACAACAACAAAGAGGCTGACAATAATCCATGTGTAAATAATAATTCGTATCAGAAATTCAAGCAGAAACTATTTGTTTTTGTATTTATTTTTGTCTTTTTGTTTATTATATTGAAATTTTTCCTTATATGCAAATAAGAGATAGTATATTATAATTAGCATCTCTCCAATTATATGTGAATGCTGATTCCATGCAATACCATTTTGTTGTGTTGGCTATTTCAATAATCAATGTGTAAGGTTTCTTATGAGAATATTTTGCAATACAGGAAATAGTGTTGAAACGATACTTGCACAAAATAACAGACTAATTGATTTGCAACACAAGATAATGTTTATTAAACAAAACAGTAAAAAAGTTTTGTTTTTTTTTTTTTAGAAGTAAACTGCGTACACAACAAATTGTTAATGAATGTAGTTGAGTATGACTTGTCTGTGTGAATTGTCTACAGCCATTTTGGTTTTGGTGTGAAAAGTTAATAGCACCCACTTTGTAAGGAAGAAAATAGGAAGAGAGAGTTACTGAAGAGTCTGTTTTGATTTTATACCCTCAGTGCTGCTGCTGATACTGGGTTCATTAACCCTCTAGGGCCATTCGTATCATATTTGATACAGTATGAAAACAAGCCTTGAAAGAAATATTTTCCTGAAAAATTTTTTAAGAGAAATATTTTATAAATTTCAAATGAAAGCAGTACTGACTGCTCAGTCAATGAATACCAAATGTTTCCTTATAGGGAAATACCAAATGTTTCCTTATAGGGAAATACTGTATCAAATATGATACGAATGGCTCTAGAGGGTTAAGGTATTACATCATTCAGCTGTGAATTGCTTGGATTTTTCTTTTTGCACTCTTTTTATTTTAGTGTATTTTAAGAGTATCTTCATTCTATACTTCAGGCAATAACATGCTGTTTTCATAACACAGACATTACGTACAAACATAGTTTAAAGTGAAAAATTAAAACCTGTGAAAAAGTAATTTCTTGTTTGAATTCTTTAAAAACTATTTTTTTCTTCTGCCTGGGATGAAGAGTTATCCTTATTTACACTCCTTGTATGCCGACTATTGTCCTCATCTTTGTTGTTGTTTTGACAGTGTCTTGGCTGATCAGATGTAAGTCAATTTGGGTATTTAAATGTAATTCTAAACTGAATGTTTTCTTTAATCTGCAGGGATAGATTGTTCTCAATCTATTGCCCATGCCTAGGGATATTTCTGTACGTTACCCAGATGGACATAGACCTGATAAAACCCAGAAGACAATGGTCAAACAACAAAGACGAAGATGATAGTTCACATGTAAATAGTTCAAATTAAAAAAAAAACATTGATTCTGTACATTTTGTAATTTGATGAGATTCATTTTCCTTGTCATTTTTTTTGTTTCCCTACTGTACCTTTTCAGGGTCACCAGGGACGTATCGCTGCTCTCTACTTGCCGTTTATTCCAATTCTTCTGGAAAGCAAAGACCGGCTGCTGGATAACGCAGACGTGTCTGGAACTGCTGGATTGCATGCTTCATATCAGAACATCGACTTGAGTTCCAGCAACGACTGCCTCAACCAGTCAGACCCGCAACACAAGAGTGTTACAGGCATTGACCAAATTCAGAAAAGGGATTCGTCCTATTTTGATGTCATTGCTGGCCGAGGTATAGTTTTACTTTTGTGTGAGTGAGAAGCGGAGGAGAATCATTTCTCATAAAATCCTAATATTCTTCTTAAGTTTTCATCGATATTTTAGTTCAAAATAAGATTTTTGGTGACATCTAGTTTTCATGACTGACTTTCCTGATCGTATCAGCTCTCAATTTGATATCTATATTTGATATAATTTATATATTTCTATAATTTGATATCTATACAGATGATAAACCATTTACTCTTTGCTTGATAATAAGTCTGATCAGTTCAATAAAGTCAAAATGAAACTGGTCTCAAAAATGACCTCCAGTCTGTTGTTAACTGGGGCAAGGAATGGCTTAATTTTTAATTGACTGTTAAAACAAAATTGTTCTCTTTTAATCATCAGAGACCCATTTCTGTCAACCTGCAGGAGTGTGACACATTGTGCCTTTTTGGGTTAACATTCTTGGCTGACATGAATCAAAATGTGGTTAACTAAACAATTTTTCTATCCAGAATCCATTTTACATAAATAGAAATCTACCATTCTCCCTTGTTTTGAATAATGCTGCCATATATGGTCTGCTGCTACTTCTATATATTTGAAAATTCTTGATAAAATCCCAATAAGAATTTGCAATGTTATTGTTCCTGACCTGACATTTCAGTCTCAGCCCCCAAATCCCCAACAAAACCCTAATGTAACTTCCATATGCCTCTTTTATAAATACTTCCATGATAATTGTTCTGGTCAACTTGGCTCTATGGTACCTAGATTTTATGAATTTAGGTACAGTAGTAGATCTTATCATTTTACAGTTGAAATGGCTAGGTGTAACTGTATGGTCTATGCTAACAGTTTCTTCTGTCATGCTTTTCACTTGTGGAACTCTCTTCCACCTTCTTGCTTCCCAGCCAACTTTGATCTTCAAAAATTTAAATGAAATGTCAATCATTATCTTCTGTTTTTTAATACTTGTTCTTTTATTGTTCTCTCTCCGTAAATGTGTTTTTTTTTTTTTTTCCTATTCCTATTCTCGCACACTCAGTAACACCTTGCATCTTAGTGGCTTTATTTCCTTGGTTGGGTGTGAAATGATTTAAAAAAAAAAATGTATGTCAACATTTTAAATAGGTTACTTGAGTGTGTGTGTTTTATTTTTCTGAGAATATATTTAAAGTTAAAATATTCCAAATATTTAATGGTATATTTTAATTTTTTAACCTTTTTGGTTAATGTCTTTCAGCTTTCTGCAATCAAAATGATACAGGTGTTGTTACGCAATATGTCGCAAGCTTTTCTGACCCAATTCTGGTATTTAATAGTCACCTGAGTCATAGGGACATGCACACTTTATTGGATTTTTAAGCAGCTCCTTCCAAAGAACATTTCATAAAGACAGAGCATGAAGCACAACAAGCCTTTTCATAGGCTTAAAACATTTGTTGGTCTTTGTGTTTTTTAACATACAATAACAATATACAGTGTTGAGCTGGGTGGAGACTTGCTTTATTTGTTGAAAATGGTAACTACTGCTTTTGACAATAATATTTATATAGATATGTTCACTATCCACTTGTAATCAATACATTATATAGGTGCTAAGTTACCTTGTGGGAAGAGAAAAAGCAGAATCACTTATTTTTGAAATTTTGAGATAATTAAATTGTTAAGAGTTTTGTTGGTAAAAATAACTCCAAGAAATGCATTCTCTAAACTCTTTGGAATTATCTGCAAATAGTGTAAATCAGAAAAATAAGCTGATAAATTCTTCCTGTTAGACTTATTTGGTGATTGAGGTAGTTGTATAATTGCTGCCAGTGCTTTTAAATGATGCTTGAACCTCAAATTACTGATTTCTCTGGTAAACTCTCTCCACTTAAAAAGTTTAGTGCAACACAATCTTCATGCTGTGTTAAACTGTTTTTAAATAACCATCTGTGACTTCATTGCAGATCTGAGAGTCTGAGAAATTCTGTTCAGGAAAAGTTAACTCTTGTTGTACACTGAAGCAAAAAAAATACATTGAACATTTGCTTTATGATGAAAGTCATTGCTTCAGGAACATCATGAAGGAACTAAAAGAAATAAATTTGGATATTCTTTTGACCATGATTCAAAGAATTGTCTGAGAATGAAGAAAAAGAATCAAGAGCCAGAAAAAATGGATCTAGAAGGAAACAAGTGATCACTTCAAGAGAATTGAAAATTGCCTAAAATATCTTTAACAGGAAGTGGTCTAGTTGTCTTCTCTTTTATTTCTTTTGCATATTGGTCTTGAAGCTATGCCTTTATCATAAAATGTTCTTGAAAGTAGATGATGGGGGCATTACCCTTAAAATAAATAGTTCTTACATTTATAATGGCAGGAAGAGAAAAGGCAGAATCACTTATTTTTGAAATGTTGAGATAATTAAGTTATGTTAAGAGTTTTGTTGGTAAAAATAACACCTAGAAATGCATTTTCTAAACTCTTTGGAATTATCTGCAAATAGTGTAAATCAGAAAAATAAGCTGATAAATTCTTCCTGTTAGCAAAATTAAATTTTGGCTGATATATACAAAAAAAAGTGGAGAAATGGAATAATTAATCGATTTGCTTTTTTATCTATTTATTTTGTTCCTTTTTAAGAAAAAAAAAAGTCAAATGATAGCAAGAAGAACATTTTGTAGTTTTAAAGTTTTTACATTTTTTCAAGTGATGAAAAAAATCTGAAGTTTTACAGGATTTTCTTTGAATTTGAAATCATATCAAAATGAACATTACTCAATAGCAATATCTCTTCTTCCCTAAAACTTAACCAAATAGAATAATTTTAAAAGCAAAGAAAAAAAAATACTTTATTCACAAGCTTTTTCAGGTGTATTGTTTGTGTATAAAATCATGAACACCTGGCCAAGTGCTTAGAATGTGTTTTTTATCATGAAACCGGGGTTCGAATCTCACCATGGTTGATTTGTTAGGAAGGTAACTTCTTGATGTTATTGGTCTGAAGGAGGGGATCTCAGCGTGCGGCACCTTTGGAAAGTGCTTGAAAACTATGCCACAGATTGACCCAAACCTTGTGAGTGAAATTGAGTAGATGGCTCTCTTTGATGATCCGTCGATGGTTGGGCTTTGCTCAAAGTCGCAAGTCATCGTGACCGAGGGTTTTGAGCATCCTGGCCTTGTTCAGACTGTTGTTCCCATTAGATAACACACTCTCTCTGAGAAACTGTAACTAAGGTCCATTCAGCATAGTTGCAGTTTAAACCACAGGTTAGCTCTCTAGGTGTTAAACAAACACAAATGTGCCTGAGCAGGCATCTGCAACGGGGATTAGCTAG
The DNA here is from genome assembly GCA_037127315.1 of Ascarosepion bandense. NCBI lineage: Eukaryota > Metazoa > Mollusca > Cephalopoda > Sepiida > Sepiidae > Ascarosepion > Ascarosepion bandense. The sequence goes on along the minus strand of JBBBDQ010001552.1, from coordinate 1,257,920 downwards.
CCACCCTAGTAGACAGGCATCCTTGAATATCAGTGACCAGCCATACAAATATAAAAAAAAAAGCATATTTAGGCAGCAAATATTCATCAAAAAAATTTTAATTAAATAGAACTGACAAGATGAGTTCAAATTTTTTTATTAATTTCAAATATGGGATCAAAATTGTGGATAAGCTATTTAAAGTTTTTTTTTTTATCTTGTTTTGGTAAAATATTTTTGACCATCTCGGTCATTTGCAAGAACTAATGGGGTATTTGGTACCTAAGATTTCGTTGTCTACACCCTGGTATTCATCAGAAAGTTAGTAGTTTGAAATAGTCCACGTTGACATCCTGTATAACAGTTATTGGGAGCAATATCACGCTGAAAAGGACACATTTTTATATAAAGGATGCGATGAGTAAATTGTCGCCATTTTATAGTTTTAATTTCACGTGTTTTCTTTGTTGTTGATTTTGTCAACTGCACAGTACAGCAAGGTCAGTTTGGCACTCTGAGAAAAAAAAAATACCATGATGCAATTCACTTCACTAGAAATTTTGAAACAGTATGCTGTACTGCTTGGCATTCATACCGGAAGCTCCAATACAAACGTTTCAGAATGTTTGGGTGTCAGTTTGGGGACAGTGCAAAGGGTTCAGAAAAGATTGGATGTGTCGAATGGTGATTATGCTGGCGTTTGGAGTGATCACTAATGATGGCAGATGTTATGCCTTCATTCATTTTCTCACATCCTCTAACAGATCTGGAAGTGTGATTGAAATTGCTGCATTGGGGTGCAATGATAGTCTTTTGGACATATGTTTATATTGACATTTTACCTTGTTTTGATGTTAGGAACCCACCTCCAAAGTTTGTAAAAGTATTTTTGGATTGTATTTTGGATTGTTCAGTATTGTTCACCATAAACTTTAAACTTAATCACTCAAAAATGGAGGAATTGTAGACATATGTTTATATGAACTTTTGTCCTTGTTTGGTGTAGGGGAACTCGCCCAAAAAGTAAGTTAGTATTTTTGATACACCTTGTACTTGTTTATATATATATATATATATATATATATATATATATATACATACATATTTATTGATTGTTTAATACTTAGTTTTAGGTCCTAACAGGGTTAGACCAGTACACATTTGTATTAAAAAGTGTTCGATACAATTATATTGTAGAACTTTTGAATATTTTCCATTTTTAAACAAGTTATTTTGCTACCAAGGTTTCTATCATGAGTGGTATCTTCAGGCAATTTTTAATAACTGAGTTTACCTTTTTCTGTTTTTCTTTTTAAGAATGCTCTTGTAACGGTGTTTTATTTGAACGTTCATGTGGCAGGGAATTTATGAACGCACATTGTTTAAATTAAAACAAATTGACATTTTCATCATAATTTTTTATTTTCATATTTTTTAGTGTAGATGCATTTAGTCGTAATTTCTGTTCTTTCATTTAACAGTTCATCTTTATTTGGGTATATCATAATTTCTCATTTTTCTTGTTTAATAACTTGTTTAAAAATGGAAAATATATATATATAGTAATTTTGTTATTACAATCATTTTTAAATGCATTATAACACAACACAAAAAATTTTCATGTTACAAAACAATACTGTTCTTCAGATGATAGTTTAAAATAAATTGTAAAAATAATTTTAGAAAATATAAGATGAATTCATGGTTATTTAAAAACTGAAGTGGTAGGTAGAGAATAAGCTTGTAGATGTGTCATTATTGTTCAATCAGAAATGAGAATTGGTTAACCATAGAGTTGAATATTGGGTCATGAAAAGAAGCAGAATTGTCTGGTGTCAAGGCATGTTGCTTTCTAACTCTACATTGCAGGGCTCTACATTATTTAAATAGATAAACAATAATTTTTAACAGCAACTTGGATTTTTCTTAATTTTGATTTTGTATTACCTCATAAGTAAAGGGGCTCGAAATATTTAGGTTAGAATTAAATAATTGATATACTAAGGTATATTGTAGTTAAGAAAACCAAAGTATTGTGTGAGTCATTTAAAATAATTCTTAATTTATAAGTTATATTGGGGTATAAGTTATAAATGGCACATTGTATTTGATTAAATTTTAAAGAAACATATTATCTGGGTAAAATACATAGTGGGATCTTATATTATTCAAATGGGTAGACAATAATTTTTAATACCAGGTTGGAGTCTTAAATTTTTTTTTTATTTGTCCTTCATTGTATTAAAGTAGGTAATTTGCAATGCCCATCTCCTTTCGAGTTAGTATGAGATACCTGTACCAAGACCTTTGTCATAATATATTGAAAATGAAATAGTATAAGAAAAGTGGATTCAGGTAGTTTTTCCAAATGCAGAGTGAACATAGACTGCATCTTGGCTTACCATGGCTGGTCCTGGGTATGACTGTAAACTGCATCTGGCAGCAAGGCCTCTGATTGAGAGTTTGTGATGAGCATGCAACCACCTCTTAGTTGCTGTTGTTCCTAGGCCCACTCTGACCTGGGGTGGTAGCACCTGTTAGGGTCCCAGCTATGGGCAAATAGTTAACCCCCAAAGTGGGGTCAAAAGACTATAAAACTATAAAAATAGACTTTTATAGAAAAATATATTTTTGAATGACAAATATTACCAACAATACAGTATTGAAGAAAAAAATATTACCATAAGACATTTTTGAAGGAAAAAAAGTATTACCAGTAATACATTTTTGAATAAAAAACTAGAAGACATTTTCAGTTTCTAAAATAAAAAATTTCATCAAAATCTGACTAAATCAACCTTCTTAGTATAACCAAACATTAAAAAAAAAACCTTAAAACCCTACCTTTTTGGCATTAAATAACCCACAGAGGTTGATATGCTGCTAAACAAAACTCAAACTTACTATAGCTATTTTTTTTGTGTAAAAAATCTTTTCTGATATGGGGCATCTCTACAAGAAACAGATTTGCTTAAATTACACAATGCAATAAGTAAATTTTGAATTGTTAAAATTTAATTTTTCCAAGCAAATAATTTGTCTAGCTTTTCAGTTTATTGAAAAGACATCATTGGATGGGTAGGAATGATTGGTTTGTATCAGGCTTTGTAACATTTGAATACTGACTACTATCACTAACCCCCCCCCCACACACACACACTTGGGTGCCCATTTAAAGTAGGGAAGGGGATGAGGAAGTTTCTAGGTCTGTATTGTAAAACTGTTTTTTTTCTTTAAATAGGATGTTGTTTGACATTTTCAAGATAAATGTGAGGACAGTTTCTCAAAGAATGAACAAAATGAGATGAAATGGGTCATTTGAATGAATTAGCCAACATTTCAAATCTTTTACTACAAAACTACAGAAATTAAATAAGGCTGGGTCCTTAAAATAATAAATTTTTTTTTTTTTTTTTATCTATTAACAAGTGCTTTTAATAATTTCAACTTGTACTGTCTGCCTTGGCCTCATTCTATTTGTTTGATTGATTGGTTATTCCCCCACCTTCACTCCCACTAAATATAATTCTATAAAGGAGAATACTTTTCATGCTTTTTTATATTTTTTTTCTTTACTTAACAAGAGAGAAAGAAAACCTTGAATTTTAGGCATTTGATCTTGAAGCTAAATTGCTGAAAAAAAAAACCCCAAAAAACAATGTCTTTTTACTTCGCAGGCAGGCCTTTTACTCAAATTAATATCATTTTCAATTACAATTTCATTCATCATTTAGAAATTGTATATCTTGTACATTCCCTGTGGACTTTTTTTTTTTTTTTAAATAATCATTTCACCCCAAGTTAGGCAATAAAGCCACTAAGATGCAAAAGGTTACTGAGTGTGAAAGAATTAGAAAAAGAAAAACATTAAGGAGTGAGAACAATCAAAGAGGAGGAATTAAGGAAACAGAAGATAACAATTTATATTGCATTTAAGTTTTTGAAAATGAAAGTTGTTGGAACACAAGAAACTAAAAGATATGTTATAATTTTTTATGCTGTGTTTATTAAACATTTGCACATTTATATAATAAGCTTTTGTTCTCAAGAGTGAAAATTGAAACAGGTAAACTTTTCTTTTCTTTTTTTTTTTTTTTTTTTTTAGGCTGTGGGTTTCTGTTAAAACTTTTTGATTCCCCCTCTTTATGGTGACTTTATTTTATTATCCGTGTTTGTTTATGTTTTTATTTTTACCTTTCTATGCAGATTACACATTTTAACAAGTCTATGTTTTTAAGAATAATAGTTTTGAACGCCCTCACAGAAAATATATAATTTACCTGAAAAAGAAATTAAATGAAATTGGATAAACTATATACCCAAACATATATAAAAAGGAAAAAAAACATTGATTTAAAAGTTAAATAATTTCAGCATTTTTTCTCTCTCTCTCTCATGTGCATATGTAGTTACATCAATGTAAACATCACTTTAATCCGAATGAAGTCCTAGAGGAGGAAACAGATGACATGAAAACCTTTTTCAGCTTACCATTCATTCACACACGCACACACACACACACATATATGAGTGAGAAAGAAAGAGTATGAAACATAAAATATTAAAAAAAAATAACAAGATTATTTATAGAATGACACTTCTGTAATCAAAATGTTTCTTGCTGGCTCGGTGACAAGGACAAAAAGTCAGGGATTTTCTCGGAAACATTCAAGTCTGTTCAGCCCTTGACATGTATGTCATCATTTTAGCTTCTTCAGCTGACCACTTACATTACTTTCATTGCCACATAAAGCTGACCGGTTAGTCCAGCAGAGGCCGAATGAAGCCATACATTCTGGCTTTGCTCCAACGTGCCTCTTGCAAGCAGTCAATTCTTTCAAGTTTGACTTTTCCAGTTATCACAGATTCAAGTTTCATAATACTTTAGTTTACCAGGTCTCTTTATATCTCATACAAGTAGACTTCAAGACCTTGAGTATAATCCAGCTCGCAGATCCTCAACTGACCGCCTCATTTGACCTTGTTGTTCAAACTGTGGTTATCTCTCACTTTAAACCAAATGTTTCCCCAACCACCACAGACAATCATTCGTACCACCTCATTAGCATAGATCAGGCTAGTCTCCCTGAAAGTAAAACACTGCGTCTCCTTGGGTTAACTCTCACAACAGACCTCAAGTGGAATGTCTACATAGAATCCATAGCTAAATCCGCGGCTAAGAAGGTCGGTTCTCTGTGTAGAGCCAGGAAGTTTTTCCCGGCTGAAACAATCCTGCACATATACAAATCTACCATCCACTCGTGCATTGAATACTGCTGTCATATCTGGTTGGGTGCTCCTGCAATGTGATCGACCCCAAGTTGGCAGCTCAGGATACAGTCACTTTCTCACCGGTGCAGTGTTGCTTCCCTGTGTCTCTTCTACAAATACTTTCACAGCTTCTGCTCTGATGAACTTCGTTCGCTGGTGCCCCCGTATATACAAATTTACTTGAGCCACAAGATTAGCAACTAGGTTCCACCCTTTTACTGTGAAACCAATAGGATGTAAATGCAAACTCTACTCCATCAGCTTCTTTTCTCTCACTTCCCGCCTGTGGAATTTCCTTCCAATTACTTGCTTTCTCGACAGTTACAATCTCCAAGAATTTAAATGTAAAGTCAATAGTCATCTCCTATCTCACTAACCTGCATCCTCTCTCTCATGCTCTCATCTCATTTTTGCAGTATTCTCATCCCTCCCCTACCTACTTCCTGACACCCCCGTATTCTGTCACTCGCTCTCATAACTTTTCTCCTATGTAATCCCTTGCACAACAGTGGCAGTATAATGCCTTGTGGGGAGATATGATTTTAAAAAAACAAAAAAAAACTTTAATCAAGATGACTTTTTGTTTTTTACCTTCCATTGTTATTTTCCATTTGTAACTTCCAGATTTTCCTTCTGTTTTTCTCATTTTCATTTTAACTTTATCTTTATCTCTAGAGCCACTTTAGCCACACCTCAAAACACCATCCAATGTTAAAGTGTTATGTTGTCCTGACCTGAGACTGGCATAAGATCATAGTTTGCTTTTTTGAGTTATTTTTGTCTATTACTTTTCATCATTTGATATTTCTCAATATCTAGAATGATCAGGACACATGAATTTCTCTTTTCCCCAACCTTCAATGAACAGGTGTGCATGATGTATACCCTCTTATCTAAATGTGTTTTATAAATTTTTATATTATCTACAGGATTAAGTTGCAGAATTGTTTGTATCAATACTTGCTTGTCAATTCTGTAATGGGGAAAAAAAAAATGATCTTGATCTAAGAATTTACAAAAAAGTTTTCCAAATTTTCATTCTTTATGAATTCTATAACTATGTGATATATATTTATTTATTATGCACACACACACACACACACACACAGTGTGACGTATAAATTGTCACCATCTTATATTTTTAATTTTGTGCATGTAATTTTTTAATTTTGTCAAATGCACAGTGTAGTTGGGTCAGTTGGGTACCATATGTGAAAAAAGGAGCACCATGATGCAATTCACTCCATTCAGAAACAGCATGCTCTGCTACTTGGCATTTGCACCAAAAATCCCAATACAAACATTTTGGAGTGTTTGGGTGTCAATCTTAGGACATTGCAAAGGGTTTGGAAAAAGTTGGACAATTCTAATGATGATTATGAATTTGTTTGGAGTGATCACAAGTGATGGCAAAATTATGCCTCCATTTATCTTTCCATGTCCTCTAACAGGCCTGGAAGTGTGTTTGAAATTGCTGTGTTAAGGTACAATGATAGCCTTTTAGACATATGTTTATATTGACATTTTAAATTGTTTTGGTGTTAGGAACCCACCCCTAAAGTTTATAAAAGTATTTTTGGATTGTATCTTGGATTGTACAGTATTCACCATAAACATCACCCTGGGTCAAGTGAGTGGCTGCTGGAAGGTCCTATGTCTGGCAATAGTATTCTGCACCATGTCACACGAGCAGGAGAACTTTGTCATGGCTGTCAGATAATTTCTGTGGCCACATCACCCCTTACATCTTGCCATCTAATTCCTCAGACAGCAGCCCCCTTGATTAGTATGTGTGGTAAGCAGTTGAGCAAGGGACCAACAAAACTCCTTGTAACACCAGAGATTTGCAGGAAATTCTGAACTCATTTGGAGGCTGTGGTTGAAGCCAATGGCAAAATATTTTTTTGTTTTTGTTTTTATTGAATAAATTTACTCTTTAGTATTTCCAGATATTTTTGTGTAATTTTGGTAAATATATTGTCAGTGATATTTTCATTTTTGCCTAATTTAGATGACAATTCATCATACCCTTCAGCTATACCTTTCTCCTCCAAATTGGTATATCAATTCATTTTAATTTGAATATTCATTTAATATTTCTGATTATCAGCAACCCAACCGTCTCTCAGCCAACTGAATCTTGGTGACCCTGAGCAACTTCAGTTGGTCGCTTTACAACAGTCTAGTCTTGTTATTCAAGCTGCACGAGGGAACCATATGTCTGGTTCAAGGTCAGTACTCGTTCTTATGCTTTTTTCCTTTATTCTTAATCCACAGCACATTTTCTTTCTCTCTTTTTTTGTATTATTCAACTTGTGTAAACAAGACTGTTCTTGATTCACATTATTATTCACTGATTCTTAAATGGAGAGCCATGTCTATTTTATTGCTTTTATACTGATGCATGCATGAAAAAAATAATTAATTGTAATTTTTAAAAATAGTTTAATAGCAATACATAACAGAAAATCTTCAAAATTTCAAATATTACATCTTCTTTTTTTATCCCAAATGAAATAGTTTCTGTCTGAATTTCTGAAGTTATCATTATTTATGAACTGTTATCTCCCTCTTTGTTGTTATGACATTTTGGTCATTGTGTAATCTGGCTTCTACCAAGTGCTTGTTGATCTAGGTAGACTTTAAGTTTCTGGACTTTAGCCATATCACGTTGAAATAGCAGTTCTTGTATGAATACCTTTCTAAATTAAGAAAACAAAATCAGCAAAGAAAATTTGTAAAATAAACTGATAATTAAAGAATTCAAACTTAGAAAAAAATGATAAACTTAGGATACTTGTAAGAGACTTCAACCACATCCAAGTGTCTTATAGTTACATCACGTTGAAACACCAGTTCCTGTATGATCACTGAAGTTAAGCAACATTGAGCCTGGTCAATACCTATATGGGTGACTACTTGGGAATACTAGATGCTGTAAGCTTAGATATATGGATTCTGTCTTGGATAATGGCTCAGAATTGTTAATGGGAGAGCCAAGTTGCAATTACCATTGGTTTTATTATATCCACTTACGTGCAAAAAAAAAACAAATCTCTGGGAAAAGGTATGAATCCATCTCTTCTTCACCCCACTCTCAGCTATGGGTTATTTACTAAATCTTATCACTAAATCATTATCACCTATAAAAAAAAAATTCTTAAAATCTAAAAATATTTTCTGGTTTCAAAGGATGTTAAGCTATAGAAAACAAATCGATCTAAGTCTGTCCTACCTGGCCCAGAGATTGAACTCTGAATTGCTGTGTTAACAAATTCATGAACCAATGCTTATTTAAATATCCTAATTAACCTAATTTCAGTAAGTTTTTCTTTTCTTTTTTTTCCAGGGCCCAATCAATGGGAGGTCCTGTTCAAAGCAATATGTATAACCGATATGATAAATTAGATTCTTCCGAGGTCAAAGATCTTCTTGTTTGCTTCCTGCATATTTTGAAATATTTACCAGAAGGTAAGTTTAGCAGCAACATCGGATTTGAATTGATTTTTTTTTATGTCCTTAAACTTAGCATTCAAGCTAAACTTCCGATCTACAAAAATTGATTTAAGTTTTCTGGGTGAATTTTATACTCCAAGGCTTTGATATCTTTGTTTCATTTATAAGGTAATCTCAAGAATTTCAAGGGTTGAAGAGAACTCTTGAAACTTTGATTTTGATGCGCTTTTACTAATTTTAGTCACTGATTATGGATTTACATTATATTGAAAATATCTAAGTTATCTCAACTCTGTGATGTTAAAATAACTGTCTAGGATATGAGGAATTGTAAAATTTATATCCTCAGATGGTTTTTCATCACCATTCTTTTGATTTATTTTTGTTACTATCTTCATTTTTTAATTCATATATTCCCAATTCTATCTTCTCTGACCTTCAAAGTGAACTACATTTTTTTAAAACTTGTTCAGTTTTGATATATATATATATATATATATAATAACAAGACCGACTCTGTAAGTATCTAAATCCTAAAATTATACGAAAATAAACTTTGAGGACAACAAATAACAGACAGAATCTAACTCCGTTATTGTCCGTCGCTATAAGGCGTTGGACAAGAGGGGGAAAAAAAAAGAAAACTGCGGAATACAGACAATACATACAATACCCCGCAGTAAAGAAAAAAAAACCCAAACGGAACCAACCACAAAGAAAGAAAAAGTGCTCGATACAGAACTAACCAAAGCGGAATAACAAAGAGGAAGCAATGTAGAGCAAAATTGATTAGTCCTTGGTTTGCCTTTGCCCTGACGAGCCGTTGTGTGAAACCGCGGTAGGTTTTGGCGATCTTGTGATTTTTTTTTACGTATATATATATATATATATATATATTAGTATGTACATCAAAGCTTAAAGGAGAAAATCAAGACTTAAAAAAAAAAATTATTCTGTCAAAACAGAAAATTACTCAAAACTAAATTGACCTCAGTAGACCTCAAAATGTAGTAATTGTTTGCACTTCTCTATTGATCCTGACCAATCACAATCTCTCTTACCCCCAATAAAAGAACTCTTCTTTAGATCAAAGGCAAACTACTTGGCTTTATGTGGGTAAAACGTAATAGCATATTATGAATTGTGATGTTGATTGTTTTTACCCTTTTTATGTCCCAAGTATTTTCTGATGTTGGATAAGAGAGATTGATTGATGACCCTTGGAATTAGGATTTAGGATTTCAAGGATCTGATATCCACTACTGTGATCTATCTACTTCAAAAGCATGTATTATAATTTAAGCATTTAATTACACTTGTAGCCAATATGCAACAAAGGGTTAAGTAATTTTTAAACAAACCCTTTCATTATTCCATCTAATTTTTTTATTTTTCACTTTTATCTTTATCTTGATTGTTTTTAGAAGTGTTATAGCTTACAGATTTTTTTTTATCTTGTTGAGGGATGTGTGGATGATGCAATGAATAGCAAGTGAGAATAAAAAATCAGAGAGGGGAGTTCAAATTCTAATTAGCTTTGTTATACTTATTCGCATGCAAATAACTTTGGGAATGGTAGGAATCGGTCGTCTTCTTCAGCAATGGTTTAAATAGTAGGACTTGTAGCTGGAAAAATCATTATTCTTCAAAAATTGTTAATGCTATATTTACTTTCATAAAGAAATTATTCTTATAATGCAAAATATGTTTCAGCTTTTAATCCTCCATAAAGGGTTGATAAGCCATAAAGAATAAATCAATCGATCAATCACATACCTTGTGGGCTTACAGCCATATCACGTTGAATACACCAGTTCTCACTCGATCACCGAAGTTAAGCAACGTTGAGCCTGGTCAGTACTTAAATGGGTGACCACTTGGGAATACCAGGTGCTGTAAGCGTTTAGTGACGGATGTACGTTGTGGTGCATTGAGTATCGGCTCAGAAAGAGAAATCGATGACCCAGATTCAAATAAGTTGAATACCCTGCATTCACTTAAGCACTGGTACCCTTGGGAAAGGTATTAATCCGTCCCTTCCCTCCAGTTATGGGTTAAATGACAAGGGTAGGATTTGGGGACCCTGCTCTTAAAAACAAATCCCAATGAATCTTAATACTCAAAAAGAAAAAAGTATTACTAGACACAAAAACTTATATAAAGCAACAATAAATTGTTGAAAGAAAAAGTTATTACCAGCAATAAATAAATAAAATTCAGTTGGCAATAAATTACACCCCCCACCCCCACCGAGGTTGATATGCCATAAAAATAAAACTACCAAACATACCTTGTGGAAATAGCTTTCCTTGGTCTACTAGGTGATGCTGTTCAGGACTATAACAAGACATTAAAAACTATTTGTTTTTTACTCCAAAATATAACAGTGTCAACTTGAGTCTTTTCTTTTCCGGGAGAAATTCCTTTCCCCCACTACATGCATCTCTATAATATTTTTCTCCCTTTTCAGCTCCGTGCGCAAAAATATATTTTCTTTATTCTTTTATTGTTAGTTTTTATATATAGCAAAATAGATATGTAAAATTCGCCTCCTTTTAAAATTTATTTCTTTTGAAAATATGGAATTCAATTTCTTAAGTTCTCACCTTTTTTCTAATGCCAGCCTGCAGAAACGTATACTCTCAAACTGTCACTTTGTACGATTTGATTTTTATGCTTCTTTCATCTCCTTTGGCAGAGAAGCCCAGAGTCCAACAGTCAGAAATTGAAGATTTATAATCTGTTTACAATAAAATTGGCAACACTGAAAAAGCTTTGTCTCTCCTTATGAAGGAATTTGCTTTTATTTTTATTTCTGTTCATAATATTTTAGGCAAACCTTTTCAAATAACACAGTCACTTCAAAAGCAAAATTGACAAAAATTGAGCTGGAAGATAGTTTGTCATGAAAGGCATGGGTTTTGATTAAGTCTTCAACCCAATCTAATCTTTAGTTGTATTGTTTCTATAGCCAGCTTTTTATTGAGTTATGCCAACTCACTTCAAGCAATGGCAACTGACAGTCACCATGCAGTGTTGATTCCTAGGTTCTCGATGTCTGTATCTAAAAACACTCTCTTTGGAGCACTCTTCCTTCATAGATATAACATGTGTGTGCATGTGTAATTGAGATAATCATTATTAATTATTTTCCTCTTTCTTTTTCAGATATCCTTTTGGGGTGGTTCAATAATTCTTCTGAACATAATATCATCGATCTATTTTCACTTTTGGAGTAAGTAATTTTTATTTTTTTATTGTTTGATATTTGTACCAATGCTTGAATTTTTATTTGTTCCTCACTTTCTTTCTTCCAAACTTTAGTTTGTAAAAAAAAAAAAAAAACCCTTACCATACTGAAGAATTTAGGTTCACTCTCATTTTAGTGGATATGCATTGTGGTGCAATGGATATTGGCTCAGGATGAAAAATTGGAGAGCTGAGTTCAAATTCCAGTTGAATTAGTTGCAATTACTTATGTGCAAATACCCTTGGAAAAGGTATTAATCCCTCTCTTCTCCCTCCAGCTCTGAGTTAAATAACAGGACAGATTGGTTTCCAACCAAGGTTATAGAACCCAGTCTACTACAGAAAGAAATAGCAACCTACTACAGGAAAATTTTCTGCTTAGTCAGTCACAGATCAAAAAAGACATAATTTCCCAAATGTGTATTACGTATGGCACTTAACTGACTGACTCATCTTTGCATACTTTGGAAAATTCAAATAACTTTGTTGGTATAGTTTAGGTTATTTTATCAACAAAGAAGAAAACGTTTTTACAAACTCTGCCTTAAATGCAGCAAATGTCATATTTTAATAGTGTTTTTCACTCTATTTGTTAGTTTGCATGATGATTACAGCCTGCCAATACCTAATGGACTGTTTTATTTTGGTCATAGAAAGACACTACTTTGTTTCAGTGAGGAAAAAGAAAGATATTAGGTTGTCCCAAAAGTTCGTAAACACTTGCAACAAATTGAAATTTTACTCACCAAGTAATCTAAGGTTACCAGAAAACACTTGCAAAAAACTGAAATTTTACTCATAAAAACGACAAAAATTATTGCTCAAAATAAAGACCATCATTTTCCAAGACTTTCTGCCATCAATCTGCAAGCTTTGGTATTTGGTTAAAGTACCATTCAGCCGGCTTCGAATCAAAGAATTCTTGACATGCTTCCTTGACTTCATCAAACAAGTCGAATCAGCAGCCCTTCAGAAAGTGTTGCATTGAGCGAAAAAGGCCATAATCTGATGGAGCACAGTCAGGACTGTAGGCTGGATGTGGCAGAACCTCAACGCCATCCAGCTTTTCAAACTTGTCTTTGGTCTTCCTGGCGGTGTATGGCTTGGCATTGTTCTGCTACATCAAAGCACGCTTTCGGTTGATCAGAGCCGGGTACTTTCGCTTCAACTTTTCATAGACCTGCTCAAGTTACTGACAGTAAAGTTCGGCACTGATGGCATGACCATTCGGAACCAACTCAAAAGGCACGATTCCTTCAAAGTTTCACCAAATTCACACATGACTTTCTTGCCGAATCGATCTTGTTTTGGAACTGACGGTGTCTCTTGCCCTTTCTGAACCCATCGCTTGTCTCAATTGTGCTGGACCAGATAGACCCATTTCTCATCGGCTGTCACAATGCGCTTCCAAAAAGGCTTGTCCAATGGATTGCTGAGCAATTGACGGCAAATTTCAACTCGTCTGTTGGCTTGTGCTTCGGTGAGTTCATGTGGATCTTGGTGCAGCTTTTTGTGAACAAAATCAAGTTGCTTAAAATGTCGGTGAATTGTCGATTTGACAACTCCAAGCTCATTAGTCAATTCTCGAGTGCTTGATGAAGGTGCAATGTCCAACCCGGTTTGCAAGTCTCCATCATCCAACTTTAACGGCCATCTCAAACGAGGCTTATCTTCAAGACTCATGTTGCCAGAATCGAAACGCTTGTACCACTTTGAGATTGCTGCATATGCAATTGTTCCTTCACATTCGGCAGATCAACTCTCTTCTGCAGTTTTTTCTGGTTAAAAAGACCTTGCTTCCAGTAGTAACAAATCAAAACTCACAGCTCAATTTTATCAATTGCCATCTGGAATACAAAGATGAAGATCACTATAACAATATAAATACACAATTGCATAAAAATTCAATTTTTCGCAAATGTTTATGAACTTTTGGGACAACCTAATAGAAGTATTTTATAGCAATTTCAGTGAAATAGCACAAGTCATCAATTTCAAATTTTTTCATTTGTATCCACTACTTCCATTCATATTTTTTTTATAATTATTTCACCCAAGCAAGGCAATACTGCTACTGATGTGCAGTGGGCTACATAAGAGAATGTTGAGAAAGAGGAACAAGTTACAGGGGGTGTCAGAGAATTGGTAAGAACACTGGTGTGAAGAGAGCTGCATGTGAATAGTGGAAAGGAAGAAGAACATGATACAAAGATTGTCAGGGAATGGATGTGAGTCAAGGAGATAAGAGATGGCAATTAATATTGCATTTAAATTCTTAGATATTGTAGCTGTCAAGGAAACAAGTATACAGAAAGGAATTCCACAGATGGGAAGAGTGAGAAAAGAAGCTGCTAGAGTAAAAATTGTGGTTACATTTGATTGGTTTCACTGTAAAAGGGTGGGACCTAATTGCTAGTCTAGTAACTCGAGTAAATTCATGCAGAGTGGACACCAGGGAGCTAAGCTCATCAAAGCAGAAGCCGTGAAAGTATTTGTAGAAGAGACAGAAAGAAGCATTGATAATAGCCTGAATTTTGTCAAGAATCCTAAGATGAATAGCAGGGGTACCTGACCAGATGTGACATCAGTATTCAATGTATGTGCAGGGTAGATTCAGATGAGAAAAACTTCCTGGCCCTACACAGTGAACCCACCTTCTTAGCAGCAGATTTAGCTATGGATTCAATGTAGTCATTCCACCTGAGGTTAGCTGAGAGAGTTAGGCCTAGGAGGTGCAGTGTTTTGCTTTCAGAGAGATTAGCCTGATCCATGATGATGGTGGGGAGGAGCGATTGTCTTTGGTGGTTAAAGGATAGCAGCTTCATTTTAGAAGCATTAAAATTTACGAGCCATTTTTTACCCCAGTCCACCACAGATTGGAGGTCTTTTTCAAGATCAGCAAGGTTTGCTTGGTCAGCCTTGACAGATTTCTTACCAAGGTGGAAGTAAATGGTGGTGTCATCGGTGTAGATACCTACTTGGAATTTGATTACATCAGGGAGATTGTTGATGAAGATCAGAAAAAGTGTAAGGTCTAGAATAGAGCCTTGAAGGACACTTGCATTTGTATGATAGTATCTGAAGCATGCCCGTTCAATACTACCTTCATTAGGCGATTTGAAAGGAACAACTGGATTAGATCAAACAAGCATCTAGTTATACCATAGCCCTGTAGCCTGTGTAGAAGGCTAGCATGCCAGACTCTGTTAAATGTTTTGGTGATATCTAGGGCAACAGCTTGAGCTTTGCCATTCTTATCGAGAGTTTGGTGTATATACTCTGTGATGGTCATTAGCATATCAACATTAGACCCGGTGAAGCAGAAACCATACTGTTTATTGGAGAAGAGGCTGTGGGCTATGAGATGTTGAGCCATTTCAGTATTGATAATAGCCTTGAACCCTTTATCAAAAATTGGTAGGGGGCTGATAGGGTGATAATTTGTGGGGTCTTAATTAGAGGAACCATAGAGGAGGACTTCCAGTAGGTAAGAAAGCAAGAACCAGAGAGGCAGTAGCTATAGAGTTTGGAGAGGACAGAGGAGAGTTCAGGGGCACATTTCTTCAGGACAATGATCAGGATTCTTTCACCTCCAGTCACCTTATGGTGGGGGAGGTCAAGCTTTGAAATTGTTAGACCAGTGAGGCATAATGTGAACGGCACTCAGTTGAGCCTCAGTTTTAGGTGGGAAGTCTGGTACAGATACTACAGATAAATCAAATGTTGAATTATGGAGAATCTGCAAGCAAAGCACACTGCCTTCTCTGCTGAAGATGCGAGGACCTCCAATTTATTGATTTAAGTGGGGATTAAGGGCTTGCTGTTGTTTAACACATTTTTACACAGCCGCCAATAGTCTTTGGAGCTGAACTAATGGAATGCTATACGCTGCTTCATTCTGTCAGCAAACAACAGCTTAGCATCATTTAGGATCCTCTTACACTCATTACGAGCAGAGGCAAAAAGGTGCCTATTATTGTCAGACGTGTAGCTTCAATAAAGCCGGAAGAAGTGATTCCTGTGGGCAATAGTGGCAGAGCAAACAAGGAGAACCAGGGGACAAATGGGGTTTGTCATAACTTCCTGGCCAGGATGAAAGTATCGATGCCAAAGAAGAGACCTCAGATGCACAGTCTTTAACGAGAAAACTAAAAACTTCGTTCCAAGGAATGTCAAACAGGAAATTGTGGAACAACTCCAATTTGTTGCCACAGTTAACAATGAATTTTAGGTCACTTTTGACATTGACCTGATCAGACTCACTATTAAGAAAGGAGTAAATAGTTGTATCATCAGTTTAGATACTAAGTTGAGAGCTGAAGCCATCAGAGAGGCCATGGATGAAAATTAGGAACAATTTAAGACCAAGGATAGAGTTCTGGGTGTCTGTTCATGACAACTTTTAGTTTCTGATTTGCTAAGAAGGGTTGAATGAGTTCAAAAAATTGTCAAGAAATAACATAACCTTTCAACTTGGTATACCAAACCCTGTTAAATACTTTAAAGATGTCCAAAATAACATCCTGAGATTCATCATTCTTATGACATTTAAAATTTAGCTTTGTATTTCTGCAAGCATTTGTGTGTGCACGTTGTCAACAAAACCAGTGGTTGAGCACAGTGTTTTTTGAGACAAATAGGCTTTCTCTACTTGTAATCATGACTCTATATCATCTTCCTGTGTACCTATCTGTATATAATTTTCTAAGTTTGTAAGAGGGTGCTTAGCCAAGTTCTTTACACAACCAGAAAAGGATCCAATTTTCTGAAGCCTATGAGATCAGTTCATGCATTTTTCTCAGACCCATTCTTTCTGCTTTATATTAACAATCTGCCTAAGAACAAAAAAATCTTTAGTGAATGTCTATGCCGATAATATGGCATTTTATGGGTGCACTTCTCAAAATCTAAACAACCAGAGTCTGGCAGCTGATTTCTGATCTTAATTTTAACAGCCTAATGGGGTCAGAGGTGAACTGGCTTGTAAAATGCAATAGCTCCAAAATCAAACAAGTAACATTCACCCATCACTGAGCAAACTCTGAATTTTCACATATCATGATGATTGGCTGCTCTCTTACAGGTTCCTTGGGTTGAATACTTAGTGGGACTCAATTTCATCCTAAACCTCAGAACTCTTATATATGATTCATCGCTAAATCTACAGGTAAAATTGTTGGTTTTTATTTACCATTCTAGTAAGTACCTGACTCCTCCTGCTATGTTACATTTTTACAAGAGTTGGATCAGACCAAAAATGAAGAACAACTGCCCATTCCACACTTTTCAATTCAGAGTTCAAAAGTTTACACGGCCATGTGGGTGATGAATTATTTTCTACCAAGTAAATATTGCAAGCCTGCCACTACTCTGTTGCTATTTGCTTGGCAAATGTTTGGATAAGCTACATTCTTTATCTCTACCCATTCTGGTCTTCACAGCTAAGAGACACCATATCACTTTGTAATAAGAAGAAAGTTCTATTCAAACAGCTTCTTTGCAAGAACTGCTACTTTGCAGAACAGTCCTGAATGAATGCTTAACCTTTTTCAATTCTAGGGTTAACCATTCTCTTTCCTACATATCCTTATAAACTGACATCTTATTGCCTCTTATGCACATACAATAGTCTCATTAAGTAACCAACTACCCTAAGTAGCTCTTTGGCCTTGTATTAGGTGAAGAATTAGTGTAGAAAAAAATTTGATCTTTGTTCAGATTTTGGGGAGTCAAAACCTTTTCAGTACAACTTCCTACATTAGTATGTTTGTTATTAAATGGTCAAAAAACTTTGACTCAATTACAAAGTAAGGGGTTTCTGTCTCATACACTACTGAGTGAAATTATTGGCTCTGTGTTAGTATAAGAACTTAAAATTCTGTTTTAGTTGAACTTTTAGTTGGCAGGTCAGTTATGAATATCAGGTGCAAGAATAAATTTCTACAAAGTATATTTAGTAACTTATCTTTTTATTTTTCTTCTCAATGAAATTATAAACAAGAGTATTCTTTTTGCATGTATAAATGATGAATATTAAGTAATATTTATTTCAAATTAGTAATTTCAATTCTTTTATAATTATTCATTCCACAACATCTAAACTTATTTATAAATGGAACTTTGTCTGTGTCCGTTACCTATAGACTCCGAAACATCTGAACCGATTTTCTTGAAAATTTACACAGTTGTACTATAAGCATCTGCGAGTGTTCTTAGCTAGGTTTTGTGTCAAGGTACCCCCAATAAATATCGATAATCGAAAAAATCTGGTTATAGGAGGAGTGGTCTGATTTTAATCAAATTTGATACACTCATAGATAATGACATAAGAAACGATATTCAGAAGTTTCAAGGTTGCAGTTCTTACAATTGTGCTGAAAATCAATAATATATATATATATATATATATATATATATAAGGCAAGATGTTTGTGTGTATGTTTATCTGTCTGTATGTCCTTTATACAAATCCACAATTTTTATCCAATTCTCACCAAACTTCACACAAATATACTTTAGGCTGAGTCTGAGCTCCAGGACCATGAATTAGTTTTAAAGCTTTCATTACACCTGAGCAATGCTGGGCTATACTGCTAGTATAGAAATATTTGGCAGTCAGAACTTACTCATAATAAAAATGCTGTAATCATCAACTGACCACACTTAATGGGAACAGTTAAGCCTTGATTTGAATCATTTCAGTTAATTTGAATCCTCTATTGACAGCCAAACACGAGGCAGGAAAACTTTCAATAAATTCTTTCTTTGGCAGGTGTCATCTGTTCGCTTTTAGCCTGAAGGTGACTCTTTGAAGCTGAATATTATATTGAATAATTGTTTGATTTCTGAAAATTACATGACACATCCTGGATTATGGTGAAGATATCTGAAGATAGTTTAGAAATTAGAACCACAATTATTCAAATTTACAAAGCTGTGATAAATATATAAGTCTGTTATATATATATTAATTTGCTAAATATACAAACTTCTTGAAATTGTTCTTAACTTTTTGTTTGAGTTTTAATAATTCGATTCGGCGTTAAATGACCCAAGATGGGTTGATATGCCGTAAAACAAAACAAACAAAGCTGTGGATTTTGAAATTATTTACTTTCCTGAAATCTGTTGTTTGAAATATCATTCTAAATTTCAGAAGAGAAAATAGTTTCAAATATTCTTGAACATTGAAAGGAGAAGAAACTCAGTTGGAGAAGAGCGTAACCTTCTGAGAACTGTTGAAAAATAAACCAAATATTTCAACTAAAGTTTCTGAAAATAATTTGGAAGTCAAACTGGAGTGAAAATAAGAAATATCATTATCAGGAATCTGCATAGAGCAGGCATACAAGAATGCTGATTGTATAAGACTACTCTTCTAAATTTTAGTCATTTGAAATCTTATTTAGCTTTTCCAAATGATCAAACATTTCATTCTTGGAGAATATATGATGGTCAGATTAGACAAAACTGGAACTTTAGGAAATAATGTTATGGAATTTGTTGGGTGATTTCAAAATAAAACTTTCAATCTAAATAACATTGCCCCAATAATATAACATGGAGGACAGAGCATCCAAATTTGTTGATTTTCCTTTGCAAAAGGAACAGGAAGAAGAACCTTCCTAAGAGTTAATGACAGAATTTTTAAAATGTGGGTTATTGTGAAATATTGGATCTCTTTCCTGAAAATATTAGAAATCTGATGCAAAAACATTGTTAGAGATTTGTTCATGACAATGATTCAAAACATTCTTCTCAATTAATCTATAAATATATTAAGGATAAGAATATAAATTATAACATTGCCCTTCACAGAATCCTAATATGAATCCAATTGAAAAAATGTGTAAGAGCAAGAAATCAAAATAATCTATAGCAATTTGAGATTATGAAGTGTGACAAAATATCCATATCGATGTTAAATGTTAATTTTGTCAAAGGTTAGGGAAAAGATTAGAAAAGTTGGAAAAAAAAATGTACAATTTATGGTTAACTTTCTAATTTAGGGCATAATGTTTTTCTTTTTGTTTACAATTATCCAAAATTAAATATTAAAAGATTATTTACTGACCTCATACTGATACGTCCCGCTGTGCTTCAGAAAACCATTACTAGCCAATTATTTTTCTGATTCTTATAAATTAAAAAAAAGTAATCAGGCTGTAACCATTAAATTTCAGTCTATTAGCTACATCAGATTTAATGGCTGCAATGATTATTTTTAAAGTAAACATTTTCAAAGCATTATTTTTTTTATATCAACAAAAAGATTTCCATCTAATAAAAAATAATTTACTCAGTTACAAAAAATAATATTTTATGTATCTTTTTTCAGACTTTGTTTACATCAGTTTAAATACGTTGGGCGTCGAAAAATTATTACATTGAGGTAAGTGTTTATAATTTTGAGAAAAGACATTGTCATTGTAAGAGTTACTCAGACATTTTGAACTTATTCTTTGTATTATGTGATTTGTTTCTACATTATCTTGAGCGACCTTTTCTTTTGTCTTCTTTCGGTGTACTATCTATATGAAAAGATTCTCAGGGATACAAAGCAGAAATCATTTCCAACAAAACTTGTAATATTAATCATTTCATAAAATGTTTTTTAGATCCTTCCTTTCCACAGCAATAAATTTCATATTGTTGTTTTTGATCAGTGAAAGCCATTTTGCATTTTAATCAACATCAGTCTGACTTGAGCATCTAGATAAAAAATTAGCATGTACCAATCCTTTTAATTTTCTTGCATGGGATAATGTAAATAGCCTTTTATCAAGCTCTTCTCTCTTATAAGGAGCCAACTGTTCTAAATAAATTACTAATAATAGATATATGAACAGAAAAAATCCACTTACCTTCAGTGAAGGGCTGAGGGTGTATATCTGCAGATGACATTGGAACTATGATATAAAGAAAAGCGAGGGCAGGCGCATTTAGTTTATAACGGAAAACATTTGATGGAATAGCCTAGATATGTTGCCTACAGGATTGATGGAATAACCTGGATGTGTTGCCTACAGATCTGCGTACTTGCTTTTGGGTACATATGCAGTGGCAGTGAACAAGCAGTGATGAAAAGAATAGGTTCATGGCTGTTGGGGGTGTGCAGCTCAGAATTTGTGACATTTCACTTTATTTTTACTACAATGCACTATTGAAAATGAAAAGCACCTTGTTGCTGACCACAAATTATTTGGATTTATTCAACCGTATCATTCAGAGTAATTCTCACTGTAACTATTTCATGGATTTCCTTTGCCTTTGGCCTTCCATTTTCAAAACTGCATATCACTGTTGTTACTTTGGAGATTGTTTTTTTTCTGTTCATTAATTTCTTCTTCACTTTTCATCTTCACTTGTTTTCATCTTCACTTCTTTTCTTCTTCACTTGTTTTCATCTTCACTTCTTTTCTTCTTCACTTGTTTTCATCTTCACTTCTTTTCTTCTTCCTTCTTTTCTTCTTCTTCTTCTTTTCTTCTTCCTTTTCTTCTTCTTCTTCTTTTCTTCTTCCTTCTTTTCTTCTTCACTTTTCACTTCTTCCTTTCACTTCTTCACTTTTTCACTTCTTCACTTTTTCACTTTTCCTTCTTTCCTTCTTCCTTCTTCCTTTCCTTCTTCCTTTTCCTTCCTTCCTTTTCCTTCTTCTTTTCCTTCTTCCTTCTTCTTTTCCTTCCTTCCTTCTTCCTTTTCCTTCTTCCTTCCTTTCCTTCCTTCCTTTCCTTCTTCTTGCTTTTCCTTCTTCTTTTCCTTCTTCCCTTTTCCTTCTTCACTTTTCCTTCCTTCCTTTTCCTTCTTCTTTTTCCTTCCTTTTCCTTCTTCACTTTTCCTTCTTCTTTTCCATGTACTTTTCAGCCTTCCTTTCCTTCTTCACTTTTCCTTCTTCATCCCTCCTTCCTTTTTTCCTTCTCTTCTTCGCTCCTTCCTTTTCACTTCTCTTCTTCGGCTCCTTCACTTTTCTTCTTGGCTCATCCTTTTCTTCTTAAATATTCCATCCATCCTTCACTTTTCTCCTTCTTCTTCTCTTCGACGCTTTCTCTTTCTTCTCTTCTTCTTTTCTCCTTCTTCTTCTCTTCCTTTCTCCTTCTTCTCTCTTCACTTTTCTCCTTCTTCTTCTCTTCTTTTTCTTCTTCTCTTCCTTTTCTTTTCTTCTCTTCACTTTTCTTTTCTTCTTCTCTTCTTTTCTTCTTCTCTTCCTTTTCTTCTTCTCTTTTATTTTTCTTCTTCTCTTCACTTTTCTTCTTCTCTTCCTTTTCTTCTTCTCTTCTTTTCTTCTTCCTCTTCACTTTCTTCTTCTCTTCACTTTTCTTCTTCTCTTCTTTTCTTCTTCTCTTCCTTTTCTTTTCTTCTTCTTTTCTTTTCTTCTTCACTTTTCTTTTCTTCTTCACTTTTCTTTTCTTCTTCACTTTTCTTTTCTTCTTCACTTTTCTTTTCTTCTTCACTTTTCTTTTCTTCTTCTTTTCTTTCTTCTTCCTTTTCTTTTCTTCTTCTTTTCTTTTCTTCTTCACTTTTCTTTTCTTCTTCACTTTTCTTTTCTTCTTCACTTTTTCTTCTCTTTTCTTTTCTTCTCTTTTCTTTTCTTCTCTTTTCTTTTTCTTCTCTTTTCTTTTCTTCTCTTTTCTTTTCTTCTCTTTTCTTTTCTTCTCTTTTCTTTTTCTTTTCTTCCTTTTTTCTTTTCTTCCTTTTTTCTTTTCTTCCCTTTTTCTTTTCTTCCCTTTTTCTTTTCTTCCTTTTTCTTTTCTTCCCTTTTTTTCTTTCTTCCCTTTTTTCTTTTCTTCCCTTTTTTCTTTTCTTCTCTTCTTCTCCTTCTTTTTTCTTCCTCTTGCTTTTCTTCTCTCTTCTCTTCTCTTTTCTTTTCTTCTCCTTCCTTTTCTTCTCTTCACTTCACTTTTCTTCTCTTCTCCTTCCTTTTTTCTTCTTTTTTCTTCCTCTTCTTTTTCTTTCTTTTCTTCTCTTCACTTTTCTTTTCTCTTTTCTTTTCTTCTCTTCTCCTTCTTTCTTCTCTTCTCTTCTTTTCTTTTCTTCTCTTCACTTTTCTTCTTCTTCTTCTTTTCTTCTCTTCTCTTCTTTTCTTCTCTTCTCTTCTTTTCTTCTCTTCTCCTTCACTTTTCTTTTCTCTTCTCTTTCCTTTTCTTTTCCTCTTCTCCTTCACTTTCTTTTCTCTTCTCTTCCTTTTCTTTTCTCTTCTCTTCACTTTTCTTTTCTCTTCTCTTCACTTTTCTTTTCTCTTCTCTTCTTTTCTTTTCTCTTCTCTTCCTTTTCTTTTCTCTTCTCTTCCTTTTCTTTTCTCTTCTCTTTTCTTTTCTTTTCTTCTTTTCTTTTCTTTTCTCTTCACTTTTCTTTTCTTTTCTCTTCTTTTCTTTTCTTCTCTTCACTTTTCTTTTCTTCTCTTCACTTTTCTTTTCTTCTCTTCTTTTCTTTTCTTTTCTTCTCTTCTTTTCTTCTCTTCTCTTCTTTTTCTTTTTCTTCTCCTTCACTTTTCTTTTTTTCTCTTCCTCTTCCTTTCTTTTTCTCTTCTCCTTCTTTCTTTTTTTCTCTTCTCTTCACTTTTCTTTTTTTCTCTTCTCTTCACTTTTCTTTTTTTTCTCTTCTCTTCACTTTTCTTTTTTTTTTTCTCTTCTCTTCACTTTTCTTTTTTCTCTTCTCTTCACTTTACTTTACTTTTCTTTTCTCTTCACTTTACTTTACTTTTCTTTCTTCTCTTCTCTTCCCTTTACTTTTCTTTTCTTCTCTTCTCTTCCTTTTTCTTTTTCTTTTCTTCTCTTCTCTTCACTTTACTTTTCTTTTCTTCTCTTCTCTTCCTTTTCTTCAGGATCATTTCAACATTGTTGAAGATGACAAATGGATCTTGTCTTAACACAGAAGGAATGGTAGAAAGCATAATTAAAATACAGCCTGTGTATTTTTGTGCTTAGCAACACTATTCTGTATAACTTACCAGCTCTAGTAAAAAAGGAAATTATTCTCTTTTTCCATTGTGAAATGTATGGAGGGTCTAACTAATTTCCCATTGTTCAACTGAACATGTCTATCAAAGTTGTGCACAGCCAGAGTATAAATATGTTGTTCATATATAAGCAAGACCTAAGGTTTCAGCAGATAGAACTTAACTCAATAGCTGGAAAGCCAGGGATCTCTGTTTAAAGATGATAAGAAGCGAAAAACTAATACCTATATATCTAGCCCAAAATGAAAATGTATCATCCACAAAGCATTAACATTTCCATTAGGATGTTTATAGAGATAATGGTATGTTTCTTAAGGCAATGGTCATTCTCTATTTTGTTTCCTATAATAAACAAGGCTTCCTCCTTTACCATATCAAAATTTACCATTACTGATGATGAGTTGAGTTTCTACTTAGCATTTCCATGAAATAAGCTGCTCTCTCTACATAGACTGGCATCTTGCCTGTTAATTGTTATTTGCCAAGAAGCAGCTTTAAAGGTGACATACTAAGTAAAGACAGTTAAATGAGGTTTTAATGGAATGTCTGCTATGTAGAGCAGTTTCTTCTCTGTATCATGTCTCTTCATGACATTGGTGATCATGGCTCTTCACAACTTCCTCATTTTTGTATCTTTTAGTAAGCTTTGTCTATTTGCTATCTCTCCTAATACCTGTTCTACTAACCATTTACACAAGATCATTAGATTGGCTACTTTCCTCTGTTCCTCTTGCTTAAAATGTCAAATTTTTCAAACTTGCTTTCTTCATTATGTGCTGTAGAAATTTAAGCATCCATTTTGCTTTCATTTCCCTACATCTTCCCTGTTACTCACATGTTCAGTCCATGTATTCGGCTTACAGCCTATCACATTGAATACACCGGTTCTCGTTCAATCATCGAAGTTTAGCAACGTTAAGCCTAGTCAGTACTTAGATGGGTGACCGCTTGGGAATGCCAGGTGCTGTAAGCATATAGTGACGGATGTGCATTGTGGTGCAGTGGATATTGGCTCAGAAAGAGAAATCGGTGACCCGGGTTTGAATTCCAGTTGAATACCCTGCATTCACTTAAACATTGGTGCCCTTGGAAAGGTATTAATCCGTTTCTTCCCCCCTATTTATGGGTTAAATAACAGGGTAGGGCTTGGGGACGCTGCCCTTAAAAAAAAAAAAAAACAAATCCCAATGAATCTTGATACTCGAAAAGAAAAAAGTATTACTAGACACAAAACTTATATAAAAAAAACAACAATAAATTGTTGAAAAAAAAAAAGGTATTACCAGCAATAAATAAATAAAAAGTTTAGTTGGCATTAAATGACTCGCCAAGGTTGATATGCCATAAAAACAAAACCAACCAACCAACCAACCATGGTATTCTCAGTATCCTCAAATCTTTTCATTTTTGAGGAGCTTGTCCAGCATTTACTGCCATTTGGAAGGACCAATATTTCATATTTTGGTACTCTTTTCTTTGTTTCTAATGAAATTTTCCTATTTCTTAAGACGTTGCTTAGCACTTGGAAGTCATCTTTCACTATTCTAATGTGTCTTCAAATTTTGGTATTGCATTTTCTATTTTCAATTAAAACACTAGATATTAAAATTGTATTGTTGTAATTGATCCAATTCAGAGTTTGTATATAAGACTGTACCATTGCTGACAATCATATCTTTTATCTCCTCACAATTGATGGCTAGTCCTTTATTCTTGCTTTCCTTTCTATGCTTGCCATCCACATTTTCTCATTTGCATATCTTATATTGATAAGATTGTTTCTGCCAATAATAAATCCTGGTAATAATTCTAGTTCTCTCAGAAGTCTCATTGTAAAGGTTAAGTCTGGTGAGAAGATGTAACCTTGTCTTATGCCCTTTTCTATTTCTGTGTATTTACTGAATTCATTTTCTGTTCATATATAAGTGGTTTTGTCCCAGTATAGGTTCTGGATTATTGTAATATCTTTCCCAAATAAATCAAGCTCGCCTAGCAAGTCAAACAGTTATTTGTGACATACTTTATGAAATACTTTTTCATAATCTATAAGACATAGATATACATGCTTTTGCATTTGTATTGCTCTTTCTGATATCACTCTGAACATAAATATTGAATTCTTTGTGTTTTTAGTGAAACCACAGTTGTCTATATTTTTTTAGATATAAAAGTGGTCCTTTATCACTTAAGCCAACTATATTGCCAAGATATAGAGATAACACAACCTTATCTTGGCATCCCCAGGAAACTGCTAATACTTCTGGTTCATGTTAACTCTAAAAAAAAACCTTCAATCCAGTTCACAATTGAAGAGGAAACCAAAAATTAGCTAGCCCTTCTGGACGTGCTAATGACTTGCTCAAAGAATGGGTTAAAGATACTGCTATATCACAAACCAACTTTCCCTGGACAGTTCTGTTATTTCAATTCCTACCATCAATACACTATAAAACACGGATTATACAATGCCTACAACAATCATAATTGACAACCAAGGCAAAACTGACAGATTACCAACATCAAACATACCATTCAGAATAACCACCACCCAATAAGCATAACATCTTTTACAGACAGACACAGAATGTTTGAGGAAGAAGATTGGAGATCAGTCAGGATCTCTCTTATGTAGGTTGAAAAGGAATTCAAAAGATCTGTTGGTACATGCAACATTATCAAGGCAATATTCAGAACCTTATGGACACATCTCAGCTGAGTCAAGACTGACATTAGAACTGTCTATATTCTGTCAAGCTGTATTTTGGAGTGAGACAATGAAATTGGGCTCTGTGGAAACAAAGCCAGCAATACTGAACAGTATTAAAGAACAACTAATCAAGATGAGATATCCCTTGACAAAGAAAGCAGAATGAAAACTGTTACTGTAGATTAAAGTTTGGTTCAAAGTTCCATGAAGCTTACCCAGATCGAGAGAGACCTGAATGTCAGACATCACAATGGCCAAAATCTTGTGATTATAATAAAGTTAAGGACATTAGTCTAATTGTTAAAAATGTAATTAACTCCTCCTCATCCCATAAATTTAACAAGGTATAGTAATTCGTATTCACTGTTTGTCGGTTTTCTAACAATAAAAAGAAATTTAAGTTTTGTCAAACCAACATTGAAAGTTTACTTGCATGTAAAGAATCTATTTATATTCAACAAATTAAATTTGAATTTTTCAAACTAAGTATTGTCGATACATTGTAAATGCTTTGACAATAATGTTCCAGCATGTTAGGACTGCTTTGCCAATGTTTATATGCAAAGAGCTTCTAGAAATTTGCATTTTAAAATTGTTTTGTCTGCAAAATAAGATGAAGGAATTTGTCTTGGTTCTGAGTTTGAACAGACCTCTTGCTAAATTTTCTGCATTTAAAAAATTCATTTTTATTTGATAAAGGCTTTTGAAAAAAAGTCCTATTCACTAATTAAGGTAATTATATTAAATAATTATACATTGTTATCTCTAATATGTTATAATTTGTATTGATGCTTGTGTCTTTTTCTGAATGTCTTTTCAGCACGATAGGAGACAGTCGCAAAGCCATGACAGCACCTCCCTCTTCACACAAGTCTTTGACAGTAGGAGGAGGAAGTGGCGGAGGCAATGGAATGTTGCATCAAAGAACTTACAGCCAATGCCAGGATAGTCAAACAGACTTGTTTCATGGTCAGTAAATCTTTACACATTTTAATTTTATGGATTTTAGATTATACCAAACTAGCAGTATAGTCCGGCATTGCTCAGGTGTCAGGAAAGCTTTAAAACTAATCCATGGTCCTAGAGCTCAGACTCTTTGGACGTTGGCACGAAAGACTAAAAAGCAATAGTTGTTTCCAGTCAAAGCGAAACCGTAGACTGAAAGAAAAATGAATGGATGTAAATTAAATTTTGATTTCCTGGTATCGATATCAAATTTTCTGCACTATTGTAAGAACAGCAAACTTGAAACTTCTGAATATCGTTTCTTATATCTTTGTCTATGAGTGTATCAAATTTGATTAAAATCGGACCACTCCTTCTATAACCCGATTTTTTCAATTATCAATTTTTGATATTTATCGAGAGTGCCTCGGCACGAAACCTAGCTAAGAACACTCGCAGACACTTATAGTACAACTGTGTAAATTTTCAAGAAAATCAGTTCAGCCATTTCGGAGTCTATAAGTAATGGGCACACACAAACAGACAGACACACACAGTTCCATTTATAAATAAGTTTAGATAACTGGATAGTTTCGATCTAGTCTTTATCTTAATTATTAATTTCACCTTCCTTATTTAATGATTATAACAGAATGTATACAAGAATTGTTTTTTAACCCATTGCTTGTTCAGGGCATTTTCAGACATGCAAATAATGTCCTGTGCATCACATTTGATGCACAGGACAGTTAATATTTATGACACTTTCTTTTATATATTACAAGACCAAATGTTGACAAAATTGTGTCATGCTGGTCTTCCATGGCTTGAAATTTGCAATTCTGTCCATTTTCCTGTGCTCTAACATAGCTCGTATCAATTTTAAATACACAATATAAATCACTAAACAGGACCATTCCTCTTCATGATATTTACTCAGGATAGCAAGGTGGGGGGAACAACAGAAATGTTGTTACTTCGAAAGTCAGCATTCAAAATCCTTTTTCTCAAACCCAAATCAATGTTGGGGCTTACAGACACATCATATTAAAACACTGGTTTCTGTACAATCATAAAAGTTAAGCAACATTGAGCCTGGTCAGTATCTAGATGGGTCACCACTTAGGACACCACTTGTCTCATCTGGTTTTTATCAGGTCTTTGTTAATCCAGGCAACCTTCAAGGAATTTCAGACTGAACTGTTTCTATGACCAGGGATTTCTCATCTCAACTGGCACTCCTCAGTTATTGCTCACCCATCTCTTCAGTCAGCTTATACATTGAAACACAGATTCCTGTGCAATCACTAAAGTTAAGCAACCCACTTGGGAGTTCCAGGTGCTGTAAGCTTGAATGTGCAAGCAATGTAATGGATAATAGCTCAGAATTGTTAATTGAAGAGCAATGTTCCACTTGAGTTTGTAATATTCGCTTACATGCAAATAACCGTGGGAAAGATATGAACCCACCTCTTCTCCCTCCTGCTATGGATTAGTTAGTAACACTTGTATCTGCTCAAAAAATGAAAAACTAAAACAAATTATAAATGTCCTTTTCAGTCATAGAAAAAATAGCAATAGATTAGAAATGTGTTAATTATATTGCAGAGATAATATCTCTGTTTGTCTCCTTTTTTTTCTATTATTTCCTTTATGTAAGAAAAAATTTTCTGCAAGTAAAAAAAGTGTCAATTGAAATTGTTCTTTTCCCAAACTAGTAATCGCTGTACCTGAAAATTATTTTAACTTTTGGCTAATGATTCCTTTTAATCAAGTCATTGCAAAAATAAAAATCTATTTTCTTCCTCTCTGTAGTTCATTCCTCATCTGGAGCAATGGCCATCCTCAAAGCTTTACAAGAAGCCAACATGGCAACTGAAGTTGGCATTATCGTCCTGGACATTCTCAGCCTTTATTGCAATACATTCAAGGTCAGTAGACAAATTTATGAAATATATTTCCTTGCTTCTAATCTGAGTATTGAACATCTTCTAGTAAAAAAAAAAAAAAAAAAAAAATGACTGTTTGGTTTCCAGTGAACATCTCTCTCTAACCATTTGTCTATCTTGATTCAATTCACTAAGTTTTTTTTTCTTTTTAATATTTGCTGTGATATGAGCACTTGCCTTTCTAAAACTACTCACATTTAGAATATACATATAGTGGATGGGAATTGACAAAATATCAACATATAGTATAGAAGGGATATCTGAATGAGAAGAAAAAAACTAATAGAATCATGTAGACAAGAATTTATATAAAATGTTGTACTACTGAAAAAGGAGAGTGAAAAAACGTCCTTTTTTTTTTTTATAAAGACGTCTTAAACAGGTGCCAATTCTTTCATGAAAGCAAAAGAACATTTACTTTATTTCTGTTGTCATTATCTTTACTCGTGTGTGTGTGTGTGTGTGTGGCAATAAGTAATATAGATTTACTTTTGCCCCCCAAACCTGCTTCTTGACGACTTTGGTACTTGCTGCACCAATCATTACAGTTTTTACATGTTTTGGCTCCTAACTGAATTCTGTCAGTTTTAGTTCCCTGCTGGGAGGAAATAAAGATTTTTTTTTTCATCTTCATATTCTAATGACATTTTGAAGAGGGGGGAAAACCAAAACAGCACCAATTTCTAATTCATGAGTCATACTCTCCCATATCAATTACTGTGTCCAAACTCCCAGACATGTCACCAACCAACCTGAGCTCCTGCTGCTGATTTTTCCACTTGCCAGTTTCTGATTGGTTCTGCCCAAACCATGACATGACCAGCATGGTGAACCAGACCATGCCACATACTTTGAGATCCTGAAGGTTTTTTTTCTTTTCTTTTTGTAACTGAAAAGATTGGATTCCTAC